>CM061919.1:199945796-200461952 GCA_031002005.1 Vandiemenella viatica | reverse complement strand
TATCAGCTTGAATAATCTTTCGATTCCTACCTCTCCTAGGGATTTAAGAAGTTCTGCAGGGATCTCATCAATTCCAACTGCCTTATTTGCTTTAAAGTCATTCAGAGCTTTATTAAATTCTGTCCTCAACACAGGATCTCCTAAGTCATCAATGTCGACATCACCTTCCTTTTCCATTACACTATTGTTCAAGTCGTCCCCATCATACAGTTTCTCAATGTATTTTTTCCATCGGTTAGCTCTATCTTCTGAGCTTAAAAGAGGTTTCCCATCGGCAGCTTTAATGTTCATACCTCTTTCCTTCATTTCTCCAAAATTCTGTTTGATTTTTCTGTAGGCAACATCTACTTTACCTGTGATCATTTCCTTTTCTACCTCTTCACACTTTGCTTGTAGCCATTTTTCTTTTGCTATTTTACATTTCCTATTTTTTTGATTTCTTAATTGCCTTTACTGCTCCCTTCCTGCTTCATCCTGAGCATTTTTATACCTTCTACTCTGATCCATCAGCTCCAAAATTTCTTCTGTGATCCATGGTTTTCTGGCAGCTTGTTCCCTAAAGCCTAATGTTTCTTTACCAGCTTTCATTATTTCGGTCTTTAACGCATTACATTCGTTCTCGGTTGAGCTCCTTTTAGACAGATGTCTACCATTTCTCCAAATTTTTCTCTCGTCCTAGATTGTTTCAATTTATTCACTTCCAGTCTGTTCTGCTTATACTGCTTCCTTATTCGCTTAAATTTCAGCCTGCACTCCATTATTATCAAATTATGGTCAGAATCTATGTCTGCTCCTGGGTACGCTTTACAGTCTAGAACTTGATTCCTGAATCTCTGTTTAGCCATGATATAATCTAGCTGGTATCTGCCTGTATCCCCAGGACGTTTCCAGGTGTATATTCTTCTTGCATGATTATTAAACACCTTATTTCTTCCACAAAATTCTAGCAACCTGCTTCCTCGCTCATTTCTTTCTCCTACAACAAAACTTCCTACAGTATTCCCCTCTTTCCCTTCTCCCACTATTGCATTCCTATCACCCATGATTATTAGATTTTCTTCCCCCTTTACATATTGGATTAATTCTTCAATTTCAGCGTATATTTTTTCTATTTCTTCGTCATCTTCCTGTGATGTTGGCATATACACTTGTACTAATGTGGTTGGGACAGGCTTAGTTTCTAACCTCATCAAAATAATCCTGTCACTAAACTGTTCATAATAACTCACCCGTTTCCCTACTTTCTTGTTAATTACAAATCCTACACCAGTGACACCATTGACAGCTTGTGTGCTAATTATCCTGTGCTCCCCAGACCAGAAATCCTGTGCATCCTTCCATTTAATCTCACTAATCTCAACAACATCTAACTTAAGTTGTTCCATCTCCCTTTTTAAATTTTCTAACCTACCTGCCCTATTCAGACTTCTAACATTCCACGCTCCGACTCGTAGAATGTTTCTACCCATTCTGATGACTCCTCCCTGAGCAGTCCCCACCCGCGGATCCGATTGGGGGACTATTTTATCTCCGGAATATTTTACCCATGAAGAAGCAATGATGATATATGTAATTTGAGAGGTTTACATGTCCTCTGGATACCCTTTGGGTCTTTAATGCAGTGGTTTCCCGTTGCCTTCTGCATCTCCATGCCGTTGATCATTTCTGATTCATTCACCTTTAGGTGCCGTTTCCAACCCCAAGGGCAAGAGGGTGCCCTGAACCGCTACCCGCTCTTCCACCCTCCTTTCGGAGGCCGTTGGCAAGCAGTGGGTGATTCCTTATACCGGCTATCTTTCAGTCGCCAGAGCCTCGTCCGTGCAAACAAGGTGCACCACGTGAAGGTGAAGTTGACATTTGGTTGGAAAAGGCTAGTATAGCCTCTCCCAAACCCTTACACCCCGTCGTTGGGATATACAGTTAAAAATTATGGATGAGGTGTTAGATATAACTTCCCGTGTCGAGTTTGACGAGTCGGTGACACGCAAACAATATTTGAGTAACCAGCCGCATACGGCAGCCACATTTAATAACAATGATGAAATTCCTATACCGATTCAGAACCAAGATACATAAACACTACCATGCGAATGCTACTTGCATATTGAAGGTAGATTCGTGAAATCAGATGGAGCAGTGACAAATTCACTTATCACATCCAATGCAATCGCTTTTCTGTTTGAGGAAATTCGATATGAACTTAATAGAACTGAAATTGACCGAAACAGAAACGTTGGTATCACAAGCACATTGAAAACGCTTATTTCTGCAAGCCCCCCACAAATGGGTGTGTTGATCAATGCAGGATGGTCTCAACGCGCTCCTGGAAATGGTTACTTTGATATATGTATACCGTTGAGTATGTTCTTGGGGTTTTGCGAAGATTTTAAAAAGATACTTGCAAATGTAAAACAAGAACTAATATTGATTTGAGCTAGGGACGATACAAATTCATATGTACAAGCCAATCCAAATCCTCAGGAAAGTAAATTCACCATCAGCAAACTGGCATGGATGATGCCTCATTTGCAAATAGGTGAAATAGAAAAGGTAGCACTGCTTAAGACTGTAGACAGTGGGAAACCACTACGCATTAATTTCAGAAGTTGGGATCTGTTGGAGTACCCGTTGCTTCCAATCAGCAAGACTCAAATTTGGTCTTTGAAAACATCAACGGAACTGGAGAAACCTAGGTTTGTGGTTCTGGGATTACAAACAAACAGGAAACGGAATGCGGAATTCAGCGCAGCCATCTTTGATGACTGCAATCTCGCCAATGTCAAAGTGTTCCTAAATGATGTGGCATATCCATATGAGAACATGAATTTGGACTTTAAGAAAAACCGAACCACAGTGTTGTACGATATGTATGCAAGATTCCAACAGTCTTACTACGAACGAGACCATCCTTCGCCGCTACTAAAACGTGTTATAGAAACTACTCCTATCACCGTAATAGACTGTTCACATCAAAATTAGTCTGTTAAAACAGGACCTGTAGACATCTGTATGGAGTTTGATAGCAGTGAGATTTTTCCTGCATACACCGCTGCATACTGTCTGATCTTGCACGATCGTGTAGTAGAATATGTACCTCTAACCAGTGTTGTGCGTAAGATGACATAAAACCAAGTAGCACCCCGTCTTGCCAACCATTACCATGCCGACCATCTTCCTGGACGCACGGGGCTTCACGAAGAAGGATCCCCGTCCTGGCATCCAGATTTGGGTTTTCCATGGTTTCCCCAAATCACTCCAGGCAAATGCCGGGATGCTTCCTTCAAAAGGCCATGGCCTAATTCCTTCCCATTCCTTGCCCCCATCCTTGCCCCCCATCCTAAAGACCTCGATGTTAAAAAGAGACGTAAAGCAGTTACAAAAAAAAAAAAAAAAAAAAAAAAAAAAAAAAAAACCCGGAGAAGGATGGTGGGTTTATTTTCAAAGAAATTGCTATATGCATAGTGCGCTCAGACAAAATTTCTGTATCGTCACCATCGTGTGGAGGTAATGAGCCAGTAGTTAGATGGCTTACACATAATTACCATGGAATACCTTGAAATTCTGAAGGTGTTTCTTTCAGTAGGAAATGCTCTATACTACATGCAATAACCAATGAGGATGTTTCAATCATTTACGTTAAAGGACGGGAGAATGCAAGATGGCTGCAGAAAATTATCAGGAAGAAAGTATGCTACAAAATAGAGATTTAGGATTTCCACCCCTACGAGAACTCAAGAAAAATAATTTGAGAAAAATTTGTAACTTACATATATTTTGTAATAATATATGAGTGCAATTGAAAATGTATTTTTAATCGCCAATTGGTGGGCGAAATAAAATATTTTTTAAAAAAAATATATACTATCTTATTACTTAATTAGGATAGGTGAAATGACAAAAGAAATTGTGGTAAAATGATTTTATTTACTCACACCAAATTCTCTGCTTGCAATTCAAGACCAATCAAATTTTTTTTTATGCTTTGATTTCATTTTTTAGTTGCAGAAAGTCAATTGTAGAACTGTGGACGACACATCGTAGCGAACACATCGTGGCGTCACTAATTATTACCGAAACCTCATCACCACCTCTGCTTACAATTCTGTTAAATACATCAGTACCTTTTAAATTTTGCTCAACTTTGTGCTTAACATCATCATAAACTAACGGTTTTTTATATGCCTTGATTTCTAACTTTAAACGTTCATAGACTAGTGTTGAACAGGGGCTGTATGACACTTCATTGAGATGTACACTATCAAAATGCAAATCAATCAGCCCATTCACAGAACAACGGGGGTAGTCATGAATCACTTTCACTGATAATGTATTCACAAACTCGTTGTGACAAGGTGGTGTGGTTGTCGAGTGAGACACTCGTCTGCAGATGCTCAGCGTTGTTGAAAAAGCCACCATTTGTATAGACCAGCTGCCTAAGAACATCCCACTCTTCATGTGTGAGAGTGAATTTATTGTACCCAACTTTTTCGAGTACAACTACTGGATTAGATTCCAATGTAGGTGACAAACCAACAGTGATACGCTTGGTGTCACTGCTGTTTAACTTGTAGCATGTTGAAAAGAGGAGAACCTCACTAGCCATAGTGAACTGCACTAGACGAGCGCCGACCGGGAACTGAGGGTGAGCTGCCTGGTGTGATGGCATTTATTGTAATGACGCGCGCTAGAGTTCCTGTAGAAATTTGTCTCGGGCGTGTTCAAACTTGAGCAAACACCCCTTAGGTGTGTGTTTTTCCCACAGGGGGGGTGTGGGATGTCTGTGCAGATTGAGGTTTGTGCTGGCATCTAGTCATACGACCTTGGCCCTCATTGGTCACCCACCACGAAGGGAGAGGAAATGAGGGAGACCCCCCCACCACCACCACTTCCCTGTGACATCAAGCCAATGGTGCTGCCCCCTAGTGGCCGCCAAAAGAACTTTGTTCCAGTAAAGCTTTGGTCCGACTACTACCCTGCTACAAGCAAAACTGCTAGTAAGGTCTTCAACGAGGCAAAAGTCTGAAAATCCATCACAAACATGAAAAGCTCTGCACTCTTTTCTCATGCATTCACTGTGCGTGATACTACGAGCACCCTTTTCGGCAAAGGAACAGAATAAGGCCTAAAGTTATTGATGGGTTCTACAGTATTGCGTGACAAAGTGGAAAAATTCGTACATCCCAACGCACATAAAGAAGACATAATATCCGCAGTAGAGACGTTTGCCGTTGCCCTCTATGACAATTTTAAATCTCTGTGCCAAAATCTGGAAAAACTTCGGGTAATAAAATACAGTCGGAAGATCGAAACCCAACCAGTCACTGCATCCTTCCAGCCTGCGTCCTTTCCACTAACATCTGCAGCATGAGAGCAACATTCTCTACGAGTATACTTACAAATTCAAGAATGGCTAGGAAATTGTTTAGATCCTGAAGATTGGGGCTGGAAACTTCAAAGTGAAGAACTTTTCCCAGTGACTACCCCACTTCCACCTGCTCCGGATCATCTTCTTAATTTGATGTAAGAAAATTTGCGGAAATAGGTGTGAACGTGTGCATTGTGGGCTGGAGTGTTCACTATTGTGTA
Source organism: Vandiemenella viatica (assembly GCA_031002005.1). Taxonomy (NCBI): domain Eukaryota; kingdom Metazoa; phylum Arthropoda; class Insecta; order Orthoptera; family Morabidae; genus Vandiemenella; species Vandiemenella viatica. The sequence continues at coordinate 200,456,366 of CM061919.1, read as the reverse complement.
GACATTGCCGAGGATCTGAATGTGATAAAGTCACCTGCAATGGTTTAGATGATGAGTATGATGATGAAGCGGAACTTTAAATTTCATTTTAAAATTTTAGTAAACAAATGTATAATTTTGGAAAATGTTTCGTCATTTTCAAGGTTTCTTCCTGTCAGTTTATACATAACGCCAAGTGCACAAAATCTCAGCACACTGTTCGAAGGTATTAGAATGATGCAGACAGAAGAGGAAGGGTAAGTGGAACGGCGCTTTATGCTGAGCTCTGCGCGTTGTTTTCAATGTTTCGATGCATATCCCGCCAACCGTTATTCGCAAAAACTTGATGAATATACCATTTTAATGCTGAAACAGCGTTCTACAACTTTGATAATAGGTCTTGATAAATTTGATAGTTTTAGCAAATCTGACTTTGTTACAAAATAAGTAATGTTTTGTACCTGTTTCACGATCAAATGTGAGTTTTTTTGTTACTTCTGTACAATAATTGCGCCCAAAACTACGCCATAATTCAGTCATTAGTCTTCCCAATTACTTATAGTGCAATGAAATGATACTAAAGCTGATATTTTAAGAGCTACAATACGTTTTACTGATTATAACATTTAAGCCCCACTTAAAAACTTTTCCTTGATAAAATTATGAAGAGGACACCTCAGAGATAGGGATTTTTCAAGACATGTTTCTTAGATAGTAAATAACATCTGTGCCAATTTTCAGGTCTACACAATATTTTTTTCAGGTTCATACCCATAATGCCCGGGGAGCGGGGCGCGGAGCTCTCGGCCCAGAGCTGACTCACGTGTGCTTGTTTCAATGTGTATCTCGACAACCATATGTTACAGAAGGATGAACGATATACCATTTTAATGCTGAAAGTGTGTACTACAACTTTGACCATAGGTCCTGACCTGGTAACTTTGACAGTTTTTCCGCAATTCAGAGATATTGAAGAAAAAAGATTGTGTTTCGTACTGCCTTCATGATAAAATGTGACTATACTTTTAGTTTTAAATAATAACAGTACTGATATTACACTTTTATGCAGTGATTAGCCTATCCTAATTACCTATGGAGCAATAAAACGTTAGTATGTCTGACATTTTACATGTTAGGTCGAGTTTATACCGATTTGGCACTCAATCCATTTTTATGCCATTTTGACCTAAAAAAAACTATGACGCGGACACCCCAGAGGTGGGAACTTTTCCGTACTTGTGTCTTAGGTATCAAGGAACGTCTGTGCAAAATTTCAGCTCTACATTCTTTTTTTTGGGGGGGGGGGGGGTACCCCTAAAATCTGTCTAAAATGCCTGTACTATAGGGCCATTGAGTATATATGAACCGGAGAATTTCATCCTGAAACTTTTATAGTAATGTTTCATGCTATGCCAAACTAGCTCGAGTTCTAATACACGTTTATGTTACGCATGAAATTAAATATTTTTTTCATGGCATCAATCAATACCTGTTTGAAACGCGGAAGCTGAAAGGAAATTATACCAGGCTAATATAATTTGGTCATATAATAACACTAGCATGTCAAAGCAGAATTCCCGATTTTTTTGAGCATCCGTCCCGATTTTAAACAACCTGGACCTGGCAACACATCTTCAGCTGTCATCGCTAATTACTCTCTCTCTCTCTCTCTCACACACACACACACACACACACACTCACACACACACACACACACACACACTATCTGGGTCTCACTATAATTTTCAAGAAAATTCTCTTTAACTCACACTTCGTGTTGTTAAACGTAGTCTTTGTCCCTAAACTTCTTGTGGCTTTTGCTTCTATGCCAAGTTACTGAACAACATTTTATGTAACATCTAATGTAATGAATTGTATGTAACACTAGCAGACCGACTTCGTCCACGTGGGCTAGAGAAGCTATCGGTTTTCTTTTCTTCGCCCAGACAATTACCACCACCAAGTAACTAAAATTTAGTACGAATTTAGCACTGAAACAACATTAGAAATAATTATAAAGGAAATGGTTTTAATAAAAAGCTAAAGTGTTTTACATAATTATATAAATCGTGATTTTTCATTATTAATTTACTAACGTTGGATACGAACGATCTAAGAATTCAGTGTCAATAAAAAATGTAATAAAATCAGATATGTTACTTATATAAGTTTTTTTTTTTTTTTGTCACAAGCCATTTTCTCCTTTTATACCTGACCGAAATCGATAAATGAAGGTATCTGCTTTTGTGACATCATATTTTAAGAAAGCAATTTTTCCTAATTCGATCCTCAAAGAGCAAAAATGTTATTCTAAAATGCGGTTTTTTGTAACATGAAACCTTGTATCACCTTCATTCCTAACAGAAAACAATAAATGAAGTATCATTTTAAAGATTAAGATCTCCGCTTTGCTCACATCATATATTGAGAAACAATTTTTTTTAAAAAAATTCGACCCTTAAAGGGCAAAAGTATCAATATTCCTACAAAGCATTTTTGTGTCACGAGCCAATTATCTCCCTTGATTTTTAACTGACATAGATAAGTGAGGGATCATTTTAAAGATTAAGAATTTCGCTGTGGTCACAACATATTTTAAGAAAAGAATTTTTTGGAATTTGACCATTAAAGGGCAAATGTATTATTATTCCCATAACGTGTTTTTTTTGTTACGAGCCATTTATATCCCTTGATACCTAACCGAAATTAATATATGAAGTATCATTTTAAAGATTAAGGTCTCCACTTAGACAACATTACATATTAAAAACAAAATTTTTCGAAATTTGGCCATTGAAGGACAAAAGTATTAACTGTGAAACTATGAAAGTCGCGCGTTAAGACAATTCAGATCTAAGTCGTAGATAGCAGAAGCATATTACACGGAGATATTATTGAACTGCTTCACTGGCGATGCCTATTGTTACATGCCTATTACACTAAACCCCAACCGAAATTGAAGGGGGAAATAGGTACAATCATAAAAAGGCACAGATTTCGAATTTGAAGAGAACGTTTCAGCTAATTGAAGGAAGGCACAAATACAGTAAAGTTGGGAAGAGTTCAAGGAGATAACAAGAAAACTGGAAGAAAAATTTATTCCAAAACAGAAATCAAATACTATAATAGGGAGGTGAGGATGTTAAAGACGTTGGTAAGAACAGGCCATAACAGAGTTAAGAGACTGCAAGAAAGTAGGGAACATTTAAATTAACTAAACAAGGACTTAATAATAGCTAAGAAGGTGGCTACAGATGGGTTTTGAAGAGTATTTTCAGTGCAGGGAGACCATTGACTGATGCATCGGGTATGGCAATGTTAGAAAATTGAGGAGAAGGAAGGTGTTGAGACGCTTATAGATAATGATGGAGAAGAAGTTACTGAGGATTTGAAAAAGGCAGAGATTTTAAGTAATTGGTTTAGTGAGAGCATTAGCGACAAGAATTCAGAAATGGTAGGGTCTAAATCGGAGAACGAGCTTAACAACACAATTAGTAATGAGCAGACCAAAAAAATTGAAATTCATCGTGGGGATATCATGAAGGAAATGAGAAACCTGAAGAAACATAAAGGGGCTAGTGTAGATAATATTACCACAGATACAGGTATATATAGTTGGAGGGAAAGAGTAAGTGCGATATTGAAGGAGTTAGGTTGGGAAGACCTGGAACACCGAAGGCGTTGCTCTCGACGGAAGCTAATTGAAAAATTCACGACTGACATATTTCAGAATGACGGCAAAGAAATATTGCTACCAGCAACATTCGTATCTCGGAACGACCGTGAAAATAAGATAAGAGAAATCAGGGCCAGAACCGATTCTTCTCTGTATTAATTTTTTCCACGAGCGATTAGGGAATGGAATAGAAAGGATTAACCAGGCGAGTAAACTTAAAATCCGACAGGAGTAGCTTTCGATAAAGGTCTCCGGCCATCCTGATCTGGGTTTTCCATGGTTTTCGCAGATCACTCCACGCGAATGCTGGGATGATTCCTCACAATAGCCCATGGGCGCCTCCTACCAGATTCCGTATATACCTTCCAAACTATTATTCTTTCGAATAGGTGCAGTACACCCTCTGCCACACACTTTAATGAATCGCAGAGCAATAGTAATAGTAATAGTCTTAAAGATAGTTGGTTGTGACATTGTACCTTATCTTGAAATATTATTTAAATTGAGTGTGGATACTTGCTCCTTACCAGAGGACTGGAAAACTGCGATAATAGAAAGGAGGGGGAGTGATAAATAGAGTCGAAAATTGTAGGCTAATCAGTTTGGCATAATTGGTAGGTAAATTAGTGGATAGATTGATATGCAACCAAATCAAAAATATATGTGAGGAACGCAATAGGCAACATGGCTTTACGCAAGCATATTCATGGGAATTTCAGTTGGTACAAGATATTTCGAATGAAATGGACGGGGGAGGCACTAGATCTTTCAAAGGCTTTTGACAGAGTGAGCCATAAAATGGTTGTAAATCAGGTAAAAAATATTGGAGTGGACGAGGAAGTGATTTGCTGTACAGAAGAAATTTTAAAAAGTAGAAAACAGGAAGTTAATGTAAGAAATGCAGTATCAAAAGAAGTAGAAGCAATAATGGGTGTGCGTCAGGGCAGCGTTTTAGGACCATTGCTATTCATTATTCTAATGAATAATTGTGTTGATGTTTTACTATCAGAAATTAGATTATTTGCCGTTGATTTTACGCTATATTCAAAGATCAAAACGGTAGAGGACTGTAAACAGTTACAGGGTAATCTGGACAGGGTATCTAGCTGGGTTGGTAAACATGGAATGAAGATAAATGCAAAGAAGAGTCAGCTTATTAGGTATACAAAAAAAACTAAAGGTTGATTATAATTATTTGGTGGGAAAAGAATTGCTTGTTGAAGACTTGAAATGTAAATATCTTGGCATTACATTTAATAACAAGCTTAATTGGGCAGGACACATTGGACAAGGTTTCAAAATTCTGCACTTGTTGGAGAAAGTTATGAGGGGATATACGAGAGAAGTAAAGCAATTGGGTTACAAAACTTTGGTCAGACCATTGCTTTAATACGGAAATGTAGCATGGGACCCACATTTCGAGTATCAAATACAGGAGTTGGAGAAGGAGAAAAAAAGGGCTGGTAGATTTGCTTCTGGAAATTACCGCAGAACGCAATCAGTAACAGATATGGTAAAAGAGCTGGAATGGGATTCATTGGAAGACAGGAGGAGGGTAAAGAGTGTACAAGGCGGATATTGGTGATGAGGCATGGAAAGAAATTGGTGTAAGAATGAAAAGTAATGCATGGAAGGGAAAAGATGACCACGACCACATGTTGGCACTCGATTTCAGGAACAAGGGTGTGGGAAGATTCTTTTTTTTACTAAGGGTGTCAGGGATTGGAATAAGTTACCAAGAGAAATGATTAATAATTTACCAAAAACGTTGTAAGAATTTAAGTTTGGGGTTTTTGGAGGGCAAATGTAGGTGGGTGCAGGAAAGGGGGAAGATTTTGAATTTTTCCTCGATTTAAGTTCGATACAAAGTTTTAAACATGTTTGTGAGAATCAGTTGTAAATAGCATCCCTTGAAACTCCAACTAGTTTGGAAGATTTTATGGTTGTGGAGGACACAGAAGTAAACTTCAGAATTCTTCACCGCAAGAAATATTTTATGTGGTGCTACGTGGCAATTGATTTATTTATATGCATCTAAACTAGTGTCGTAGAATTGTTACAGTTTTTACGGTTGCTGCCCGGCGTTGGCTGTAACCTTGAAGAAGTGCATGTTGCACTTGTTGGCAACATCTGCCTCTTCAATTGCAGTTGGATATGATGGCTTTATTGGCGAATATTTACTTTTATTGTTGCAACACAGGGTTATCTTTGTTTTTGTGTATTAGTGTTACCTGTTTAGTATTGGCTTTGGTGTCTTGTATCTCAGTCCCTCGGTGTCGTATTATCCGATGCTGTTTATGAGCTCGTTGTTGAATGTTGTTACCTTACTGAAGAATTCTTGTCCTACTGCTTTACAAGGGCGTAGCCAGGATTTTGTCCAGGGGGGGGGGGGCAAGCAAGAGAAAACTGATAATATGCATGCTACAAAAAATTATTAATAAATTTATTAATTGACCCATATATATATTTATATATATATGCAGGAGAGGACTATTCTTTGTGTTGCTTGTTGCACAAGGCTGAGCCAAGGAAATTAGGATTGCGTTTTTTGACGCAGAAAATGATATTTTCGCCTCATTTAACTCTTTTGTAAGGTCTAGTTCTCAAAGATTTTCTGTTCTCATACCCTTGTCGTTCCATGTTTTATCCATAAAATTTAAATTATAGTATTGGAAGAAACTTTGTGATTTTATTTTTTTATCAACCAATGACATCAGTGGGATGTAGCTAGGGATTGCAAGCCAGCAATGCGGGAACCCACGTCATTTGGCAGTCTGGCGGATCTAGCACAAAAATTAAACGGATACGCGATCCGTAAAATGGGAAGAAACTATATTTCAGTCTTCGTCACCTTGTCTCGCTGTCGTCACTTTCCGGTCCAACTCGTTTTTTATCGTTTGTATCGTCTCGTTTACCTGTACCCGTCATGTTGACATTTGACTCACGGTAACAAATGTGTGTTTATGTCGTCCTTCGTGATTGTAATTAAATAGATTCACTTTTAAATTTTATAAAAATTCCAGTTTGTTTTTGTTGTTTGTATTACTGTAATTTGAGTTATGACTTATGTCGTCCTATTGAAAAACTAGCTTCCAGATCTCACACACAAAAATTATACAATTAAAGTTGTTTCTGAAGAGAAAGTAGAAACAAGACGAAAAGACGGTTACAAATATTGACAGCTATTTCAAAGCTATTGAATTAATGACTTGTTAAAATGTTTTTGTTATAATCTGTACTTCATCGTATTTGAGATATTTCTTTTCAAAAAATCGATTTCAGTTTCCAAATTCTTTTAAGTCTATAAGATGCAGTGTTGACTGGATGGTTTAAACCACTGAGCAAAGAAAAGATAGAAGACAGTGGTGGCCTTAACAATTGCGAGGCTCCGGGCGGCAGATTTTCGCGAGGACCTTGTTTTTTGTGCAAAGTATGTGAACCAAAAGTAGGTATTATGTATAATCATATATATTATTTCTGTGAGGTATTTTTTTGTCACAAGCCTGTATCTTCCTTCATACTTAACCGAAATCAATGAATGAGGTGTCATTTTAAAGCTTATGGTCTCCACTTTGGTCACATCATATTTTAAGAAATGAAGTTTTCGGAATTCGACCCTTAAAGGGCAAAAATGTCAATACTTCTGAAATGCTGTTTTCTGTGTTACAAGTCATTTATCGCCCTGGATACCTATCTGAAATCGTTTAATGAAGTATCATTTCAAATACTAACATCTCCGCTTTAGTAACGTCATATATTAAAACATAAATTTTTCGGAATTCCTCCCTTAAAGAGTAAAAGTATAAATATTTTTGCAAATGCGTTTTTGTGTCACGAGCGATTTATCTCCCTTAACCCCTTAATGCCGATGGTCGCAAATTTGCATCATACCAATTTTACCCTTATATGTGGAAGAAAAAATGTTTTCGAGCGTCAGTGCCGGTTGAAGAAGATTCTACACGTTGTCCATTTTCTACTGATAGCAACCTGAAGAAGCGAGGAAGGGGGTCTTTTGAAGAATATGAGGCTACAGTGGAAGGGGTAGAGGTCAGAGCAGTAAAATAGTTTGACAACAGAGGTAAGATTCTTGCCAGTACATTTTCATCTGCTCATCCAGTTAGTGCAATACAAAGATGGGACAGAACACAAAAAACACACACTCAGGTTCGAAGGGACTGTGATGCTTTGGGAATTCCTCGTCAAAAACAAAATGATCTTCTGGCATTCAAATCTAGAATCGCAGATGCTCTCTGCAGGCAAGGAAAAGACATGACAAGAAAGAAGAGAGGTAGGCCCTCAGTAAGCATGGAGACGGATATTCAACGTAAGAAGCATCGGGGTCCAACGAAACCAGTCCCCGATAAGTCTACCCGTACTGATGGAGTAGGTCATTGGCCCTGTGTAACAGAAAGGCAGAGGTGCAAAAGGCTCAACTGTAAAGGGCAGTTATTATGTGTTCAAAATGCAATCTTCACCTTTGCCTGAACAAAAACTCAAATTGTTTTAGGCAATTTCAATTTGACTCATACCTAATTATACCAATTACGTAAAACATTTCTTACATTTGGCATTCTATATGGTCTAAGAAACCAATACTGAGCTCAAAATGTGATTTTTTATTTTTTTCCTTAACTAGAAATTAATTCAGGCATTAAGGGGTTAATATCTAACTGAGTGAAGTATCATATTAAAGACTGGGTCTCCGTCGTGGTAACATTATATTTCAAGAAAGGAATTTTTCGTAATTCGACCCTTAAAGGACAAAAATGTCAATTTTTCTAAATTTTTTTTTTTTTTTTTTTGTATCTCGAGCTATTTATCTCCCTGGATATCTAACAAAAATCGATAAATGAGGTAGGATTATGAGGAGTAATGTCTCAGCTTTGTGATATCATATTTTAAGAAAGGATGTTTTTGGAATTCAACCCTTAAAGGGAAAAAGTATAAATTTTGTATAATTCATTTTTGTGTCACGAGCGATTTATCTCCCCCAATATCTAACCGATATAGATAAATGAGGTATCATATTAAAGATTACGGTCTCCACCATACTCACATTATATTTTAAGAAAGAATTTTTCGTAATTCGACCCTTAAAGGGCAAAATCATTAATATTTCTAAAATGCGTTCTTTGTGTTGCGATGCATTTATCTCCCTGGATTTCTAACCAAATCAACAAAGTAGTATGAAGAGCAACGACGCGGCTTTCGTCACATCATATATTAAGAAAGAATGTTTTTGGAATTTAACCCTTAATGGGATAAACTATAAATGGTTCTACAACGCATTTTTGTGTCATGAACCATTTCTCTCCATTAATATCTAACCGAAATAGATGAATGTGGTATCATTCTAAAAATTAAATTCTCCGCTGTGGTTATATCACATTTTAGGAAATGAATTTTTTTGAATTGAACTCTTAAAGGGCATAAACATCAATATTTCTAAAATGCGTTTTTTGTGTCTCGAGTCATTTATCACCCTTGACAATTAAACAAAATTGATAAACGAGGTATCGTTTAAAATATTGAAGTCTTCGTAATGTCTTCGGTTCCGTTACCACATTTTCAGAAAGAAATTTTTAAAAATTCTAACCTTAAAGGGCAAAAGTATTAATATTTTTACAATGCATTTTTCTGTCAGGAGCTATTTATTTCCTCTGATGTCTAACCGAAATCAATAAATGAAGTATCGATTTAAATATTAAATTATCCGCAATGGTCACATCATATTTTAAGAAAAACCTTAAGGAGCAAAAATATCATCATTTCTCAAAACTTTTTTTTTACCTCGCTTGATAACTAAGCGAAATCGATAAATGAAGTATCATTTTAAAAACCAAGGTGGCTGCTTTGGTCACACTATATTTTATAAAAGATTTTTTTTGGAATTCGACTCTTAAAGGGCAAAAGTATTAATTTTTTTACTACAGCGTGTTATTATCTCCAATTAGGTAAAATCATATATTAAGAAAGAATTTTTCGGTATTTGATGCTTAAATTGGTCGCGCGTATGAGAAGGTTCAGATCCAATTCCCTAGATTGCAGCAGCAGACATCACAGAGATGTCAACAAACTTTTTATAAAATAAGTAATATTTCGAATATTTTTTTCTATTACGGAAACATTTTTGTTTTGCTATACAATTACAATTTAAACATTTTATTCGCACAGCAACACATATCACAGAGATGTTGATATGCTGTGTGCATTTTGTTCATGTTGGTTCTATTCTGTTAGGGTCAGTGACAGTTTGTCGGACATACAGAGTGTTTTAAATTTTTCTACCAGTTTCGTAATATGTTGTAAGTATTTTGATGCCTACCTATTACACTAAACAAATAAACATTTGCTACGAAAGTGAGGTTCTACTTTTCATTATAGTACAAGCATTCAACCTCATTATTGATCGTATTTTATTCCGAAATTTTCGCACTGGTTGTCTAGTTGATTAGAAATGCGAAAGTTATAAATTAATAAATTTTGAACTTTAAAATATTATATTAGAAGATTTATAAAAGTTAACAACACTTAAAGACGACAAATTAATAATGATGATAAACTAACGTATATAAATGCTTTGAAAGACATGCGCAGGGATTTAAAAATAATGTTTACCTCTTTTCCTAAGACTAAAATCTTTAATCAAAGCACCAGCTTTCTTTTGATAGCTCGTTTCCTTTTTGAATTAAGCTACTCAAATTTTCCAGCGGTATCACGATCACGCGAACTCATTTCATAAATCTTGTTTTGCACATAAAATTAGCTCAGAAATAATTTACAAGTAGTTTTACACAGTATTTTTAACTACTCTTTAATAAAAGTACTGTTAATAACGTGTGGTGTTATGGAGTACACTACATGTGACGCACTTCCAAATATTTGCACCCGGGTTGGTGAGCGCCAGAAAGTTAGTGGACATAGCAGAGGGCGCTCAAGGTCGAACCGAAGTGTGACTGTGGATGTCATCTATTGGACAGACACACTAAGACGGCTATTTATTTCATGTTTCCGCCACCACACGGCGCGGATCGGCTGAAGGAATCTGATTGGCGATGCGGTATTGCCCCGAAATATCCACGGCACGTGGGTGCAAGGGTGAAACAAGAGAGACTGTCTTCTGGCCGTGAAGAAGGAAGAAGCCATGTTTTCGACACGGTTATGTGAAAATAATTGCTCTCCACATTTGTATCCACATATGACGTTGGAATGCCCGAAGCGCCCTGTAAAGAATTTATTGTGTCTCCGACTTATAAACTTTTCAGCCAGTTTGGTTTTGGACAATAAGAACAACATCATAATATTTTATTAGTAGGAAATCGAGTTTAATATGAGCCATGCTGGAACCAATTTACTGTTTACTGTAATTAGATATTCTTTTTTTTTGAATAAGTATAAATTGTTTGACAATTATAATGAAATGTAATTTTATCCCATACTCAATACAAAATCAATATTTGAGTAATTAGCAAATTTAACTAACAGTAAAAATTCAGTTAATAATCCCAATAAGAGAGGTAACGTTACAAACGTAAGATTCACTAAAACTTAATATCATTCAATGTTTATTTACCTACTGAAAGATATTTGCTTTACAAACGATTTTGTAACGCACACAGTTCGGCCACACCAGACTAATACTGGTCCGCACAGTCATCGCAAAGACACTTCTCTCATTATTGGCGCTCACTGGATTGAAGTCAGTTTAAACGACACCGCGTGTCATCCGACACTAGGCCGACACCCCGCCGTCATTGGTTTGGTTTACTCTTTGATGGTGTGGACCGGTGTCGAGCTGGTAGGTGTGGAGAAGCATATGGAGATAGTTCTAAAATATTTAGGTCCTTTATTGCCAAATGTTGTTATTTTGTTATTAATTACCTTAAAAAATGTGTTTTCTTCAACCTCACTTCCATGTTCAACAGATGATTGTAAAATGTAGATTGCGTCATAGTAAAGCGGGATTTCTGAAACTCACAGCTCCACATTAACAAATTTCCCAAAAAATTGCGAACCCCTTAAAAAAACTAGCTTTTTTATTTTTTAAAAAAAGTAATTTTGTCTAAAAAAAGTAATACAGACACAAAGGGTTTTATGGATGGGTTTATTTCTTGTCGCAAGTTGAGTCGATTTTAGGAGTAATTTTGCTCATTTTCTAGCCCAATTCACTATGTTGCTTGTTGCACTCACGAGATATCGAGTCAGCCGGCACAACGTAAATCTTGTCGCGAACCTCCTACGTTCAATTGGCGAGCGCTAGAGGTTCACGTACCACACTTTTAGAAACTCTGTTCTAAAGCATTCGTAACATTTCAATTCATCAACCATCAGATCCTGTGTCGGAGGAATCACCCTATTTTTTATATTTTGGGATAGCAGAAACAAATTACATTGTGTAGATAAAGAGTTCATTTACTTTACTATGTTTGAAAACATATTTTTCATTACTTATAAATTTGGACTAATGTCTTAGATGACTACGGCCTGCGATTGAGGTGCGGAAGATCGTCGGTAAAAATCCTGGTCTTGGTTACAGCTTTTACATGCCTTAAAATCGAATTTTACCTCCAGCAAAGCATTGATCTGTTAATGCGAAATACTAGGACACTCAAGGGCGTAGTTAACGGAGGGATAGGCAGTGCCGTGCACCGGGGCCCCCAAGCGCATCTCAGGATGCCCAAAGCTAAGCTCAGGGAGACCACTCTAAAGCTCAGGGAGCCACTGTGAGCAAACCTCACAAAAAAAAGCCGCCCGTCTGGTCTGAGGGCCCAAAATATTTTATTTTTTTTGCGTCGGGGCCCTTGTTGACCTAGCTACGCCACTGAGGACACACCGTGGTTGGAATTTTACGTTAAACTGTAGGTCTCCTTTTCCTGGAAGGATTATCAGAGTAAGTTGGATGGCTACGAAAGAGGTGCACTATGCAGCTGGTAAGGAAATCTGGGACTAGACCTTTGAGAGTACATGAAATTTTATTCAGCATCTTTACGGTTTGTATTTAAATTAAAATATACAATGATCTCATTCTTAATTTATAATAATATTGAATGAATCAAATGAAACTACAAACAGAAGAAACACGTCTAGTGCGAAGTGATTGCGTTCAGAAACGCAAGATTCTTTCAATCCTTATAGTGTGCGAAAGACTTTCAATGATGGTTTGTGAAGACTTCGTTTGAATACCAGTGAGATGATAACGTGAGTCAGGTAAAGAAAGTATTTTAACGTACTTCATTACTTTCGTACTTACGCAGTTCACTTTTACGGAAAATTTTGAACACTTATTCCGTGAAACAATCATGTGAAAACGTAAACTGAAGATTGAGTAGAAACATGTCCGTTGAACGGATGAGGTACGGCGAAGTGTGAATACGAGAGAGGCAAACCTTCACTCAACCGACTGTCGGTGCGGTAACAGTGGGGACCAGTATCGGTCAAGTGTGGCTCAAACTAACAGCTGCTAGCAAAATAAGCCTAAGGTGACAAGAGTTGACTAACGAAATGAAACACGGGAATTCCCAGCAGATATATCGTAAACACGATGGAAGGAACAAAACCGAGCGTTGAAATGAGTTTTTCTGATGCGCGAGGCTAGAATTGCAAATAGTATTGAATTTTTCAGTCATGTTTTACAGTTAATTACAAAATATATTATTTACTAATAAATTAATTAATGTTGAAATCATTTATATTAATTGAATAAATCCAAATGAGAAATTTGATTTAAATATTTCTATTAATATATACTTTACTATGAATTATCCAACTTTTTTTTAGTAATAGGTAAGGAGAAAATAATTTTTTTAAATATAAACTTTTTCCTAGTAGGGCTGTCGCGCGAGGCCCTGCAAGAGCGAGGCCCCGAGCGATTGCTCTGCTCGCCACCCCCTAATGCCGCCTATGAGAGGAGACCACGTAAGGGAACCTCTCCATACAACGACGTGAAGCCGAGAGGAGAGCTGTGTGGTGGGTAGGTCGCCATATTGGTAGAGCCAAGAATCAGAGGGAATGTATATGGAACGGAAGAATTTCTTCTTTTTTAACCTTCGCATTACTAAAAATGAAGTCTTATGGGGTCACATACATTTATAGATACCCTAATTTATATTATCTACAAACATTAGGCTTTAGGAGAAAAAAAGCTGCTAAATAATTTTTGATAGAAACTTTGTCAGCCGAAACAGAACTTTTTTTTTCTCCCAACAGTCGCAAAAAAAAAAAAAAAAAAAACTGACGGTAATATTACTATTTCATATTGATTAGATAGATTTTCAAATGGATTATATTACCACATTCCATTTAAGTAATTTTAATCCTTTCAAAATTTTTGTTGGGAAAGATTACAAAATCAAGAAAAACATGTCTAGACCTATTTACAACAGAAGCAAGTCCAATTTGAAATTTTATTCAAAAGAATCCACGGCTTACTCAGTAGATATTGCACTGGCAGTGGATTGACCAATTTAAATTCGCCAGCAGCAACAGTGCAAGGGGATTTTGTCATCACCGTGGCGCCACAATCTGGTGATGAATTCTTATGGAACTCGATGAGACAAATCGAAAACAAAGAATATTATATATCTATATATTTCCCTTAGTTCTAGAGATATCCCCCAGGAATCTGGGCCTCCCTTCGGGGAGACTCAGATGACGTTGGGGGAAATTTTCTCCCTCTGGAGGATGTGGTAGGTTGATTGAGCTGGATGTGTTTGTAATGAGCTTTATCTGAATTGTGATGACTAGCAAACTTTGAAACCGCTAGTCTTGGTCTTGTACCTATTTCGTCTACCAAGAGAGGGGATATTGCTGGGCGTCGGAATTGGGTCCTTGTAGGGGACGGTTGTAGGAGGCGGGTTCGTACCGCCTCTGCCGCCCCCGGGACTTATTCCCGATGTCCACAGTTCCGTCGTCCCCGGCTTGTGGCTGGGGGTTCAGGAGGTGTCGCGTCCCCTGCTGGACGGAAGGCTTGTGTGTAGTCAAGCTGCATCTAGGCGCACTACGTAGTTGGCCGCAGTTCAAGTGCAGTGAGTAACCTTGCCCTGACTGCTCCGGTGTTGGGGGTGTCCTGGTGAACGAAGACCAAGCACCCCAGGGGCTTAGTGCACCCTTGCTGTCAGCGTGCATAGATCCTGGAGTTGAATGAAGGGGCCAGTACCACGGTTTCGGGGGCTGCTCTTGGTTGTGGTTCGCCGCCTCTGGGTTCGCCCCCTGGGGCTCAGGATTGCATTCCTGCTGGTGGGAGCACGACTCTATGTTGCCATAGTAGGTTCACTACATAGGTGTGAACCGGTAGCGCATGGCTTGCCAGGGGTGGGGCAACATACACCTCGTGACCGTTGTGGAGACCTTTGTGCCTCTGCAAGCGGGATCATGCGCTGCGACGCTTTTCTGTGTAGCCGGGACTGGTGCGTAGGAACTTGTGCTCGCACTGGACACATGTGTCGGGCGGGTGCGGGGAAAGCGTGCTAGGAGCAACCCCCTCAGTGTGGGAAGCTGCGTTGGGGACGATACGTTCGGTCTGCCGGCGTGGTGGAACATGCTGAGGGGGTCTTCTTGGACGGCTCCTGGTCGCTACGGCTTCCGCCCGCCCTGCGGGGCTCGGGTGTGGCTGGGGGCAGGTGTGAGGAACAGAGAGAGGCATTGCTATACGGCCAGGTTTTGGAAGGGTCTTCGGCCTGGTTCGTGGCGGGCGCTTGCTCAGCGTGCTTCCCTGTGGGCACCCTATAAGAGGGTGGCGAAATGCGTCTTGCCTCACCGTCCCTGCTGTAATGGCGGGTAGTTCGGAAGAGCCCAATTCCGCGGCGGGGGTGTTGTGTGGGTAGCCGGATATCCACAGTATGATTCTTGAGGGGGGGGGGGGGATGAAGCAGCCGAGGACGGATTCTAGCGCCTATAAAGCGGCTGCTTGGTGAGGCCTTGTGCTGATCCTACTGACTTACAGTTCTCGAGATATACTGTCTCAAAAGTGAGGCGGTTAGGTAGAAATGCGGCCAGAACCAAAAGAAAATAAAACTAAGCCAGATATCAAAAAATTTTGTTCTGGGTAGTTACAAAAATAGATTGCCTTTACTTTGGTAGTGTGTAATGATATGCCTCCTACGTTATATTAAATCCTGTAATTGCAAGACAGTCATCTATGTCTTAGAAATTGCTAAAGGTTGCATTCAGTAAGTAAGTTGGGGAAAAACGTATTGTCGGGTGTCATGGGAGGTTAGAAGCTAGGTGAAGATAAGGCATATATTCGAGGTCTGGTTAATTGGAGGAAGATCTACAAGCAGCATGTGGAAATGAATAGTGGATTATGATAATGAATTAACAATTGATTTAAGACACAAAGCAATAAAAAAAGTTTGTAGGAATGGTAGGTCACGGACCGAATCAAGTTCCATATGAATGCGATGAGCAATATATATCAGATTGGAAATGATTTTATAGCAAAATATGTAGAATATTAGGTAGGCAAAAAAAGGGAAATCCCTCGGGTGTGTGAACTGCGTCGCAATTAATGGAGAATAAATTATGTGTAGGTATAGTTCACCATTTTTTAAAATAATTTAATCATGTAAATTTAAGGAACCAAAGTTTCTTGTTATATTATTGTGTTATAACACCTGTATGTTATGAAAATAAAAATGTCCAAGCTTATATCTAAATGTTTAGTTTACTACTAAAAGAATATGGATTATAAAATTATGACAGTACGTATTTTTTAAATGTGAACAAAAATTACTTCCGCCTGATAAATGTATATGAAAACCGGCAAATATATGCATGTTTATATATTCTTTGGTAGTTATGTTTCATGTTATGTTTTTCTTGGCTATGTTTCAATGTTTTGTATTTTATCTTCGATTGAAGGACTTTGAGAGCGCTACATTCTAGACCTCTTATTGGCTGTGGGACAGTTCAAAATCAGTGTTGGCAAACTCCTCTAGCGTTCGAACTTTGGGTACGTTACGGGATGGCCCAACAAACTAATCAGCGTTTCAGCGATTCAAGGGCTGCTGTAAAAACTACCGAAGAATCACAGTTGGTGCCTAAAGACAACCATGCTGTCAGCAGACGGTATTTCAGACTTGCATAGTTTAATTTTGTATACTTGTGATATTTTGTTATTTTTAAAAAATTGATTAATGAAAGTTTGTTTAAATCGTTTTTACCACTTATTGTGTTGCAGGTTGCAGAAGGAACTTATGATTTTGATGGTAAGTTACAGTTTTTTATTTTTCTTTAAATTTGGATTGTTTGATGCCTGGTTACTGTACCGATTATAATTTGGTGCAATCTGTTAATATCTGCATTCCATTAGGCCAATGTAGATTAAAATAATAGGTTTACTATATGTTTGCAGAACTTCTTGTATCGAAAACTTTGGTATTTCAGCTTAATGGTGTTTATTACTTCAAGTTAAAAATAAGCTAATTGTTAATTTGAATATCGTTCTTGTCTTTTTCTGTACTTTCTGCTCGGATTACACGTTTCCATCTGATAAATATTTTAAACACGTCGATTATTTGGTTTTTCCTACAATTTGGCATTGTCTTTCTCTTTGTGATGTGATTCTTGTGGAGTTCATTATTTTCTTAAGCATACACGCAACAATAGTTTCATTGTACTTTAGCTCATACCCGCAATTTCTCCTACACGTTTCCCTGTTCTTTATCCACATTTAAGTAAATTTCAGTGTGCTGAAATAAGTGTGGGCAATAGCGCAATCACTGGGACTTGTTAAGGAATTGTCGTTTTTGTCTGAAAAGTGTTGCACATGTTCGTTTGGTGATACTATTTAATATATGTTACTCTTAGAGCTGTAAAATATATAGGTACCTCACAAAATTCACTCGAAAAGTGCTGTAATGTGGAACTGCTGTTGTTAATGATTTGATTTTTACATTAAATTGCACAGAAAAAAAAAATGTAAGTGAATAATTTGATATGATGCTTGGGCAGTTACTGTGGAAAGGCCAGTAGGAAAAAAAAAAAAAGAAAGAAAATTGGTATGAAAATGTGGTTAACTGCTTCCTTGGCACTTGTCTTCGAGAAAAAGTGTACTTGAAAGCCATAAAATATGTAAAATAGGTGTAATCTGTGCCGACACGTAGGATTATGCACATTACTGATTTTGCGTTAATAGACGCTTCGAACCTCTTGTGACTTATAGTCAGAATTTGGTATGGCAGCAACCTTTTTCATTCAGTATCCACTATACACTGCAGAATATTAGTCTTCATTCAGGTCCAAGCTGGATTTCAACTTAACCACACCCTCTGCTAATACAGTTCCTAGAAAATCAACATTTGTACTGCCACGTGGCAGAGCACATTCGCAGTAGGCCTAATGATGGCTACTACTTATCGGCTTATACTGCACGTAATCCGATGATGTGCATTGTGTTACTTCTGTCGTACCTGTTTTGTCAGTTTTGCATACACTTTTTCTTGAGTACTAATGCCTAAGGAGTGTGTTAATCACATTTCCATCCCGAAATAAGTTTTTTTTTTTTCTGCTGGCCCTACCTTGCGTAGCATCTGCTTGGGCTATTATTGTAATAACAATTTGGGACAAACCCAAAGAGATGGGGCCATGATTGTAAGTTCATTTTGGAAAGTTGACATCATGCCTAGAAACATGCTGTTTCTTTTTATTGATGTGTACATAAATGAAAGCAGTAGCAGTAATTTTTGTTGGCACAATGTGGTGGCATGCAGTCCTATTTGCAGGTAATTTCCATGTGCGATTGTCTACAACATATAGAAACGACTGTTTATTTGCTGTGCATTTAACGTTGAGTGCAAAGGAAACTGGTAGGAAAATTATCTATATTTAATGCGTAAATACATTTATTCTATTGGTACTTGAGTGATAATACTCCCGTTAATTTTGTTTTAAGTAGCCTAGGGATGAATTTCCTAGCATTAGGTTGTAGTGCAGCCAGGACCACAATAAAAAGTAACCATAGAACACGATATCGTGGATGCCCTATTTTCATATCCTTTGTCACTGTTACTGTGTTCCAGGCTACGTTAAACACAAATTGTCTACATTGATAAATAAAATATACAGCCAATAAGCGACTGACACTGATACTTCAATACCAGTTGCAATTATCCACAAATAGGACTGCGCTTCACTAAATGGTGCCAGTAAAAAATCCGATTTAATTCTAGATGGTGATACTGCTAAAACGTTCGGGTTTTATCTAACAGGCAATACCGCTCGCTTCACGCTGTTAACATGACGTCACGTACAGTCATCCGCGTAAAAATGTGTGTATAATTTAAAGCTGTACAATATCAACATAAACTGATATCCCGAAGGTGGATCAGATGCAGACAGCCGCTGGTAAGTGGCCGCAGATGTCTGATAACACAACCAGATGTTCAATGTTTGAGGTGAAGCTCGCATTTCATCAGAGAAATATTAAAAAATATAGCTGAACATCTGGTTGTGTTATCGGACATCTGCGGCCGCTTACCAGCGGCCGCCTGCATCTGATCCACCTTCAGGATATCAGTTTATGTTGATATTGTACAGCTCATATGTTTTTACGCAGATGAATGTGACATCACGATGACGTCACGTTAACAGCGCGAAGCGAGCAGTATTGCCTGTTAGATAAAACACAAACGTTCTACCACACGGAATATAAGTTGTAAACACTTTTCTCCATTACCATTGTCGGTACAGATATCATATCTACCTAAACTGGTTTCCCCCCCCCCCCCTCCTTCTTCTTCCTAGTGGTCGTGGTTAATTTGAAATGCAGCCTGGACCAGGAGAAAAAATTTCTTAAAGCCATAAAATTCAATATGAAAACGATTTCCTGTAGTAAATTCCTTTTGACTTTTTTGCAACCTAGAGAAGCTGAATTGTCAAGTAAATATTGCAACAAATGAATAAACCAGTATTAAGAGATATGTATTAATTTTCTAGAGCTTTCGAATAGTGGTATCGCGATCTATAATTAAACCAAAAGTCCTTCTGCGGCTCCATTTATGTGTGGTTCACCCAAAAGAAAAGACGTGTGTCGATGTGTCTGCTTTCTATCACTACTAAAATAAACTTCTATCTGTATACATGTTAGGGTATCCCTTATTTTTCAAAGTAAAAATTTTGTAAAACATGGGTCCTAATTTTTTTTTTTTTTTTTTTTTCATCTTACCCTAAAACATTGGCAATTAAAATTTTACGCCATTCAGAGATCTGTAACCTGTGCCTACTTGCACTGACTCATTAATTGTTACTGTCTTTACAGTTCTTGAATACGTAGGCCTATCACGTTCTAATAGATGGTTTTAGGATTATGAAGTGCCAGAAAAAGCATATTTTTACTAGGAGAGGCAAACAACCAATTTACAGGAGTGGTATCAGTTTTATTTTCAATATACGCAAAGGCAAATGGACTAAAAGTGAAAGCTATAATGTCGCTGTGCAGGAGTGCATTATATTCTGGGGAATATTGTGGAGACAGTTAAAAAAAAATGCAAGCAAATCTCTGGATGTTTATAAGTGAAGGGAAGAGGATTTCAAACGTCAATTGGTTAATGTTAATGGTATTGCAAATGCTTACACCCTCGAAAGAATGCAAACAAAGGAGGGTAAGATCTTCTCACAGTGACAGAAAGAGCCAGAGAGATCAGGTTGCTTGTTGTGTGTGGAAAACTAGCAGAAAAAGAAGGGATAAAACAAATGAAAATAAATAGAAAAATAAAATATATATAGGCCTGCAGTAGAACTCCATTAATCCGAACTCCGACTATCCAAATCGTTTTTTTTAATTAAGACAGAAATGTACTGCAATTAACAAAATAATGATTCTGCCTACACACCACATGCAACTTCACTGTCAAGAGGATATGTTAATTGGCTGCCTGAAAACGGATTAATACATCAAAACACTTACTTTGACCGAGATGTTCAGCAAGCAATGACTTTTATTTAGAGTACATTGTGCACATACTGTACTGATGTATAACACTTGCAGGTATGCTTAACATGTAAAAGTGCTGTTTTTTCCTTCAATTAATTAAAAGCCCTTTTTCTTTAAAAATGGTTCTCCCATTTTCAACATACATATAGTAATTAATTAATATAGGCCCTTTTTTGGGAAAAAATCCAATTATCCACATTTTTTAATATCTGAATGGGGTCTGGCCCCAATTCGGATAACTGGAGTTCTGCTGTATATGTTGTCCAGCGAGTTTTCAAGCTCTTCAGCATCCTGTGATTTGTTGATTCTATGTGAACAACTCTCCACATTTTTTACTTCCGGAGAACATCAGAACGAGCATTTAACAAACCCACTAGATAATATACAATCAGGAACTGCTGCAAAGCGCAGAAGAAAAGGAATCATTCCTAAATTAATAGCTGCATTTGGATACACGTCAGTTAAGTGTAAGAGATTCAGTTTACATTCTTCAAGTTACCGTGGAGACATTTAGACTAAGCATTGACGATTTTTTTTAAAACAAGTCTTCCATTCAACAAATGAGGACATAAACAAGGAAGAAATGAGCACTTTTCTAATCCTCTGGTAAACAGCTAGACTCCAGACTCGTTTTAAAAATTTCAGGATAAGGTACAATATCATATCCAACAATCTTTAATACATCTGTAGTATTATCTAAACCAGCCCCTTTACATTTTTTTTTTATCTTTCTGGGTTCCTTCATAATTTGCTGTGAATTTATTTCAAATTTAGTAGTGTCCTCATTCATTCTTTTAGGGAGGCCCTTGTCTGATTTATTCCCTCTAGTCACAGGATGATGGTACTTAGTGGTCTCATTAAACCAGTCACTCAGTATCTCTACCATTTTTAAAAACCCTCAGTGACTAAAACTACACTAAAAAATTTACATTATAATTAATATATTATTACAAAGTGCTATTACAAAAAGAAGTTAGTCTTGTTTCCCAATACATTGAATTAAATGCTAGATTATTATATACAGTGTTCGTATTTTGATGCTGAGCTATGATGTAGAAAATTAATCTACTTGTAATGTGATGTGATTCTGTTCTGTAGTTAGCTTTATTCAGAGCTGAATATCAAAACTAGCATCTGACATTCTATTTGTTGAAATTTTTGAGGCAAAAATATATGCCTTGATATGTTTGGAATAGTTTTCACAAATAGTGATAAAAAGCAGGTCATTGTATCATGTCTGTCATATGATCTCATGCCCCTGGCCTTCATTGGCTACTATAGCAATTTAAGTAGTAATATTATCTATTAATGGTTTCTGTAATGGTTCATATTATTTTTTTTTTTTTTTTTTTTTTTTTTTTTTTTAAGTTTCAAACCAACCATATAGATGTATTTCGTTTAAATCCCCGTATTAACATAACGTAATTTAGTCCACATTCAGACGGAGGGATACTAAGCCATTGTGTCAGAGGTTGGGCGGCCAGTTCATTTCCTCTAGGACCTACAGTTTAACATGCAATCTGAACCACAGAATCCACATATTAGTTTTTTATTTGTGTTCATTTTATGTAGGTTTTTTTAATATATTTTGTCTATATATATACTGTTGTAGTAAGTTAAGAAGTATGTAAAAACATTACATCATTTTTAAGCTTATGAGTGGTGTTTAGTAACAATTGTATTTATTTCAACAACTGAAAAAATTACATCCAACCAAATGTTTTTTGACGGGCTTAGATGCTACTTTTAGAGAAGAGTGAAGTTCCCCCTCCCCCACCATTGAGCATTAAACATGATTCTCTCTGCTAACAAGCTGAATGTTTCCGCACGAAATTTCAACAGTCCGAATCTCCACCATCTTTTGGTTAAGTGCGGGATGGGTCAACTTGTTGGGACCCTGTAGACTACCAGGTTGCTATATTTTGCAGGTAGGAGATGTACTGGTGTTCTCTCACTTCAGTGCTGACCAAGGCAACCAATCTGTAATGCTTAAATCATCTGCATGCAAATAAGGACCTAAAGGCTGTAAAGGTTCCAATCCTTTAGCCCATCTGTCATTTAAACAGAGAATTGGCTTACTTAGAGCTTTATATTGATTTCTGATTTATTATGAGTGTGACTTGAGTTTTTTCTGAATTTGAAGTAGAGCTTAGTCTTGTGGATTTTTATAAAAAATTATTTGCTACCTTGTAAAAGGTTCATTGTAATATTGAACATAAGGAATTACTGCAGTGACCCATGTGAACAAATTACCTGGAATGTGTTAAGTGACACATTTTCAACTTTTAAATATTTTCACACAACAAAAATATTCAAATTGCATCCCACTCTGTTTTAAAGCAATTATATACAGAATATTTGTGTGAATAACAAAGGATAGCGAAAATGATTTATCACTCGCCAAAGTTGAAAGCCATGACAAGTGAAAAAAGTACACGACGAACAAAACGTACAATATTTCGGTTTTACACCTTATTCACATTTTCACTTGGGACTTGGATCATGTTTATTTCAGTTGTTTTAACTTCAGTTTTATATTTGTGTATTGTTGGATTAAATTAATTTAATTAAAAACTGCACTTTTTTTTCAGATGAGTCCTGACAAAACTGTTTCAGCATTTCCAGAAGGTGAAAACCTTTTCAAATGGGTTGGAACGATTGCAGGTCCTGAAGGAACGGTTTGTTTTGTTATCATCCTAGCTTTTAATCCATTATGCATATATGAGTATACCTTACAACGTACTTGTTGTCCATCAAAGTGTTGTTTAATAGATAATGTATTAGACCTGAGACTTTTAAGTTTACTCATTTGAACAGAACAACTTGATACCACACCATGTGAGAGCAGTTGTTATGAGCCTCATCCTGTGGTGTAAATAAAATAAGGTTAAATCAGCTAAAATTAAACCTTAAATAATAAAAGCAGGAGGGCGAGATGAAGACGTAAAGAAACACTAAAACCAAGAAATTGCACAATATTACAGTGAGAGACCTTATTCGAGACATATTGCGGGGGGGAAGATGTGATCACAACCTGACCCGACACATAAATGAAACAAAGGCAGAAACACTGGGTGGGGGTGGAAGTGCCGTGGGTGGCGGGATAAGGTTGAACAGCGATAGAAGTGGAACAAGATAATCTCTGCAGTGCCTGTTTAGAAATTATTATTTAAAAAGTTTACAATATTTTGATTTGGATCAGTTATTGGGGGTAATAAATGAAGGCAGAAATATATAAAATTAAAAAAATTAAGAGGACAATAATATATACATGAGACAGTCTCCAACGTCACCCATCTCCCATAATATTCTCCTTTTGATAAAGGGCTCGTCCCGAAAATTTCTTTATTAGTTGTGTTTTTTGTCTTCTGTGTGTTCGCCCCCTATATCCATCATCTAAAGGTAAGTGGTGGCTCATTTCCCTATCCTAATTTAATTCCTTTTTTGTACTTAGCACCTTTGATTTATATATATATATATATATAATGTACAAAGCTAGTGACAGGTTTAAGGTAGGTTTAGGCCAGGCGTGTGTCTGGTGTCAAAAATATGTTGGTAGGCTAGTTCCCACCTGTGGAGTTCTGAAGGGGTGGTGGTGTTCGGAAAAACTCTAACTGTGAAACAGGTGTTGAAGTTGTTCAAATCATGTGACATCGCATGAACTGCCACTGGATGGTCAGGATTGAAAGTATAAACTTTTTTCCTGTGGCCATTCATCCAGTAGGATAGTTATTGAGTGGTGAGGCCGATGTAGGAAGCATTGCAATGGAGATAGGTGAGTTTGTAGAGTGAGTGTTAGAACATGTGGCATGTCCAATTATGGGAAAGGATTCTCCTGTGTCAGGATTAGAGTAAGTGTGGTGGGATGGTGCATGCTACACGTTTTGCCAGGGTTGCCTGTTACAAGGGAAAGATCCCTGTGGAGGTCTAGGAGAGTCAGACGGTAAATACTTGTGGACCAGGATGTTATTGAAATTTGGGTGGTCTGCTGTAGCAAGTGTGGGGAGCAGTGGGTAGGATTTTGGGAAGAAGAGAGACATTTCATGGAAGGACCGTAGGAAGTCATGCCCACAGCGGAGAATCTGATTGATGGATTCCAAACTAGGAAAGACCTTGGTGACAAGTGTTGGTCCACGGACAGTTTTAGGAGGTGCAGAACGAGGGTTATGGGATATGGCTTAGGAGATTTTGTTTTTCTGTGAGGTCGTGGGGGGATTGATAAGAAATGAGAGTTTGGGATAGTTTTTGGGAGTACCCATATTCCCACACCGGAAGTGCTTGAAATTGGCCGGGCATTAGGCGTAATTACACCTGAATTTTTTCATTTTACGCCTGCAATCTCCATCAAAGACGTAGAAAATACGCCTAAGCATCAAGATTTAAAAATATTTAAATTTCAGTACTTCGTTTTCAGTTTTGCATGTTCAATGTTTAATTCTAATAACTAATTTCAACTATAATTCTTGTTGCATTGTTGATCTATTTCAGAGTTTCAAATATGTTTCTGAAGTTCAGTGTAGGTGAAGCACTGCGAAGTAAGACAATTCTGGTGCGTGCATTTTTCGTTTAGCAAAGGAAGTGAAGAGGTCTCGGAAAATTGTAGACTTAAACTTTATACCAGCTGTAAAAATACAAGTGGTGATAAAAGTATTACAAGCACCGGTAAAAGAGGAATGCCAGATAATGAAGAAACATCAGGCTCTTCAGCCATTACCAATAGACCTGCTCAGACTTCAATCCAGGGGGTCAAGAAGCAAGTAAACGGTCAAAAACACTTAGTAACTCATCAGCTACTGTGCATACTGAAGATCATTGTGTAAAATTCAAAAGTTATTGTAATAAATACAATAAAATCAAGAATTACATTGACCTATTTCACAATTTTGGTATATAATATATTGGCACATTTAGACCAATTTACAGTTTTAAATTGTGTTGGAGTAGGTTGTAAGCTATAAAATTGATATTTTCATAATTATAATATAATTACTACTAGACATTTTCACTTTACGCCTGAGTCTGAAAATTAGGAGTAACAAATACGCCTAGATTTATAAAAGAATTTCTAGCTCTGCACACCTGTATCTCCTTCTTTGACGTGGATATCACCCTCCGACAGGGTGCCCTCAACACCTCTGTACACATCAAACCTACTAACTTACAACAATACCTACACTTTGACAGTTGTCACTCTTTCCACACCAAACTTTCCCTCCCATAAAGCCTTGAAATCCATGGCAGATGTGTCTGTTCCGATCAAGAATCAATTTCCAGTTACTCCTAAAAACTATCTCATACCATCACTTCCCGCCAATACCCCCACGACCTCGTGGAAAAACAAATCTCCTGACCCATCTACCACAACCCTCGTTCTGCACCCCCTAAAACTATCTGTGGACCGACACTCGTCACCCAGTTCTTTCCGGGCTTGGAATCCGTCAACCAGATTCTCCGCCTTGGGCATGACTTCCTATGGCCCTTCCCTGAAATGCGTCTGCTTCTTCCCAAAATCCTACCCACTGCTCCCCGCACTTGCTTCAGCAGACCATCCAATCTGAATAACATCCTGGTCCACAAGTATTTACCGTCTGACTCTCCTAGACCTCCACAGGGATCTTTTCCTTGTAACAGGCACCGCTGGAAAAATGCGTAGCATGCACCCAGCCACAACCACTTACTGTAGTCCTGTCACAGGAGAATCGTTTCCCATAATTGGACATGCTGCGTGTTCTACCACTTGCCTTATTTACCAATTCACCTGTCTCCATTGCAATGATTCCTATATCGGCCTCACCACTCAACAACAATCCTACAGGATGAATAGCCACAGGCAAAAAGTTTATACTTCCAATCCTGACCATCCAGTGGGCAATTCATGCCAACTCACATGATTCGAACAACCTCAACACCTGTTTCACAGTTAGAGAGCCATTAGTTTTACTGAACACCACCATCCCTTCAGAACTCTGCAGATGGGAACTAGCCAACCAACATACCTTTGACACCAGGCACATCCCTGGCCTAAACCTTCTTGAAACCTGTCACTTACTGTCTAACTTTGCACATATTTATATATTTCTCGTAAAAATTTCTAATTCTTTTTAATTGTATATATTTCCACCTTCATTTATTTACCCCTATAACTGATCTAAATCAAAATAATATTGTAATTTTTTTAAATAATATTTTCAGTAATAATTTCTATACAGACGCCACAGATTATCTTGTTTCTACTTCTGTCGTTGTTAAACCTTATCTCCCCACCCCCGGCACTTCCACCCCCACCCCTTGTTTCCGCCTTTGTTTAATTCATGTGGCGGGTCGGGTTGTGATCACATCTTTCCACCTGCCATATGTCTCATTTCACATGAATAAGGTTTCTCACCGAAATATTGTGCAATTTGTTTGTTTTTGTGTTCTTTGTGTGTTCATCTCGTCCTCTTGCCTTCATTTGTTGTAAGTGATGGGTCATATTTCCATTTCCTATCTTATTTTCAGTGCCCACTAACAGTTTCTTCGTTTCCATTTTCCTTATATAATAAAGGAAAGGGAAATTAACCCACCACATACCAAAGTAGACGGCTGCAATGGGAGAAAACACAAAGGCGAACAAACAAATATACAATATTTCAGTAATGACCTTCTTAAAGTAGTAGAGAAACAGGCCATTAGGTTCCAGAAGTGTGTGCACACAAAATTGAACCTTAGAAATTATGCTATTCCAGTGTGTGTGTGTGTGGTTTTTTTTACACATTACACCTGCCAGACTGCATTGTTCCTCACTGCGAGGAACAAATCTTTTAGGATTCTAGCTGCGTCAAAGTGAAGTCGACTGGCGATGTTTCGAGAGCCGGCACTGCTCCCATTGTCAAGCCCCACTTAACTTACTGAAACTGTCGCACCGTAGTTAGTCTCTTATATATGGCTACCAGACGGGAGAGGAGGGGGATTCGTGTGGAGGGGCGGTCTTGCTGGGCAGCGTCTACTTGGTGACATGTTTTAATCACTATAATGCCCTAATATTGTCCAGTCCATGTGCCTTGCGATAATTTTCAAAAGTAAATTTATTTTTGTGTAGTGCATGTTCTTAATATATCAAGTCACTGCGCATTTATGCATCACCTCACTGTTTCAGGAAATTTCAGTGAACAACAATTTGAAAAAGGATGCAATGACCGTATCAATATTCCATAGTCCTAGCTTTATAATGTTTAGATGAATCCAAATTTTATTCCCAGTCTGCTGATCCAAATATCAGGTTGCCCTGGTTTCCCTGGGACCATTCCCAAGTAAATGCTAGTTATTGTTTAGCCATTTTTTAAATACATTTCCCGAACATTTTTGCGAGTCATTAAGTAGGTGTTGTAGTAGACTTCTTCTGTCTACCTTTGAAATGCATGTTTCCTAAATGGAACTATACTTGTACAGTTGAATCGTTCAGTCTCTTGGAGAGGCACTACATCCTATTGGCTTGTTAGTAAATGATATATAAACCAGCCTTGCAAACACCCCCCCCCCCTCTCCTCCCATTTATTCTACCTGAATAAATTTTTATGAAATACATTGATGAAATCTTGATTTTTGATTCATTTTGTAGTGCAGATTTAAGTTTTTAATTGTGATTGCATAAAATATTCTGAAATGTTTGTTTTTAGGTGAGGGATAAAGCTTCAAAGCACACCCGAACTATAGTCAAATGTCTTCTCATGAAGATAGATTCATTTATTCACCAAATTTTGCTAGCACCCATTTTTAATGGTATGACAAAATATGCATGGTATAGTTCAAAATTAATTAAGGAAAGACCGGAATTTAAATGAAATATGCTTTTTTCCTACCTCAGTAATAAAAGCTGTATGTAGCTATGGAAGGATATCATTATCAAATGCACTTAATTTGTTCTTAAAGTGTTTTTTATGATTTATATAATCCAAACATTTGCGTATTCCTCAAAAGGAAAATAAATGAATTGGTGAATTTATTTCAAAACAAATTTTTAATGCTGCTAAAGTGAATAGCAATGAAAACAAAATACAGGGGAAAAAAAGTTGGTGCTCAGTGGTATTGAACCCGTGACTACTAGCACATGAATATACTGCCTTAACGCTAAACGTATGCTAATAACCAACTGTCGTGTCTATAAGTATACATCATACACATCTAATTCTTACAATTTTTTAACCCCTGATTTCTCTTAACCCTTTGACTGCTGACGGCGGATCGTCTACCTGCCGCGCTGAGGCCTGCTACCTGTGCTAAGTGATTATTCCTGGGGACGGAGCGGCCAGCGCTGTCTCACACGCCCAGTGCTGGATGTTCCTGGCGTTACCTCTCACGGCTGATACACAATAAATACTCTCACTACATAGTTTCTCTGCAAATAAATTACTGCAGAATCGAACAATCATTAACCCTATTTTTCGTCACTAATAATTACATCTTGCTTTTAGTTTTCACTAGATTTTCGCAGCTTATATCGAAAGCATCGTGATTCTTAAATTTACCTTAATAGTTTACTGTTCTTTCCTGCATACCCGTTTATAACAACTGCAATTTTCTATATGTTCCTTACTGTATCAGAGTGTTTTTGTTGAATTTTAAAGAGCGTAGATTCGAAGAAGATGCTAGAAATATTTTACTTCCACACTTACATACCACGTTCAGACCACAACTGTTAAATTAGGGATATTCGAACTAATACAGCGAGTTAAAGGCATCCGATTTTTCCTCTTGCTATTCACGAATATAAAAAGACACCTGAAAATAATTGCACAAGCATCCTCCCCCTCACACCGAAATTTGGCTTGCGGAATATCTTTGTAGATGTAGATTCCCAAAATATCTCGATGTTGACTGAATGTTTGCTGCGCTTTGTAATTACCCGATTATACATAATTTTGTTTCTTTGATGAAATTTGTTTCACATAAGTACTCAACAGAGTTTTCAACATTTCAAAAGCTGTGAAGTGTTTGTCCATTATTACGCAAGTTGAAATAGGGCGGGGGGGGGGGGGGGGGTCGGAGAAATCTCTCGAAACCTCACCAAAGTAACAAAAAGCGGTATCTGGACATAAGTTCACCAAGAATTGCGGTATTTAGAAGAACATCTCTGGTCCAATATTAGCTAATTTTCAATTTTTGTTCACGCGATGCATCAGAAGACAACTATGAAACAAAAAATTTCATCATATTCAGTATCTTTCCACTTTGATATTCAAGAGTGCACTGATTCTGGAATATTCTCCATAGTGGTAATATAAAACCGATTCTTTTCATCAGCTATATATTTCATCAGTTCTTCTGTTAAAAAAATAACATGAGAACTAACAGAATATTTGGCACATCCCCTATTTGACACACGTCCCGACAGCGTATCATCAAATGCATGTCTAACTGGACGAAAATCATTTTATTTCCAGTCAGATTTATCACTAAGACGTAATTTCTTCGTAAGCGTTTAACTATCACTTTCTGATTCTTCAGATTCAGAACAACTAACATCTCTTGTTGAAACACGAGACTGCATTGTCACCCCTGCTGACGAGTATGGTTTATGACTACAGCCTTCCGATTCTGTGGAAAAGCTATCACTTCCATCAAAATCAAGTAGTTCATCGTCGGTGTCACTCCTCGTAAGAATCTCCATGAATTCTTCCTCAATGCACCCATGACGTCTTGCCATTTTCTTCATAAAATACAGGTCACAAAGAAGACTGATGTAATTTCTGTTGAATAGTGAACTGTAGAGCAACGCCTAGGCTCCCTACAGACAAACATTCGGACGATAAGCAAGTGACCAGAACTGCAAAAGGCTATTGAGAAATGGGTCGTGAAGTCCGCTGTACGACTCGGGTAGCGGCCCGTCTATATTCGTCATCAGCACACAGGTAGCGGCAGGCGGGTGCGGCTTAACTCGTCAACCGCACTCGGGAGAAAACTGGCGGCTGCGTCTAAACTCGTCATTAGCACTCGGGGCCAGCAGGCAGCATGACAGTGTATACACGTCAACAGCAGTCAAAGGGTTAAATGGAGGCGTACTATGGAGAACTGCTTTAGGGTGAGAAACCTGAGGTGACATTCTATTTATCAGTTTTGTTCATTCTACAATTGCGATTTCGACACTGATGACCTCTCCTTCCAAAACTTCAGTGTTTTTATGTAGAATATTTCATATTCATATTAAAATACCTAATTCTAACATAACTTTATGAATATTTGATTAGTTCTTAATTTTTCTAAATTGCATTACATTAAAATATTCAGAAAACAAAATCAAAACTTTCTGATAGCTACACCTGTGTAGGTGAAGCAGCAGTCAAATGCTATTTTGTCACTGGACCTTATCTTTTTTTTTTTCAGCAAAAAGTTTCCTTACAGCCAATTGGTATTTAACTCTAATTGTGTGCAATTTTCGATGCCTTAATCTTCCAGTACTGAAAAGGTGCTAAGAAATTGTGAATACCTGGTGGGCTGCTTGTAATTGTTCAGGAATCCCCATCAAAAAGTTTTGTGAATATTTTAGCAGTGTTCATATCTAAAACAAAACAAAATTGTTTTGGATAGGTGCAACGTGAGTGCTGGATTAACAGTGTAGATGTTGGCAATTTTCTTCTGAAATCTAGCTGCTCATATAAACAGTTTTTCATCCCTCCTTCCCCATACTAAACTAATAGCTCAAGAAAATGAACTTTTTTTACAACTATAACCACACTAGCACTTTTGAAAGCGGATGGCTGTGTCAATAAGAGCTATAGCCTTTTCATTTTGAACAAATGGTTCAGGGGCACTCTGTTTCATTGACAATTCACTGTGCTTGTCCCTCAGGGGGAAAAGAGAGAGCATGACTATAGATAATTTTCCATTTATGGAAACTTCCCTCACAAATTAATGAATTGAACAGTATTTTGCCTTTGATTTAAATAGTTTTATTTAATAGAATTGTACATTTTAAGTACTTACCCTTATGTCATTGTGCCTCATTGGTATCGTGGTTATTAGAGGCAGGAACGGACTGGGGATAAGGGCTGGGAAGGAATTCAGCCATGGGCCATTGAAGGAACTGTCCCAGCATTTGCCTGAGGTTATTTGGGGAAACCATGTGAAACCCAAATTTGGATGGCCGACGTTGATTTGTACCCGCGTTCTCCCGAATCCCAGGCCAGAACATTAGCACTCGCTCACCACTCTCAGTCCAGCCTTCTACATTTGGCTATCGTAAGTTATGTTCATTTTATGATTGTTGCAAACTGAAATATACTGAACTAAAGTAAATATTGTAACATGTGTAAAGGTTTTTAAAGAGAAAAGTTGCTTTAATTTCTTAACTTTGCTGCCTCTGTTTGGGAAATTGCCACTTGCTGACTAGTTGTGTTGGACTAGTGAGAGTTAAAATCTTTGTTTATGTGCTGGTTGCTCAGGGCCAAATCCCGAAATATTATCTTTTTTTCCATTTATTTTTTTTGTTCAATCCACGAAGCCATCATCTAAGGTAAGTGGTGGTTCATTTCGTTATCCTTTTTTATGTAAATCCATTCGCTACTTAGCTCCAATTATTACCTGGTTACTATATATATATATATATATATATATATAGGTGATAATGAGCAAGAAAATGCCTCAAGGCAATAACACCAAGGAAGGATAGGGAATTACGACCCAACACCTGCCACAGGTGAAGGCGGCTGGGATGAAGAACACACAAAGAAACAAACACGAGAAGTGCAATATTTCGGCCTACAGCCTTATACGTGCAGAAGTGAGACACCAGGCGGAGTCAGATGTCAGTGTAGGGGGAGGGAGGGGGGGGAAAGCTCGGATATTGGATCGATAATTGATACTGTTGACATTATATTATCATTGAAAGTGGTAGATCAACATAATAACTGGGTGAGGATACATATATAAAAAAAAAAATTGAAAAACTGTAAGTGAAAAAATAAAATATCAGAAATATAAAAAATGTAAATAGTATAGATAAGTGCTGGATCTGGTGGCATTTATTGGAGGCCAGGAGGATGTCTGGTGTCGAGGATATTCTGATAGGCTAGTTCCCATCTATGTCGTTCAGAGGAGGTTGTGTTGTCAGGGAAAACTCTGATCGCCCTGATTGAGAAACAGATGTTCAAATTATTCAGTTTGTGGGAACTGGCGTGTTTTGAAACTGAATGGGGCTCATTATTAGTATATACTGTCTGCCTGTGGCCATTCATTCTGATAGCAAGTGGATTAGTAGTGAGGCCTATATATATGCTGGAGCAATGGAGGCATGTAAGATGATATATGAGGTGTCTAGTCATGCAAGTAGCATGACCATTGATGGGGAATGTTTCACCTGTGGTGGGATTGGAGTAAGTGGTGGTAGCTGGATGCATCCTGCACGTTTTACAGTGCGGTCTGTTGCATAGGAATGATCACTGTGGTAGTTTGGGGGAATTACTTGGTGAGTACTTGTGAACCAAGATATTGTTTAGATTTGGTGCTCTGCTAAAACATGTGCATGAGGCAGTGGGTAGGATTTTATGGAGAATGGTGCGCATCCTGGGGATCGAACGTTGGAAGTTGTACCCACTGCGAAGGATTAGGTTAATAGATTCGAGACCAGGGAAGAAGTGAGTGATGATAGTGGGACCGTGGTTAGTTTCAAGGGGTACAGCCTTGGAGTGGCTGTGTACAGGAAGGGCTATGGCAAGAGATTTGTTTGTATACTAAGTCAGGAGGGTAGCTGCGGGAGATGAAAGCTCCAGGCAGGCTTTATGTGTATTGGGAAAGAGATTCTTCATCAGAGCAGATGCGCTTTCCATGGACGGTCAGACTAAGGAAGGGAACATTTGAAGTGCAAGGGATGACAACTGTTAAAATGAAGATATTGCTGCAACAGCAGATTTCTAGGTTTCGTATGAACAAAGATATGTAGGCACCCGTTGTGCAAGGAAACATTAACATCAAGAAAGGTGGGAGTATGTCCAGGTAAAGTTGAGGGAGTGGTTGTTTAGGGAGTTGAGATAGTCTATTAGATGATTCTCTTTGTGGATCCAGATCGTAAAAATGTCATCTATGTATCTGAACCACACAAGAGGTTTAATGGAAAGATTGTTAGGAATCGTTGTTCCAGATGGCCCAGGAAAAGGTTTGCATCGGATGGTGCCATGTGGGTGCCCATAGCAGTGCCGCATTTCTAGTGGTAAATTTGAGAGTTGAAGAAAAAGTAGTTCTTACAGGCTGAAATATTGCGCTTCTGGTGTGTGTGTGTGTGTGTGTTTTTGTGTGTTTGTTTGTTTGTTTGTTTGTCATCCCAGCTGCCTTCATCTGTGGTAAGTGTTGGGTCATATTTCCCTATCCTTCCTTAGTATATTCCACAAATGGTGAAACACAAAATGCACAGAATCAAGTTTATATGGTTCACATTCCATTTGCATAGAAAATGGAAGATGTTTTACAGGTTGATTGTTAAATAAATTGCCCCCATTAAGAAAAGGGGTAGAGTATACAAGGTGTTTCGGAAGGCATGGTAAATATTGAAGGAGATGAAATAATATTGGCTTCACATAAAAATTCTTCCAATTTCCATTAGTTTTGGAGATACAGGTTCTGGAATGTTATACATAAAATAAACCTTAGAAAATGATAAAGATCACACAAAAATAACTTATTGAAGTGCTTTATTCATGGTAAAACATGTGCATATTTAATTTAAACCCAGCCTTGTAATGTAGCAACTACAGTCTCTCTTTGTCCTAGATGCGCTCACATCGGGACAGTATGTATCGACTTCGAGCATCAATAAAGTACTTCAATTTGTGTACTGTTGTTGATGGTGCAGTTTTCAAACATTTAATTTATACTTTTTTTAAAGTGTATGTGTGGGGGGAGGGGGGGGAGGTTTTCATGAATGAAGTACTTCAATAAGTTATTTTTATGGTCTTGATCATTCCCTGAGGTTTTCCGGCTCCTGTATCTACAAAGTTAATGTAAAGTGGACACATGTTTATATGAACTTTTTCACTCAATATTATTCATACTGTCATATTCTTCAGTATTTACCATTCCTCCTGAATCACCCTGTGTACCCTGAGGAAAGTGCCGTGAGGATAGCAAATTTAAAGTCACTCTGTTTAGCCTTTCATGAACGGTGCATTTTAATGCTGAAATATATGGCTGTTGATGCTATGAAAATACTGTTAAACAAAATTGACCTATCCAATCACAAGTTTCAAAACTTCCCACTCTGTACTATAAGTAAAACAGTTTTATGTAGAAAATTTAACACATCTCAAAATAATATTGCAACACATTTATCATTAATCACTGTTCCTAAAGAATTTGTGGTCACAGTTCAAAAAGCAGCACACCGTAGGAACTGTTGGGAAGGGGGAGGGTGGAAAAATATAACCTCTTGTATTGCAGTTACTGCCAATTTGATTTAACACTGTATCTTACATAATGGTGTGTGGATAAAGTTAATTGAACTAGTCATATTGCTCTGCTACCTTCTATCCCCACCCCCATTTTTTTTTTTTTTTTTTCTACTTCATTATTTGACCTCAGCTTCCCAATACTTTACATCTTATTGATAGTGAAACAAATGACTGCATGTTTCAGGTATATGAAGGCCTTGTTTACAAATTGAACATGGAGTTTCCTCATAGTTACCCATACTCTGCGCCAGTTGTGAGATTTGCAACACCATGCTATCATCCAAATGTTGACCAAGCTGGAAACATTTGTTTAGATATTCTAAAAGAGAAATGGTCTGCACTTTACGATGTTCGAACCATACTTATTTCGATACAGTCCCTTCTTGGAGGTAAGAGTTTGGTTTGAAGTGGTAGTGATCTTTACCATTTGAGAAAAGGTTAAATTTTCTGTTCAGTTTCACATTTTTTATTTTTTTTTCTAGAACCTAACAATGACAGTCCTCTGAATGCACAAGCAGCAGCCCTGTGGTCTAATAAAACTGAATATAAAAGACATCTACACAGTGAATATCAAAAACATTGCAAGGGACATTAAGGTTTGAGAAATGTATGTAATAATCGCTTTTTATTTCCATTTATATATTGCTTTAGATAACATCAATTTCTCTTTACAAGTTGGCAAAATTTTTAATATCTGCATTTACAGGAATATTTGCCAAGCAGGTATACTTCTTCATAATCATTCTGAAGCAATCCTAAATGCCTGTAGCAGTTTGTAATATGTTGCCTCATCTGTGGGACAGCGCTTTGAGAAACTGCTACAAGATTAATAGTCATCACTCTTTTGTAGATGACTTTAAATAAGTCTGACAAGTCCAAAAAGACAAATGCCTATGTGAATTGTCAAAATTTGATGTTTCAGGTCAAGTAAGTCTTCACATTTGAGCTTGCTGTTTTGTCAGATTTTGAAAATTTGTTACCCTCTTGAACATGAAGGATAACATTGGTTTATATGAAACAACATACACCATAGCACTGAGCTACAAGACTGCTCAGTCTCGACAATTTTAAGTTGGGCAATAGTATTTTCAGACAACTATAAGATAAATTGCAGAATTTACAGCATATATAAAATTGTCAGATATTAAATTGAGTTTATAATTGATGCAGATTAATGTTAAATTCTCAACCTCCAGTTCCTCAACCTTCCTTTTAAGAGATACAAACTGTAGTGTCCAAACCAAAAAAAATTTGTTTGGGGGTGGGAAAAACCCTTTTTCATTTATATATTTTAATTTACAATGGATATTGATATTGTAGGTCTGTAGTGATATATGACCTTTTTGATAATGTTTTTCAAAAATCTTAATTGCCAGATGTTCATTTCTAATCTTGAATGTCAATAAACTTTGTAATATTTCTGATTGCAACACTAAATTGTGTACAGCTTGTTTCTATTTAATAGAGGAGATTCAGAATATACTTCGGGGGCTGTGAAGAATTGAACTTCACAGGATAAATGTGTTGCTGCAACTGCAGCAGTGGTGAAACAAAATTTTACTTAATTGTTATAGTTAATTGGGAATAAGAATTCTGGATGTGAACTAGTTGTTGATGATGGGCTTTAAGTTGCTAACTTCAGTCCCAGGCAATATGTTGCTACCGGCAATTTAAGAGGTATGAAAATTCGTACAAATCTGGTTACGTTCCCTACAAGATGTTTCTTACAATATTTGGCAAGTTTATTATATTTTATTCCAAGCAATAATTATTAATTAACTTGGTTCATCAGCAATGACTCACATAATGTGGGCATTGCTGATGAAGCGACTGTTTTTGTTATTTTGTCTAAGCAAAAACTGTATGACCTAGGAACTTACAATTTGTTTCCAATGTCAATAATATCTTTTATTTAAAAGACTCTCTAATTTTATTTTTTTTCATTTAACATATCTAAATTTGCAAGGCTTTTATTTTGAGGTTATGTTGCTACTTATTGGAACTAGACAGTGCTCTTGAGTTCATTGTACATTATTATAAATTTAAATTTCATGATTGTGCTGGTGGATTGAGTGGCGATGTAGCATATAAAATTAGTTTGTACTCTCGCCATAAAGAACTGTTGGAGGGATATGCGCAGTGGAGTTTCCAGTTCCATCTATATTTACACTTCATTGGAGTCATTTGAGGCAGGAGAGGATTAAGGGAACTCAGCTGTGATCTATTGAAGGAACAATCCCAGCATTTGCATGCAGTAATTTAGAAAACCATGGAAAACCAAAATTCAGATAGCTGGAGATGGATTTGAACTAGTGTCCTACTGAATGCCTAGCCAATCCCACACCAGGCTTGCTTGATAACTTATTTTTGACCATAACTGCTATTAAGTTTGCTACAAGAATGCTCACTTATTATTATTACTAGGGTTCGGATCTTTAGGAAAAGTCATATTTTTTTCCTGCCTTCTTTTTTAGCTGAAATGCAGAAATAAACACTGATTCAACGTTTCTGATTGTTTTTAAATGTATTTTATATAGCCTATAAATGTATATTTGGGCCATTTTCCTAATTATGGTCATATTTCAGCAATTTTTATGGTCATATTTTGAGAAAAAAAACTGGTAATTTTTGATAGAAGTTGTAGATGAAAAGAAATTAAGATAATTATTCAATGATATATATTCCTGTTATACATTGGAGAAAGAAACGAAACTAATTGTAACCAAATTGTTCAGAATTCACCAGTCAAGAATTAAAGTTATAAATTATTGTCACTCTCTAAACGTTAATGTTCAGCCCGCTTTTTAAATTCGACTATACAGCAGCAGCATGCCTGTGTCGAGCCGCGTCAATCAGTGTCTCACTTGCGACGGTATCGCGGGAATTGAGTCCACTGCAGTGACCCACCGATGAGTTGAGAGGAATCAATTGTCTTCCTATGATTCAGTACGGCGAAACTGCTGCTTAACAGGAAACCCGTCCCTACCTGGGTCAGGTATTCCCCACATACCAGACTCTACGCGTCGAAACAAGCTCAAAGCCTTCAGCCACTCACGCACTGTCACCAATGCTTTTGAAAATAATCACAAACCAGTGTTAAATCTGCAGTGGATCAGTGAGTACCACCATGCCGAAAACAAAACTTTCTGAAAGTGTAAAGTTACGGAGTTACGTAAAGGAATTTGGAGAGGAGTATTTTAGCACAGATGAAAGAGTTCTTTTCTGTAAATTATGTGAAACTAAAGTGAATGCAACAAAGGGATTTCATGTGCAGCAGCACTGCAATACATCAAGACACAAGAATAACGTAATACGACATTCAACTCGACAAAGCAAACAGCAACTTTTCTTGGATACATCTACAGCTTCGTCGTCTTCCAAATTATCAATTTTTTCTAAAGAACTCTGTGAAATGATGGTATCAGCCAACATCCCACTTAATAAAGTGAACAATGAGCATTTCAAATCGTTCTTGGAGAAATACACAACACAGACGATTCCAACCGAATCAACATTGAGGAAGAACTATTTACCGTCTTGTTATGAAAATGTATTGCAGGCAATCAGAACTAAGATAGGCACCAATAAGATCTGGGTATCAATGGATGAAAGTACTGATGCTTGTGGGAGATACGTTGTAAATGTTATCGTTGGAACCCTACTTTCTGACAGACCGGGTGATATATTTTTACTGGATTGTGAAGCTCTTGAATCAGTAAACCATTCAACAATTGCCGTCCGTTTCGACAACGCTATGAAACTGTTATGGAGCGGTGAAGTTAAGCGAGAACATGTCTTACTATTTGTGACCGACGCTGCGCCGTACATGGTAAAGGCTGGGAAATGTGTGAAGATGTTGTATCCTTCGATAGTGCATTTAACCTGTCTCGCTCATGGATTACATAGAGTTGCCGAGGAAGTAAGACTAAATTTCCCTGATGTTGATAGGTTAATATCAAATGTAAAAAAAGATTTTTGTTAAAGCTCCAATGAGAGTGGCAAAATTTCCACCACAACCAGTACTTACTCGTTGGGGCAAATGGCTCGATGCAGTTAGCTATTACTGTGAATATTATGAAAACATACGGAAAATAGTTTCTAATTTTGATAGCAGTGAAGCTTCTTCCATAAAAATTGTCCAAGAACTGTTTTCCAGTAATTTGTTCAGAAATTTGGCGCACATAAAGTAAAGTTTTTCAGGCATCACAACTGCGATTTCGCGTCTTGAAGAAATTGGTCTAGAACTGAATGAAAGTTTGGCGGTCGTTAAAAGTGTGGAAACCGAAATAGGCCAAGCAGGGGGCAGTGTGGCTAGTTTGCTGAAAAACAAATTTGATAAAGTGTTCTGTGGAATAAGGGATATAAAACAATTTGTAAAATTAGTGAAATTTTACATGGTGGTGAATCTGGTTTGACTGAAGACGACCCACAACTAAATTGCAGTGACCTGACTCTGTTTAAGTACGCTCCCGTCACATCTTGCGATGTCGGACGAAGCTTCTCACACTACAAGACAGTTTTAAGTGACAACCGGAGAAAATTCCTCTTCGAGAACTTGAAGATGCATGTGGTGATATACTGCAATGCTGGCATCAAACAAGAATAAAAAATGGTATATACACTAATTCGCAACAAATGTATAGTAAATTTCCATTTTTAAAAGTAAAATTCTAGTAATCCATTCTATTACAGGAACAAGAAAATAACTTTCAACAAAATTAATTTCCCAATCGTACAGTGAGTGCATAGAAGTAAATTATAGTGTCTACTTGAAAGCGACACAGCTACATAAAATAAATTATGTCCATTTGAGCATTTTTAAAGAATAAAAAATTTAATGTTTGGTCATATTTTGTCTCTTTTAGGTCATATTTACCTATTTTTAAGGTCATATTTGCCTGCATATTTCGCGATTTTTTTGGTCCTAAAGATCCGAACCCTAATTATTACTAAAAAAAAAGCATGCTTCCCAGGCAAAGTTGGTGGCATTAGGCTTTCTCAACCTTAATGAAGGAAATATTTTTATGAACTCCTCTGACACTCTAATCCTGCTGATTTTTATTTGTTCCCCAGTTGGGAGGGTTAAAATTATTTCCCTTTGCATGTTCTAGCTTTAGGGCAGTGGTTCTGAATTTGGATTGTACCGCTCATCAGTGAGTGTTTAAGAGATCATAGGGGGACATTACTGATCCATGATAACTTTAAGTGCTGGGGGGAGGGGGGGGGGCAGGCTGAAGACCAACTGATGCCAATGCTTTTCAGTATTTCAATTGACTTTAAGGCTTGCATCAAATAAGTTTTTAATTGGATTTCCATGATTGAAAGATTTAATGCCGTCGGCAATTTATTATAAAACAGGTCGTCAACAGTGGAACACTACTATTTAAGATTGCTGATTGACAAATAAGTAACCAAATATGGAAAAAATGTCATTACACTGAGCTCTAATTGATATTTTATTTCATAATATGTATTTATTAATCAGACAGAATAATACACCAATATTGTTTTTTCTGAAAAGTGGCAATTGAGTTTTTTGTAATTTCACAGTCTGTTTCCTCATATTTTTCAACATGTATAGATAATTTTTTTTTTTTTTTTCTTATTCACTCTTATAACAGATCAAAGTTTTATATTAAAAAAAAATCAAATTTCATTTTACGTTGACCAATGATAACAAACAATATTTTGTTACATATTTATTGCTGGTCGATTTCCCCCCCCCCCCCCCCCACAATGATTTAATGCTTTTTCAGAACCTCCTTCATCTACTGGTGCTCACAAAATTACTAACATCTGTAAAGTTACTAGTCCGTTTTAACCCAGAGTCCAATGAAAGATATAAAATAATTTGAGATTATGTTGTTTATTGTAATGAGTTCCATCATATAGAAGATGAGACAAAATGCTTACCTTTTACCAATAAACTCAAACTATATGCACACGTGTCTTCTACAAGAATTGAATGAGTAAAGAAGAAAACGAGATAGGATAGGGAAAAATAACCATTCACCACAGATGAAGACGGGAGGGAGATATGAGCGCGTAAAGAACACGAAACGCATACAATTTTATAATATTTTGGCTAACAAATTTGTCATGTAGGATGAGAGAAATATGGCAATGGGAAAGATGTGAGTGCATCCCAACCCGCCACATGAATGAAACAAAGATGAAGCTCATAGGATGGTGGTGTTTGAGGCAGTTGTGGAAGGAGGGAGAAAGTTAACCAGTGGTAAATGTGGAACAAAATATTCTTTATGAAGATCGGTCGAAGTAAAATAAAATATACATATGTTCAAAAAAAATTGAGGAGATAGACTGTTAAATTACAACATACCAAATAACAGGTTCAGTGTAGGTTGAGGCCATGGTTGTCTGGTTTCAAGGAAATATCCAATGGCTATTTATGCCAGCTTGCACAAGTCCAACAATCTCAACACGTTTGACAGTTAGAGCTGTCAGAGTTTTTCCATACACCACCGCCACCTCTTTAGAACTCCTTAGATGGATACTTGCCTATCAACATATCGTAGACGCCAGGCTCACTCCTGGCCTCAACCTACACTAAACCTGTGATTTACTTATTACTGTTTATTTACTTACTGACTCCTATAACGGATCAAAATTTTATATACATATATATATTTTTAACATATTTTACCTTCACGGATCATTACAAAAGAATATTTTGTTCCACATTTATCACTGGACAATTTTCTGCCCCCACGACTGGTTCAAAATACTCCCCCCCCCCCCCCACA
Source organism: Vandiemenella viatica (assembly GCA_031002005.1). Classification (NCBI taxonomy): domain Eukaryota; kingdom Metazoa; phylum Arthropoda; class Insecta; order Orthoptera; family Morabidae; genus Vandiemenella; species Vandiemenella viatica. The sequence goes on along the minus strand of CM061919.1, from coordinate 200,414,603 downwards.
CACACACACAAACGCTTAGTGTTGTAAAAAAAAGTTTTTTTTCTGGCTTGAAAAAAACTGGGGAAAAAACATGGTTTTTTTTTCACAACTACTAAATTTAATATTTTTAAGGCATTTATCGTTTAATATGACTGTTTTAGAGTTTATACTAAGTACTTATCTTAATTTTTAAATTTAATATATTTTTCTGGTTCAGTAGGGAAAAAAATTACAAACATATTGGCAACATTGACTGAAGTATTCTTTTACAAACGGGATTTCCCGAATAGGCTAGGTTGCACGAGAAGGAATCCCCGTTGTTTGGATTGATACTCACTATTTGAACTAGTGCTGCCAGCCCTACAAATTTATCTGTACACCTACAGATCTTTTCAAAAAATTATGAATTTTAAATTTATCAACGGTTTTTTGCCTCTTTTCATTACTTATCGTGCTTTCCTTATATTCATATACTTGTTAAACTCGCAGCGTATAGTGATACTGAGTCGTTAAATTGTCAGTTATTATGAATCATTTCCTTGCAACCGTTGGCACAAACCAACGATTCAAAAGAAATATAGCTCCTATTTTGTATGATAATAGATTTAAATTCAAACTTAAAAGACCGTAATATGGAACTATCGGCGCAGTCTTTATGCACAGTGTATACTTTGCTCAAAATTTAAAATTGCAATCTCAAAATCTTTTGTGTACAATACAAGAACAACCAGTAAAAGAAAATGTAACTAATGTACTTCTGAAGTTATGGATCTAGAGGAGACAGAAGGAGAAACAGAAAATTCCGACTCCAACCGAACTAGTGTTGGTAGTACTGATACTAGTGAATGTGGTACTGACCAAGAGGATGGATAAAAAATTATGTTACCTATATAGATAGATTTATGAATCATTATGTAAGACATTATATGATTTAGTAAGATTTAAAACACACATGTAAAATGTAACTTCTGTAAATAAAACTATAATTTATCAAATATATTGTTTTCTGAAAAAAGAAACAAATTTAGAAAAAAACCAGGGTACTAGGTTTTTTTTTCACAAATCTGAAAAAAAAAACTTTTTTTTTTTTTTCAATTTGCAACACTACACTCGCTTCATCTGTTTTATTCGTGTGGTGGGTTGGGATGTGATCACATCTTTACTACTGCCTATGCATTGACTCCTACATGATGAAGATTATTGACAGGAATATTGTGCAGTTGTTTGTATTTTTCCTGACGTGTTCATCTCGCCCTTCTGCCATCTGTGATAAGTGACAGCTTATTTTTCCCTATTGTATCTGATTTTCAGTGCCTAGTGGTAGTTTGTTTCCATTACATGGTTAATTGAAGAAAACATTGCTTTCAACAAATAAAAAACCATTTTTAAACATTTTTTACATTGAAAACCTACTGAGAAAGTTATAAGCAATGTTGGTCAACATTGATGTTCTCCTATCCCTTAGCTGCACAGTTTAGGTACACACTTTGACAATAAATTTGGCCACCACTGAAAAATTCTATCACTCTTGTGAAACAGTAATGCAATACTGGCAAGCCAGTATTGTGTTACTGTTCCTTAGGATGACATTGATGTCAGATTGTGCAAGACAAGAGTGATAGAATTTTTCAGCGACAGCCAAATTTGTCAAAGTGTGTACATTTGACACACTGAACAACAGTTTCCACTATTTCTCAAAGAATCGGACCATACTACAGAGCAGAAATTGAACAATTGTCTTATCCAGCAGATCTTAATACAATTATTGAAATTATGCCCAAAATATTGTTCGTGATTTCTTACAATTTGCTAATGTGAATGTTTAAACATGAGGTATTGTATTGTGTTGTTTTGATATTCAGGGTGTCCACCATTGAATCTGACACATTTGAAATTGCTGTATATTTCATACTACTTAGGATAAAAAGAAAATAATGCAGGCAAGGTCAAGAATAATTCTCAAAGTTTTATTTGAAAAAATCAGTACACCTCTACAGTTGATCCTCTTTTGCACGAAGAACGTCTAGCCTGAATTCAAGTTCCTGCCAGGTTTTCTGTAGCATCTCAGGTGTAATTGACGTGACAGCATCTCGTATGCTGCCATGAAGCTCTTGAGGATCACGAATTTTGTGGCCTGTGTACACTTTGCCCTTCACATATCCCCACAAGTAGTCTAGAGGGGTACTATCTGTTGATCGAGGCGGCCAACTTGTCGGTCCACCACACCCAATCCAGCAACTGGGAAATTGTTCGAGAATTTCTGGACACCCAATCAGGCTCCAATGCGGAGGGGCGGCATCCTGTCGAAAGATGATGTTCAACTGCAAATGCATTAACTGAGGCACAACAAATTGTTCCAACATGTCGAGGTACGTACTGCCCGTAATTGTTTTTTCTACAAAGAAAAAGGGGCTGATGATCAAATGTGCATCAATTGGCACCACAAATTTAATTTCGAGCTGTCACAAATGTGTTCCACAATGCAGTGTAGGTTTTGTGATCCCCAAATACGTGCATTGTGTGTACTGCCTTTGCCCGATAAATGAAGTGTGGCCTCATCAGAGAAAGCAATGATAGTTAAAAATGTTGGGTTTTCATCGACGTGATGTAACATGTCGATAGCAAATGCCTGCATCGTACCGCCGTCATCTTTTTTCAGTTCATGAAGCAACTGCAATTTGTATGCATGAAACCGAAGAGAGTGATGCAGTACCTTATGTACAATGGACTTCGGCAACTGCAGTTCTCATGCCACTTGTCGAATAGACTTCGTGGATTTTGTTCAAACGCTTATCTCACTGCTGTATGCACTCATTACCGCCACCATGCAATTTCTTCACACTTCCCGTTGCCAAAAGCGCTGTTTAAATTTCTTAATGGTGTTCCGTGATGGTGGGCTCTTCTTGAACACGCGACGAAAGTTGCGTTGCACTTGAATCACTGAATTTGTCTCCGCGTCCCATCAAATAACTTGTGCTCACTCTTGCGGTGACGCAATTTTCAGTTAAGCTACTGCAGCACTACCTACAACCTCTTGCACAGGTATTCAAAAATAGTTCTCTACATATTGCAATGCATGTTATCAACTTACTTCCATTTGTTGATTTTTTGGCAGCCAAATGAATGGTGGACACTCTGTACAATTTGATTTTTGCAAATAAATAAAAATAAAATCCATTGCCCTTAGTGTTTGTGCACTGCATTATGCTGTGGTGGGTACTGATAGTTTGATTTTTACCAACTTTTGAATAGTATAGTGAAACAGAATTAAAATGTTTGAATAAATTTACTAAACTGAAGAGAGAATTTGGGCTTTTTCAATGGTGTAAATGAGATGTGATTATACAGATTTTAAAAAATTGTTTGTCAAGTCTTTGCCGAAAATGAACATTATAAATTGGCAGCAATCATAATTGTAATTTATTGCTGTTAACAGATTTACTTATTCTTTGTGTGGATTTTCCAGGATATGTGAAGAAGAAATGATAAGTGTGACTGAATGCAAATGTGAAGTAACTGCTCCACTCCACTCTTTTATTATTTGTGATATTTATTTTACAACACTTGTTTACTGTATTTTATTCTCCTTTTTTTGTAAGATGTTTATTTTGTGACATATCCTTTTAATGATAAATTTTCTAAAATGTCAAGTGTTGATTATTTTTTTTGCTTGAGGTTTTTTTTTCCCTGTTTGGAACATTGTTAAAATTGTAATAACTTAAGATGAGAATATATTATACAACATAAAGTAATCAAATACAAAGCATAATTTTAAAATATTAATCTTGAATGAATAGTTTAAATATTTACTTTTTGAAAGAGGAGAATATATATTACAAATCAAACCAAAATTGTGTGTACAATAGGAAAAAAACTTAATGATTCAGCACACAATCTTTATGGTGATTGTACAGTAATGGTTTTAATAGTAAAATGCTCACAACTGTGTATGGAATGAGAACTGATATGCTTCTCTACCTTTCAAACAGTGTATGTTTATTTTTTCATAGTTTGAATAGAACACTAACAAAAATTAAAACACTTTTGTCTTATATACGGTACTAGCATAAATTGCCTGTTGGAAAGTACATACATCTATGGTTCATCACTGTTTATTACTATGAAGAATGTTGGCTGAAAATTTTAACTGCAAACTTTTTTCCATAAATTTATTACAGCACAGTTCATTATGCCTTGTATGTCAGTGCTTATTCGATGATTCTTTTATGAATTTTATTTGAGAGAGATCTTTCATTTTCACACTAAATGATTTTAAGGAAAATGAGAGTTGCATAATTGACATATGTAAAGTCTAGAGAAAGGAACAATGTCTGTTTGTTGCAGAAATGTCAAGAATTTACATCACTTTGGCAGAGATTGTTTTGTGAATAGGTTGGATGTTTAGTGCATTTGGTAGCAGAGTTGGAGTGAGTGGTTAAGTTTAAACTGGAAACATAATTTTTGTGGTAATTAAGGGCCTGTATCTGAAAATTTCTCTTTATCAATATAGTTGCAGCAGCTCATCATAGATCGTTTCCTTTTATTACCTGACTAACATAAAAATTAAATTACGTTTTATAAATAATGAGACCTAAGGATTTTGACTTTTTTTTTTTTTTTGGGTAGATTCTTAACCTTATAAATGTTTCATTATTTTTTTTTTTCCTTCCTTTCGTATCACTCTCATAGAATTTTATTAGTGAGTAACATTTGTCCTTTCTCAAGACGAAGATTATGATACAAAGTTTTCACACAAATTGCATCAGAAGATACAATTTAGAAGGTATATTGTGGAAATATTTCTGGTACCTTGTTGATATGTTACAATTTTTTAATTTAGCGCTCAGTTTCGGAGTAAAACAAATTTTTGTTCTGGACATTATCCAGCTGTCTTCATAGCTAGGCTAGTTGTTTGGAAATATGGCAATTTACAACAATGAGAAAAGGGAAGGAATTTTCAAAGGTGTACACACTCTCAAAAATTCTCATTTATAGAGGCAGGTTGGGAGTGAATTGGTGTTCCCTTTACTGTTCTAGAATGGGAACCGTAATACAGTACGTATTTGCAACAAGAACCACTGCTTACTACCTGGTATACATTTTGATATTTAGGCTTCCATACCTTCTGAACGAAAAATGGAATCCTTACTGATTTGCTCACTTATCTGGCTGTTACATCCTCATCGCTTCTGAATTCAATAACTTATCGCTCACTATTTAGGTATTTTACAAATTTCAACAAAATTGCACCAAAAAGTTTCGAAAATTTATGGGAAGAGGTGGGACAAAAATAATTATATCAGTTTAAGTGGGGGATATGAAGAAAAAATTTCTTTGATCTTCAGGGTTTTTTTTTTTTAAATAAAATATTTTGACACTTTGCCTGTTGGCCATAGTCAAGATACATTATATTTAGTGCTGTAGCTATATATATGCCCACATTTACATATACGCGTTACACCTACATACGTTATAAATTGATAAGTTGTTCTCAATGGTATCTTCTTTGTAACATTCTGATTTAGTTTAAAACCTATTCTAAAATTCATATCACTCCACTATAATATATGCCGGTTACTAATCTCCATAAAATTTGTCTTACTCTGTAATGCTCCCATCTTGGTTTTGTGCACAAACTACTTTCCCAACCATGATGAATACTACACTAGTGGGATAAAAAGTTGCAACACCCTCAAGCAATATAATGAAAATTGAAGTAAGAGATAATACATACACCAGATGATGACACACCACTGATACATTGCGACCAATGTGCAGAACACCATCGAAAGGACCATCCAGCTACTCGCAGACCCACAATATGACCCCAGTCAAGTCTGTTGTAGATTTGCATCAGTGTGTCATGACTATACTCCTCACGTGAAGGTTTACTCGGTCGTCCACCTCAAAGCCCATGCGGTTGTCATGCTCTCCTGCCGTGGGGGTTTGTTAATGATTCCGCGTAAGCTGTGACGGGTACTGATACAGTTTATACTACCTAAATTGGACCCGTGAATTACTATGTTTCTTTAAATTGGTCGCCAAGCTGTAAGAGGTAGTAAAGTCAAATAAACAGTTAACTTCATAAGACACTGTATATTCTGAAAAATTGGTAGCTTAACTGGTATCAGTTGTATGCCTTAGGAAAGACATCGGATCTATACATCCATTATCGAAGACAAGCAGTGTGGCATAACCGATAGTAATAACATCCTTGAGGTAGGCGTTCCTTGCCACGGGCCAGTTAGTACTCTTAAGGAAGTTTCCATAACAACGGGAAATACACAGAGACTAAGAGATTGATTAGAGCAGCAGCAGCTAAGGAGAGCTTGTTAGGAAAAGTTCGATAATGTATTTAATGAATGTATTTAATTTAAAATAAAAGTTGTGATTTATATTGTGAAGAAAAGGACTAACAAATTAATTATTTGATTAAACTGCACAAAAGATATCTTCCGAAATAATATAAATAGAAGCACATTCTTAAATACAAAACGGCATATTTCTTAATGAATAAGCAACCAACTGCTATTTAAAGAAATACGACATGGCGACCGTGACAGGACATTGGGATTTTGTTTTGGTTCTGTGTGCTATCAGTTATATATAACCTCATATAAAGTTTACCATAATTTTTTACTTTCAAATATATGGTAAACTTGGGAGGGGTTGTGGCATAACCGATAGTAATAACATCCTTGAGGTAGGCGTTCCTTGCCACGGGCCAGTTAGTACTCTTAAGGAAGTTTCCATAACAACGGGAAATACACAGAGACTAAGAGATTGATTAGAGCAGCAGCAGCTAAGGAGAGCTTGTTAGGAAAAGTTCGATAATGTATTTAATGAATGTATTTAATTTAAAATAAAAGTTGTGATTTATATTGTGAAGAAAAGGACTAACAAATTAATTATTTGATTAAACTGCACAAAAGATATCTTCCGAAATAATATAAATAGAAGCACATTCTTAAATACAATACGGCATATTTCTTAATGAATAAGCAACCAACTGCTGTTTAAAGAAATACGACAGCAGTTAGATTCAACTCTCTCACTGAAGTCCACAACTTTGATAAAGTTTTCACCGCTCCCCCATAGTTGGTGAGAACTTATGAAAATTCATTCAGTTCATGATAATCTTAGCAGTAGTACACCCCCAACTTCCAAATGTTAGGCAACATCAATGACTAGTACGGAAATTTTATAAGTTCCAAACACACCGTGACCCGCTTGTTGACTAGAGATGTGTTCTTAAGGTGCTCCTATACCGATCAAATACTGCTGGTAACTGCTTCCTCGAAGGAATGCTGGTAGGCTTTTTATAGCCTTGGCTAATCTTTTGCTGAATTGCAATGGAACAATGGTAAATTCCCGTGGGGAAACACTATTCTTTAGTGAATTAGCAAAATCCCCATTCCTGTCGAACACTAATTTTACTAGGATTTTACCGAATTTTTAATGTTATATTTTAATTTTTTCCCAATCTTCTAAGTCATGACAATTTTTCTCGTAATTATTCTCGTTTAAGAGCTATTAGTTTCTAAAAGTCACTCGTGGTGATGTCGTTACTTGTCGACACTAGAATTTCATTTTTCTTACTTTAAATTTCAAGTTATCTTTGAATTGTTATTAAATGAATTTTTATCTCTTATTTAAGCTTACTTTTATCTTCCTAGCTCTTTTATTTAAAAATATCGAGTTATTTAGATTTGAAATATCTTCTTACTTAAATTTTAAAAGTACACAAAACCTACCTTAAAGTGACAGTCATTCTCTGTTTCTTAGTGGAAATGAATGCAACAAAATTCATTATCACTGAAAAATAACCTTATTTGAGTCTTATGTCTTTTACGAAACTGGTTTAGGATCAATTTAAAAAGTGTTTTAAGTTAATAAAACGGTTATAAAATCTCTTTACTATACAACTATATGAGATTTTCCCCCTTCTAAATGGTTTTAGAAAGATATTGGACATATAACAGGGTTATGTTCTTAGATGAAAAGTGCTTTACTAATGAAAATTATTATAAAAGTTATTTGTTTTATATGTAATAGACCTCCTGCTGAAGGTTTAGGTATAGTCCAGTCAATAGGGGCTCTAGCTGGAAAGTTTTGATTTCTTCCATCCTATATGTTTTTTGGGGTGCTAAATCCAAATCTGAGTTTTACTAACAAAATTTCATGACAGAACATTGAAAAAATTATGAAAAGGACCAAAAATCTCATTTATTGACAATTTTTTTGCTTATAATTCAAAATCTATCAACTTTACGTAAATAACCTCCATATTCAAAATGAAAGTACATAAAATTTCACCATTAAAGTTTTTTTTCTCTGAAGAAGCCTTCGGGCTCAAGTGCTAGTTTAAAATTGGCGTATTTTGCTTTATTCTACAAAAACCTACTTATTCCACTTCAAAACTCAAATTTATTATGAAAGGCTGTCAATAGTAGTGAATTCCTCCTAGTTTTAAGTCGTATACAATGTAGCCCAATTTTCATTTTTTTCTAAACATCAATTTAAAAAAAGAAAAATTATGTTCTTGGGTTAAATTCCAAGGTTTAATTGCGGGGCTACTATTATGTATAATATGTTTATTCAATATCTTGATATTCTTACATAACATACAACACCTTTATAATTTCTATAAGTTATCAAAGAATAAATTCATTCATGATTATTTAATCCTATAAATGAGGCAGCACTGATGAGCACGCAAGTCCACACGCGGCTGGGAAGGGCTCATGGGGGGTCTTCCCCACCCATCTGCCTCTCTCCAGGATCTAGGAATTTCCGAACCCGGGAAAAAAACTATAGGATTGCCACCCTCTCTGTCACCACCGCCCCGAGATGGGCATGAAAGGTATACATCTCATAGTTTTGGAGGTGATTTTAATACTGTAAAGTTCAAACGAATTGAAAGAGTGCAGCCAGGGCTGTAGTTATCAATCCAATCACACTTTGCAACGAATGAACATCGTGAAATATTCAAATGAAGAACTGAGAGTTTCTGCATTATGAATTTAGCCCCTATCATCACTCTCTTTCGATGAGCATGGAATGAGGAAAGGAACAAAAGTGAGCTTATACAGGGCTTTTGTACCAACTGAACAGGCGGACTTTAGTAATATAAAATATGTTATTGACGGAGGGTTTTTGTTACATCAGCTCAAATGGCATCACGGCCAAACATTTGCAGCAGTTATGTCTCGTACATTAAGTCACACTGTAAACCAAATGTCATTGTCATTTTTGATGGTTACACTGACGAAGCTCGTGAAAGTACCAAGCACGTAGAAAGATTGAGAAGAGCGCAAATAAAACAAAGTGCTGTGATATCATTTATTGAATCAACGGTCCCCACTGTCTCACACCAGTTTCCTTGCAATTTCCAAAAACAAAAAGCTGGTTGATAAATATTATAATGGAAATATTTCAGGAGTCAAAAATTGTTTCACAATGAGCAGTAGAAGATGCTGGTATTTTGATTATCACAACAGCTCTAAAGTTGGCCTCTTCGAACGAATCTGTGACAGTGGTTGGGAAAGCTATCGATATTTTTGCGGTTTTTATTGGGCTGTGTAGTCATAACATAAAGAATATCATTTTATGAAACCAGGAAAATGAAAGGTATCTCAGGCCATATATTCCTGCACGATGAGTGGCTGTGATATCACTTTTGCTTTGTTCAATCAGGGTAAACTGAAATTTCTAAAAGTCCTGCAGAAGAACAGTGACTTGCTACAAGTTATTAATTCTTTAAAAGATCCTCATGCACATAAGGACAACATTGCCGAAGCAGGAAACAAGTTTCTCATGGGTCTGTATGGGAAAGGATCAGAAGCTAGCATGAACGATTTAAGATACAGTCAATACGTATCATTGTACAAGAGCAAACTCAACTTTGAGTCAATACCCCCCCACTGAAGCTGATACATGACAACATCCACTAAGAGTTTACTTTCAGCTACAGCTGTGGTTATCTGGTCCCACCACACTCGATGAGCAACACGGAGACCCAAACGAATGGGGATGAAAAAAAAAACACAATGTGGTCTCATACCAGTTCAGACCCTGCACCAGACTTAATACTTCATTACATTTCTTGCAAATATAAAAAAAGGCTGCCAACAAAATTGTGGATGCAGGAAGACAGGCCTACATTGTTCCTCGATCTGCACTTCACGCGAAGGTCTTTGTGAAAACGTCGAGCCTCCAGATATCAGCATTGACATGGACGAAGAAGAGACCGAAGAAAGAAACCATGAACAGACTGAAGGAGGACACTTGCACGATGGGGAAGATATGTCTAATCTCACAATCTATTTCGTAATCGTTCATCTTCCTTTAAATATGGCGAGACAAGTTAATGTTTTCTCACTACCTCTTTCATTTTCTATATGAATAAGCTACGATGTTGTCAAAACAGATACCGGAACCAGTGTCAATACCATCCGCCTTCAAAGAAACTCAGCCAGTACCTTCAAAACGACAAAGGTTTATTTAATGTTCATCATAGTATGTCATATAATTAATTATTAAAACATATGACAATATTTAAAGAATTTTTTGCCATTTAAAATTTTTTATTATTTGAATTTGAGCTATTTCGGACTCCTTTAAAAAAAAATTTCAACATTATGTAATTTTATACAAATGACCTGTACCTTTACATAATACATGATCTAAGCAAGATGTGTACAGAGAAATGTCGGAAATTGTCTAATATTGACAGCCTTTTTTTAATAATAAATTTGAGTTTTGGAGTGGAATAAGTAAAATACACCAATTTTCAACTAGTGCTAAAGCCCAAATGATTCTTCCGAGAAAAAACTTTAATGGTGAATTTTTATGTATTTTCATTTTGAATATGGAGGTTATTTACGAAAAGTTGATAGATTTAGCATTATAAGCAAAAAACTGCCAGAAAATGAGATTTTTGGCCTTTTTTTTTTTTAAAAAAAAAAAGTCTCATCATGATATTTTGTTAGCAAACCTCAGATTTGGATTCAGCACCCCAAAAAACATAGAGTGGAAGAAATCAAAACTACCCCACAACTTTCCTGGTAAAAACACTATTTTACTCGACTACGACTAGTAAGATAATGGAGATATAATACAGGGTCGACAGAGAGAATAGCAATAGACCTTCAGTGTCATCTCTAGTCCAATGAATGTGAACGGTTTCATACACACTACAACCTCTCTGCTTGCACTTATTATGGCAAAGTTCTGATTAACATCCTTGAGTATAGTACAAAAATAGTTATGTGGCCATTATGGATGTTCAGCTTCAAAGAAAAATTCCCACAGGCATTCCTTATGAGATGGCACCTCCTGAATGGCAGTTTTCAGCTCAGCAATGGTTTTGGGGTTATTTCTGTATACATTGTCTTTAATGTAGCCCCACAAAAATGAGTCACATGTGTTCAAATCCGGAGAATATGGTGGCCAAGCAAGTCCCATTCCAGTGGCCTCTGGGTACCCTAGAGACAGAATGCGGTCCCCAAAGTACTCCTCCAGGTCAACAGACACTTTCTTGGTCTGATGGGATGGAGCTCCATCTCGCAGGAACCACATCTTGTTGCAATCAGGGTCAATTTGGATAATGGGGATGAAACCATTTTCCAAAACACTCGCGTATCGTTCAGTAGTCACCGATCCGTCAACGAATATTGGACGGATTATTCCGTGACCAGGCATTGCACACCACCCGTTGAGGGTGGGAGAGACTTCTTGAAACGCGAAATGTGGATTCTCAGTCCCCCAAATGCGCCAATTTTGCTTATTGACGAACCCATCCAAATGAAAGTGGGCTTCGTCGCTAAACCAAACCATATTCACATCAAATTCCTGTTCGTCAATTCTTACAACTATAGTGTTGGTAAAACACAACTGCTGTTCCATGCCCTTGCAGCTTAGTGGCTGATAGGTTTGAATTTTGTATGTCAAGAGATGCAGGTCTTCAACAATTATTTGTTGCAAGGTCTCCCAGTTGATTCCCACCTGTGGTGCAGCTCGTCTGATCGATTTCCTTGGACTGTGTCTTCCGGATGTTTTCAGGCGCTCTCATACTTTTTTTTTTTCTGACTGACATTGTCATCACAAACACTACCAGTTCTCTCATACTTGCGAATCAAATTCTTCATTGTAAGCACACTTGGACCAGTTGTCTTCAGCTTGAACTCGGTTGCAAACTTCCTTTGAACTGCAGATGGGCTGTTATTGTTCACATAGTAGGCCTTCACAAGCGATATGCTGTGACATTTTCACTTGCAAATGGCTGGCAACAACAAGTTGCATGCACCTACTAATTCCCATCATGACCAGCGATTAACCACGTAGTTTGAACTTTATCACACAAACTTTTCAGAAGTTATGATGTTTTAATTTCATACTGTTCAATAATTGTCACCCTGTATTTGTCATATGGTCATGTTTTGAGGATAAATCTAGTAATTTTTTATAGCACCGAGAATTTATTGGAACTTTTAAATGAAAAGAAATTTAAATAATTATTCACTCCTACTATGCATTGGATGAAAAAACAAAACTAATTGTCACTGAAATGGTCTGTATTCACCAGTCAAGAATTCAAGTTATACTTTGTCACTCTCTAAACATTAATGTTCCACCTGCATCATAATATAGAAAATGCAGCAGCAGCATGCCTGTGTTGATCTGCGTCAGTGTCTCTTTGTCGTCCATTCTTTTAAAAATAATCTCGTCATTGTTAAATCTGCAATGGCTCAGTGAGTATCGCCATGCCGAAAACAAAGTTTTCAGAAAGTGCGAAATTATGGAATTACGTAAAGGAATTTGGAGAGGACTATTTCAGTACAGACGAAAGAGTTCATTTTTGTAAATTATATGAAATTAAAATGACTTCAACAAAGTGATTAAATTTTTAATCTCCCAATGATTCACCGAGTGCAAGGTAGCAAATAATGCCGTCTGCATGAAAGCGACACTAATAAATAAAATAAATTATGTTTAACTGAGCATGTTTTGATATATAGTAAATTTTAATGTTTGGTCATATTTACCCATTTTTAAGGTCATATTTGCATGCATATTTCTTTTTTTTTCAGTCATAAATATGTGAATCCTACTAATAACTGTCTTTACCCTAGATTTCATTATAATTAAAATGAAAACTTCGCAGACACACAAACTTTTTTTTTATTTGAGGCTTTACACGTCGTCAGTCATTAGAGGCGCGATGGGACAAGGGACGGGAAGGAATTCAGCCATGGTCTTTTGTAGGAAGCATCCCGGCGTTCGCCTGGAGTGATTTGGGAAAACCATGGAAAACCTAAATCTGGATGCCCAAACAGGGGTTCAAACTGCAGCCCTCCCGAATGCGAGGCCAGAGCGTTAAAACACTCGCCCACCATGCTCGGTACACACAACAAATGCTTGATATGGAAATGCTGATTTCCTAACAGAAACAAAAATATCCCCAAAGCGGTAATGCAGTCACTCCTTATAAAAGCCGAGCAGCTTAACTACTGCATACAAGTGACTTTAATTGTTCATAATTTTAACATTTGCAGGTTGACTAAAAAATTCCTGTTTTAATTAATGTTGTTACCAATGTTGAGAACTTTACCAAATTTGATAAATGAGGTATCATTTTAAGATTAAGAATGGAAAGAGACTTCTTGGCACATAAAAACATCTTTTAGAAATTTCGTGAATAAGATAGGATTAATACTGAGGTTGGTGATTAGTAGTAGGATGAAAGAAGAACTGGCTAATTTGTACAAATGGTTTATTAGTCAATTGAAATAGGTAGGTAACAAAACACATCACAATTTGGAGAAAACTTTGGGATGCATAAAACATATTTTACACAAACTCTTAATTTCTATAACAAAAACCTCCTTAGTTACTGATATGTGATATTTGGTGCAGTTATCAAGCAATAATTCAGTCAATAATTATCAATGGCAACGAAGCTTAGTGGCTTGGCTCTGAACTGTCTCGCATACATGCCCTTTATAGTTAACACTTTTGCCCTTTAAAGGTTGACATCCAATAAATTCCTTTCCTAATTTATGATTTTACAAAAGCAGGGATCTTAATCCTTACAATAATACCTCATTTATCAAGTTGTAAAAGAAAATAAGTGACCGGTCAAAAAATTTTTTTTTAATAAAGCTAAATAAAAATTACATTTTTTCTCACTTTTGGTCACGTAACAGAAAATACACTAATTGGTGATTGTTTCAGTAATGTCACATGCAAGTAAATATTGCTTCTAAGAGAGCCGCATTTACTGTTTTCAAGTTAGTTAGTTTTTTTGTTTAAAATACAAAAATGAACACTTGTCTAGAAGCAAACAATAGAAAGTTTCCGAAAGTTTGTTGGAATTTTTCACCTGAACAACGCTGACTACTTCTCTGTGGAACTTAAAATATGCCAGCATTACACATTCTTCCTTTCCAGACGTCAGCAATTGAATTTTGATGGCAAAATTTCTTTCTCCATAATTTTTGGCTGAAACTCATTTTATATTACCTATAATTTTCCAAATCCTTCTCTATTGACAAAGCTTTATTTTGGACTACTACAATATGTCAATCATCCAATCACCATGCAGCATTATAAAATTTCGGCTACCACGTCAAGAAGAATACAGGTAATAAATCATGCATATTATATTACAGATATTTTAGTAATTGCCAAGTAATTCTGACTGCCAGCCAATGCAATTGACAAAGTACATTCCAAAAATTATATATTTTTGATCCAAATTCTTATTCTATGAGTTCTTTGTTTCTACTTAAATATTGCAGTTTTCATATACCGGTATCACTTCTCATTTTGCTCAATTTGAAGAGGAAAAAAAAAAGCAGCATTTCACTGATTAAGTCTGCATGTAAACATAAACAGTACTGCCAGTATGCTAAACTCCATTCAAAATGAATTTTAAATATGGAATTCCACGGTTAGTAATATATCAAAGTGTACAAGAACTTAAACTCTTCAGCAACACAATGAAAGAGTATCTTAATTGCTCAACAGATTTAAATGAAATTTGGCACAGAGTAAATAGTCTGGATAGTAACGTAGGACAGTTTGTTTTATGCAAAATTGAATAGTTCCTTTAGGAATTGTTATCATCAATTTGCATTTTGTCAACACCAAACAGTCTTCTACTTTACACACAGTATTGCCACATTTATTCTGTTTTTACATAAATATCATACGCTGCTTTTCAGAGATCAAAAAAGTATGTTAGGACATATTCAGTGGTGTGTTTGATAAACTGATAGTTCCAAAGCAGGAAATAAAATTAAGATATTCACCTTAAAATTTTTAAAAGCGGAATGTACTTAGATTTTTGTAATTTGCACGTAGGCATACAGTTCTGTTGTCAGCCTGAAGTAAAAGATTATGTTTGTGTTTCATCATGTCTTAACATTACTACAATTATGGATAACAAATTTACATGCTAAACTAGAAGCTGGTTGTTTTTAATTAGATTGTAAATATTTTAGTAAATCAACTCCAACCTAACAAAGTTGTATCTGGCTTGCAGACATTCAATTCCTTTGAGACACTAAAAGTAACCTATAATAATATTATGAAAGATTGTGTCTTTCTTACTATTGGTTACTATTATAAAATGCAAATTTCTAAGTAGAATTAATAAAACAAAACTAATATCCAAGGAAGAAATGAAATCCTTTAATACATAACAAATTAGGATAGGGAAATGTGCCACTACCTACCTTTAGATGATGCATGTGGGGCTTCGACACACAGAAAACCCACATGATAATTTAATTTTTGGGTCTAGCCATACATCAACAGGAGAACAATATCATAGACCGTTTCCCACAACACCCACCCCCATAATGTTCTCCTGTTGATAAAAAGCTAGACCCGAAAATTGCTTTATCATGTGTGTTTCTGTCTTTTCTGTGTTCATGCCCCACACCCATCATCTAAAGGTAAGTGATTGCTCATTTCCCTATCCTAATTTGTCATTCCTTTTCACTACTTACCGCCTTTTTCCATATATATAGTAATTTTAAGATGTGATGATCAAACACAAATCTTTTATGATGTAGTAAAGCTAGGACTATGAAATTAATCAAAATGTAAGGCACCCTTTAGTTCACCAAAAGCACTCCCACCAGCTATCCCCAGCAGTAAAATATTCTATAGATCCATTGTGAAGTCGCTTATGCTGGACTTAGAAATTTCGAGAAGAGTAATTGTCAATTTGAATGAATTTTCTTGTATTCATTGCCACAGTGAAAACTCATCATTAGAATCATTTTAAAGTCTATTTATTATATCAGGAAAAAATTATTTTAAGAGATAATTAAGTTTGTTCACATTTTGAGACGCGATTAGAAAAGTAAAAATCCAAGATTTGAAATTTCTTTGAATTGAGTAAAGCTACAGCTGAACTTTTATCACTGGCTATAGTCAGCATTGTCCTGAGTATTTTGATAGTAAAATTAATTAATCTGGGAAAGCCTAATTAGTGGTTGTTATTAGGAGAAAAAATGAACTTTTTAACTAAAAGGAATACAATTGAGAAATTTATATCAGTAGATAGCCCAAATTGAGATGATTAAGAATATATAATGGTTTTGGTGAAAGGTTTAAGCATTTGTCCGGTAATTAAGTTTTAAAGATAGATTGTCGCCAATTGTTGTTGGAGTTACACTTCAATTTTAAGCTTATGTAAGTACTTTTGAATGTTAAATTAAATTAAAATAGGTAGAACATGATGATAAAAAGCCATTGTAAAAATTGCAAGTTAAACTATTTCTTTGGGAGATATTAATTAAAGAAAAAAATTACTGACATCATGCAGCCACCATGACTTATCTCATTCTTTCGCCGGAAAGTGATCGCGTAACTTCACGCCGGTTAGCGGAGCGAACTGCTCTGAGCAGTAGCGGTTTGGACAAATTCCAACATGCCGTACTCAATAATGTTAGGGGGACTTAGTGAGTTTGTCTCCTTGTATGAATGTGCTTAACCTGTAATCTTCAATGAAACTGTTGTTCGATGCTTTATCGAAGTATCTGGTACCGAAAATATACATGCGAACTTTATCAAGAATATAAGTATTGTGTTATTCTGAAACTGTGTCAAGAGACTATTTCAATTACCCTCCGCATTTGGGGCTTAATACGAATGCATGGCGCCGACTTATTAAATACTTAACGTACCAGAAGGCTACACATGGTCAAGAACTTAGCTGTTCACATTTTAGGTGAAAGTGTTAACCCGCCATAAACCTTTATGCCTGACAAAAAGTCGCAATGAAGAAATAATTAATTCATACTTTAACATGTAAATGTCTACGTTGAAGCTGATTAATTGACCTAATAGAGGTTACATACAAGGTGTTAAAGTGTGAATATTTTTTGCAGGTGATAATATGCATCAAAACAAGACAAAAATGTCTATTAAACACAGGGCTGCAAACACATACTTTTGTAGTTAATGGCAGGTGCGCAGTGTGATGTCTGTTGATGGTAAGGCATGCCTCTGCATTTCGGCATAAGGATCATCACTCTTTAAAACTGTCCTGCTTGCTCCTGTATGTGCCGATTTGATCCTGCACATCATTAAAGAGACCCTAACGTGACTGGCACTTTGTACACAACTGTCTGCATACTGCTACAGTACCTTTGCATTATGGTTTATGCCATATTACAAGATCGTATCTCCAAAATGGGGCATCCATTAATTTACTTGAGGTGAAATATAGGGGGGAGGGGTCTGGTGAAATCTCACGAAACCTCACCCAAGGGGTGGGGGGGATCAACGGAAATCTCACGTGAGG
This sequence comes from Vandiemenella viatica, assembly GCA_031002005.1. Classification (NCBI taxonomy): domain Eukaryota; kingdom Metazoa; phylum Arthropoda; class Insecta; order Orthoptera; family Morabidae; genus Vandiemenella; species Vandiemenella viatica. Next base: position 200,396,803 of record CM061919.1, on the reverse strand, counting down.
TTTTGAAATTCTTGTAAAATGGCAGAGCTAAAAAAAAAGGTCTACAAATGACGTGAAAGTCGATTTTAGGAGGGTATAACTGCCCTTGGGAGCATGAGACCTTAAAAAAAAGAAGTTTCAAAAAGTTCCAAGGTCCTTCATGAGGGGGGGGGAGGGAGAGGTTCGACCAAATCTTACGAAGTCACACCAGAGAAGGAGGGGGAGGTAGGTCCGGAATTCTGGAAAAAAACACCTCACGTAATTAATGGACGGCCCCAAACATGTCTGAGACCAATCAGAAGTTTCAAAGATTACATTATTCCTTATACTGAAGGCATTGCAATGGATGGATGTCATGTTGTGCACCTGCTATTAACTCTGAAAGTATGTTTTTTATCCAATTTTTGTCATATTATGATACATACTGCCACCTTCTAAAATATTTGGCACTTTAATACCCTGTATAATGATGATTGAGCTTTTACTGTAGGATGTAAATAAATTTACATTATTACTTCAAACATTTATTACAATTAATATTAAAATCTCTTATACAATACCACAGTTCCATTCAGATGAAGTCGCGGGTAAATGCTAGTAACAGAATAATATATCATCATTAGATGTTTCCTCGTGACATTCTCTATCCCTCTCAGAAACCTCATCTCTGCCGCCTAGAATTTTGGCATCCTTCCCTATGTTCCACCTCCAGATAACATCCCTTATCTGCTGATACAAATGTCGGCTCTTCCTTACTCTCCGACTTATTTCTTCCTCCATCTTTCCATTTTGTAGTTACCTTGCTTCCCAGATACACAAATGATTCTACCCATTCCAATTTCTTGCCGTCTAGTAACACATCCTTCGAAGGGCCAGTGTTTCTTGTCATCTTCATTATTTTGGTCTTTTCCAAACTAATCTCCAGGCCATGTTTACCCATTGCAGTCCACCATTTCCGTAATTCTCTTTCCAGATCCTGTTCTGTCTCCTCCTATATTGTGATGTCATCAGCATATGCTGTCACCTCTGTGGATCTGTCCCTCTGGACTTCAGCTATTATTTCATATAATACTACATTAAATAGGAGATGTACTTAATTAATTTCACAACCACTTCATATATTCCTCTCTTTTTTAAACTTAGCCATATGCTTTCCCGCAGTACTTTGTCATAGGCCTTACTTATGTCAATGAAAGCTATTACTGTGTCTTTGGCCATATTCCCACCTTTTTTCTATGATTTGCCCGAGTATGAAAATTGCGTTCACTGTAGATCCTCCTTGCCTGAAACCAAACTGTTCCTCTCTAGCCTCTGCTTGATTTTATTTAGAATATTTTTTTCATATTTTTCAGGTCATGGCTCAGCAATGTAATACCCCTGTAGTTCACGCATTTCATTTTGTTCCCTTTTTTTATGAAGAGGCACTATGACTCCCTTCCTCCAATCCTCCGGTATTTTCCTTTCTTTCCAGACTCTCCGTATGACTCTATACAATCATTGCTCCTGCTGCTTTTCCCATTTCTGCTGTCAGTTCATCTAGTCCTGGTGATTTCCCATTTGTCATTTCTTTCACTGCCAGCACGCTAAATTCTTGTTTTCCTTTCTGCAGTGGTTGTTCTACTATCATTTTCTTTGTTTGCTTCCTGGTTTCCTTCTGTTCCTTACAAAAGGTTTTTGAAGTACTCTTTTCATGTACTCAGTACCGCTTCCTCTTCCCATTGCACCTCACCTGATTTGTCCAGAACTTTGGTCAGCATATCTCTAGGTTTTGTTTTGTTTCTTTCTATGCCATATAGTATTTTCTTATTTCATTTGTAACTTGTCTTCAATTTATCTGTGAATTCCTCCCAAGATTTTACCTTTGCTATTTTTATCATTTTTTCTGAGACTTTTGCTAACCTTTTGCATCTTGCTCTTTTCTCTTCAGTTCTGTCTTGAAACCACTTCTCCATGCCCTGTTCTTTCTTTTAACAGCTTCTGCAATACGCTCATTCCACCATGGTGTTTCATTCTCCTGCCTCTTATTGATGATCTTCCACACGTCCTTTCTGCTGAATTTACTAATGTTGCTCTAAATCTTCTCCATTCCTCTTCTGCTGTTCTTGTTTCATCCTTGGGCACGTAGGCCTTCTCTTCTTCCTGAAATGTTTCCGTAGTGCCACAATCTGTCAGCTTCCAACACCTGATCCTTTTGCTTACAGTTTTGTCCAGACTGAGTTTCTTAAAGTCTGCTACAACCAACCGGTGATCTGCTTCTAGGTTCACACTTGGTATGACTTTTACATCTTTTAATTTTGAGTGAAGACATTTGCTGAACAGTATGTAGTCTATTACGCTTCTACTCTGACCATCCCAGCTATATCGCATTTATTTACTTCGAAATGATGTTCACAGCAAAAAGATATCTTAGTTAATCACTGTCATCTGGATTCCTATGAACAAGCAGCAGCCAGTTTTTTTATTATTATTTATTTCAGTGACTGTTTGAAGGCTTTTGGTGTTTATGATTGCTGTTTCTGCATTAGCGCATTACTTACTTTCCGTGTCAAGACTGTTTCAAATTTCACCTTTCCAGAAACTAACTGCTTGCATTGCTTTTAAAGTTATTCTTGTTGAAGCAGTCCCAGCTAAGACTCATTTAACAGATTCAGTTGACCCCGGTCGCCAGTCAAGTGGTTTATGCTGAAATAAAGCTTAAATAGGTCAAAGTACTTACACACACTACTGAAGAAAGTTACTACACATGTGCAGTCACTGATTACAAAAGTTTTATTGACCACAAACACCTTCGCCAGCGCTAGCCACCAGACAACTTTAGTTTACAGATTCTTCTCCGAAGATACCGTTCGTTAAGACAAGTGATTAAAGTGAATCACCGCTTTGAGACAGCTTCACATAAACAGTTATTAAGGTACAGTATTGTTCAAAACTCTTATCGACCAAACACCCTACCATTTGAGTTATATTCACTCATGCGGCTCAGTTCACTATCACACAATATATCTCTTCTTTCTCCACACTGTTTCCATTAGAATGTCTCGTTTATTACGATACGATAATACCAGATTGCTGTTCATATTAAACTTATTAATTAAATGTGCCTTCTGGACACACCAGTCGAGTACATATACTCGTGCCTGGGCCCTTTATCCATCATCACTCCACTCACGCCATCATGCAACACCTCGCGCTACTGTACAACTCAAACTCCTGCGATATCAAACATTCAGAAAGCTATCGATATTTACTTCCCTACAGATTACAAATTAATACAGATATTTACATAATTCCCACTGTGGTGTTACAGTATATTCCCACCATTTGAGAGTACTCTTGCACCTTGATACTCCTGAGCCTATTCAAGAATTTCCATTCCTCATATAGAAGTTGTCTTGGGGTCTGAAGTTTGAGGGGTAGGAAGCACCTTCTCCCATAAGTATAGTCTTCTTTGAAGGCCCCTATTTATTTTTAAGAAACTTTCTCTGTGAGTAGAGGTGTGCAGAGCCATGGTTTGGTTGCACACTGGGTACATTAGGCCTGTCTCTTGTCCGAGTTTCTCCTCTGTGGCCACTTTCCATATTAGAGCCAGTGGTGCTATTCCTGCCACTGCATAAATTTTTTGTGTAGGTATTGGTCTCGTGTACCCAGTTGCCAACCTGACAGTCTCGTGGAGTGACACATCTTTAGAGTGAGTGGATGCTTCCTGTACTGGTGGGCAATATTCTGCAGCTAAAAATCAGCCACAGTTGCAAATCTTAAAACTTCTGGGTGTGTTCACCAGATGGAGCCAATAAGTATGGGTAGTATTATTTCTGGCACTTATTTTGCCTTTCTGTTCTTTGCACTGTTTTTGTATGCGAGAGATCTATTGAATGTTAATAATGAACAGTTCTCTTCAGCTTTAAAGCATCAATAAATAAATTAAAATATGGCTTACTGAGAAATAAATTTTATTGCACATTAAAATTCAAATTGTATAACATTTGTATGACTAGAATGGAATGGTAAACATTTACACAGAAATAGCATGCATACATTTGTTGTGCTGGACATACAGCTTATCACAGGATAAATGGGATTTCCTTTGAAAAATGTTTTCAGCTAAAACACAAATCATCCTGTGTCAGATGTACAAGGTGACGTATCATTGTTACTATTACCATTTGCACTATCTGTGGAAGAACTATTACCCCTTCTTATCCTCATTCGCTTCTCCAGTTCATCATCTTCATCTGGAAACAATTATTATAATCAAATGTATGAAAACATTAAACATTTAAAAATCAAGGTTATTTTAATTTAATCCTCACCCTGACAACTGAAGTTACTTGAACACCCAAAGTTTTCTGAGTTGTCATTGCCTGGTAATGATGGAGTGCAATTTTCTCCTTCACAAACATTATTTTCAGTTTCTTTTTGAACATTTGTTTGTTCTGTTGCAGCTAAAACAAATAATTCAGTGAAGCAAGAAAAATTATGTTTAATATTCACATCGAGATATTTTTTAAGAATAAATTCACTGTTTACAACCGTTGAAAGGTCAACATGATACAATACACACTTTATTTTAGAAAAATCGCACAGCACAATCCTCATAAAAATGAGAGAGTTGGAGGAAAAATCATGAATACTTTAAATCAAATGTCCATGAATGTCATTTTTGTTACAATATTTAAAAAGTTTACTTCAAAGTGGTTTGCAAGAATAAGAACTTTACGGATGCCTATTTTTAAATATCATTCTGGTGGTAGTGTCAGAATTTTTTAATGAAATGACGTCCAAAACATGCTAATAGTTTCAATAAAAAAAAAACTGAAATACAAAGATCTGGCAAATACTTTCAACCATATGAAAAATAGTGTTGGAGATAACCCAAAACATAAGTTACAAAATATGTGATTATTGTAGGCCATCTCTTCCACAGTTGTTTGTTAAATTAATAATTATTCTTTAATAATTACGCCAGTACAACTGTTTTTGATAATATTTATTTGACGGACACGTTTCGCCTCTCGTCGAGGCATCATCAGCGTACAACGTTTTATTTTACATTTCTATTTTAAGGTGTGGCTGTTGGTCGCCTGTGCCCTCAACCAGCATGTTGTTTACACTATTGTGCATATTTGCATATTTTGTACAAAACTGGTCTTTTATGAAAACACTTTGAAGCACAGTTTTTTCCAATGGCATTGTCAAACTTTGACAATGCACAGTTTTTTCCAACGGCATTGTCAAACTTTGACAATGCCGTTGGAAAAAACTGTGCTTCAAAGTGTTTTCATAAAAGACCAGTTTTGTACAAAATATGCAAATATGCACAATAGTGTAAACAACATGCTGGTTGAGGGCACAGGCGACCAACAGCCACACCTTAAAATAGAAATCTATATATCTATAAATGAGAAAATGAGAAAGTTCGGATGTGTGTTTGGATGTACGTCTGCAATCAATCACGCCTTAATAACTAAACATATTTAAATGAAATTTAGCATGAAGTCAGTTAATTGCGTGCGAAGTGCAATAGGATAGATTTTATCCCGCAAAAACTCGTAGTTCTTTTAGAAATTGCCGTTAATATCGATTCGGAAGCAACAAAGAGTTTCCTACTTCGTAGATAACCGTGCCACGTTTACTCTTTGCTTTTTACGTAAATCGCAAACACTACTTTCAGAAATATAAGCAGATACCTTCTTACATATGCAAGTTTGTGTTTAGTTTAAAAGCCATAAACCGACGCACGAGACAAATAATATTTTGGGAGCAGGAAATATAAATCTGTACTTAACCTTAAATTAAAAATAAAAAAAGGTAGGTACTGTTGTCAAGTTCGCAAAGAGATGTTTTCATTTGTGTACATAAAATAGCATGACATATCAAATATTTCATCATAATTTCGTTCGTAATATATGCGTTATAAGAAATATAAAAAAAATCAAAGCTTGGAAAAAAAAGTAAAATGCTATGAGTATACCAGCACGAAAGTTGGTTCACTTAAAGTGCAAAATGGTCGTGCCCCATATGTCGTATTTATAAAAATGTAAAGGATTCCATTCTATCTCGGTTTAATTTATTTCCTGTTTCTTTTTTGTTCCTACACAGTCTCTGTATTACAAATTACTTTTGCCGAAATTTAAAACTTAACTTACCCTTCTTATTTTTCATTCAGAATTTTTGTAAAAATAGTACTGCTTTTTACTCACTGTTCAATATTCTGCAAATATCTATCGAATGCTACACTTAGAACGAATGTATTCAATGGGCTAATTGTTTCAATTGGACTTATTGTTTCATGAAGTAACACTGGAAGTCGTTTACAACACAATACACCTCATTCGCACGGAACATATGAAAGCTATTTACTTATTACTAATAATAACTTCTGTGTTCTGCTGTAACAAAAACATTCTGGTCCAGGCAGCATTTCAACCAAACCACTATTTCTGCTAATATTGCCGCTACAAAATCAAACGATACGAACACATCTCAACACATTAAATGCTCTGGAACTACATTTCGAGTGGTAACAGAATTTTTTATATCAAAATTCCTAATTAGTATATCATAAATTACTATCACAATTAATTTCATTATACACCTTACTAAATCACGAGCAATAAAAGTCACTTTATCGCGATGTAAATTTGACCAGCACTATTAACGACCGTAGAGAATTGCGGACATTCCGTTGTACACCGTAAGTTAAAAGCATTTTAGTATAAATTTTTTAATTACGTTACCTCAATAACTGTCATGAAGCTGACGACATAGTTCATGCGGCTGAATGTAGTTTTAGATGTATTCAGTATTTAATTTACTGTGTTAATAATAAGTCAATTTTATTTCGCTATTCATGACGTCACTAACATACAAAATAGTGAATGTATTAATGTGCGAGTGATAGAAGCTTTGATTTTCTAGCGGTAATTTTAAAACGCAGCCTAGGCCAGAATGAGAACTGAAACATTATTAGTTATTTAAGCTTCTTTCATGAGCACCATTTTAGTGACATCATGTATCGCTTTGTACCGATATTGTATCAAAAGATCTATAGTAAGCTTGGACGTTTTAGCAGAACCATGCGGCGTTGCCCGAAGTAAATTTTTGAAATTTATCAATGTTTTATTCAGATAATGGAGTGGCGGACAAGCGGAGTGGTAATTCGCCGGTAGTAATTCAATTCTGTTTGTAGAGTGAGAAACCAATAATGAAGAAACAATCTGTTACTACTTTAACATTGAAATTCATATTTTAGCGCAGAATTAATGGGTCGAAAAGAATGAACTATAGTAAACTGGTCTACAGGCAATTCAGTTGTTTCCACAGATAGAGAAACCATTACCACAATACCACTGATCATTATGGATAAAAGAATCAATTACTATTATAGGCCTACTTACTACTATAATATGTAAATTTCTGTTGATGAAACCAATATATCCTTAAAAAAATAAATATTCAAAGAGCAAATTAAGTTCTTTTTTTAAGATTTTTTTCAGATATTCAATGCAAATCAAAATATTCATTTTTAGTATTGTAATTTTACTAACGGAAATGAACGTCCTTGGGCCACTTAAGTATTTATTTACTGTTTTGATGTTAGTATTTTTGTTGTTGTTGATATTTAGTCGATTCCATCAATGTATTGCTAATATTTTGACGTTTTGAGCTCCCATTAATTAAAACTATACTCATTTTTATTCACGAGATGAAATTAGTATTTTTAAGAGATGCTGGATAAACGAAATTCAAATCTTTCAAAGAAATGTAAGAATACTAGGGCTATGAAAATAGCCAAAACCTAGGAGACAAATCCTCAATATTGTATATACGGATATATTAAACCGAAAATACTCCTTACAAACAGAATATTTTTACTATTTTCAAATTTCAGTGAAGTAGTTGTGGAACATAAATAGATTTTTGTTATTTTATTGCAACATTTATTACTACTATTACTAATAAAAATAGCTCTAAAATAAATTATATGGTCGTATTGACCTGGTGACAAGGCTTCTTTACGTCTCCGCAATCAGTCCCTTTCGTAGCCTCTTAACGTAACCCAGTAATCCTACCGGACATAGAGGACCCACAGTTGAACACGGAATCAGAACCAAGTGAGCATTGTGGCTTAATTCACGTCACACAACCTACGCCAGATGTGAAGGTCGAGCTAAGAGCCTTTGAAAATCCTCTCCGAGACTGGGATTCAAGCTGGGGACTTTTCCATCTCCAGTTGGACGCCCTAACCACTGAGCAATCAAACCTCTCAAGTTAATCTTATATTACAACACTCTTCAACGCGGACGAAGTGGCGGGTAACTGCTAGTGTAAAATAAAACGTTGTACGCTGATGATGCCTCGACGAGAGGCGAAACGCGTCCGTCAAATAAATATTATCAAAAACAGTTGTACTGGCGTAATTATTAAAGAATAATTATTAATAAGTTACAAAGTCATATAAAATAACATGTTAGTAATTGCTATATTGCTTAAGCCCAATAAATATTTTCCCTTATATAAGATTTATACAAATTTTGTTTAAGTGCATTCAATGTCTGGGGTATTTTCTCAACTACACAAGTACACGATACAGCTAGAATTGAGACAAAGGCAAAATTTGTAATTCCATTTGTGGTGAGTCTCAGTATATACTCCTGTTCCTTTTGATACATATCTTGGTCCTTATACTTGAACAAGGTTTTATACTAAAATATTGTATAATGGGCACGTCTTTATATGTTTGTTCCTGCTGTTCTGCCTTCATCTCTTTTTAAGTGATGGGTTTACTTTTCTTATATTCATTGCTTTATAGCATTTACATTGATATTACAATTTTTTCCAGCCATGGCCTTTTGAAGGAACCTTTCCGGCATCCTCCTGGAGTGATTTCGGGAAACCATGGAAAACCCAAATCTGGATGGCCAGACAGGAATTTGAAACCACGTCCTCCTGAATGCGATACCGCATGTGTCTTTTCTTCATACCTCAAAATTTTTGTCTGCAACAAATGACATCCTGATTAACCACTAAGATTTTAACCTTATTCTCCACCATTCTATGGCTCACACTGTTAAATGCATTGGAAATCCAATTATACATCTCTTTGACCTCATTTTGTCTGAAATATCCTGTATATAAACTGCTCACAGAGATTCAGATAAATAAACTCTACTAAGACCAGTTTCTTATCAAAGAAGGAGGCACAGGAGCTGTGACTACACATAAAAAGATGAACACAGTTCACAACATTTTGGGTAAAACCTTTTAAGGCTGATTCAAAGTAGATATCAAGGTACAGTCAGGTCATATCAGCTCACGACCCAGGATTTTGCCAGTAGCATTCACTCTCACAATCAGATCAAATCATATTTTTTTAAAGAAATGAGTAATTTGACCCTTATAACTTGTTTTATTACTATATAGTTGGTTCTACTTTAATAATAATAATAAAAAAAAGAGGACAATGAATCAAATTTTCAATATTTTTTACATGAATATCAACTTTTTGTCATAAATCTACATGTTGCACAATACTGTTCAATTTTATAATATTTATATGCTTACACTTCAGGCTTTTTTTGCTATCTCTATCCATAGTGTAGTTTTGCAAAATGAATCACAATATTTTTATATGTAAAAAAGAAATCATACAATTCAATGAAACTTTGAACAAGGTCTGAGATGTTTGTCGTCCATGTTGATCTGATCTGACCGGACTGTTGCACATTCACACTAGTGGTCCATTCTTCTCAAGTCAAGAGCGTTCCAGTCTTGACCATTGTTGATCAGTTGCTGTGCAATCTTCAGGTCAACCTACCTTTTCCTGACCAAGCAGTGAATATGCTGTCAGTGAATTGCATGTATAGCAATTATGATCTTTGCCCTGACCCGACCTCAGGTGTGAATTGAACTTTATTATTCTTCATAGGAACCTACCTCTATACACTGCAAATTGACAGAAAACTGTAAGGGGCAGTGGAAGCTTTGCACCTAAGCTAATAATATATTCTGCTCATTCAATCTTGAAAGGCACAGGGATATGCATCAATATGGATCCTCATTTCCCTGATCTTATCTATCCCGTCATTGCAACCAAAGTACATTGATGGGTTTATTGCACTACTTTCACAAATGAAATTTATATAAAAACTATATCGTCTCTCTGATCTCCAAATTAATTCTGTACCTCTACCATAAGGATTGTGGGAAGCAGTAACAAATCATGCAGCTCTTCTTATTGGGGAAGCAACACCTCTGATATATCCTTGGGAAATCTTTCCTAGATTTAAAACTTTGTCTGAAGTGTTGAAGATCAAAAATGGATGAGCTACATTCTGATTAGTCTTACTCCACTGCTTTTGCAGCTAACTCTCATCTTCTATCAGAGGAGTATTCCAGCCAGATCAAGTTTTTCAATTGATTTGGCTCTGAGGCAACCCAAAATAATTATGCAGCTTTCACGTAGTGCCACACGCATATCTTTGTCATAAGCTAACTTGTATCAAACAGGACAGGCATATTCTGCATCAGAATAACACAGTGCATGAACTGATATTTGGAGCATTGCATAATTTACACCCCATGTGCTTCCTGTAAATTTCCACAAGATATTATTCTGGGCTGAAGCTTTTCTTCTTTTGTTCAAGCAGTGTTTCTGTAAATGAGGGAGCAGTCCAATGTGACTACAAATATTTTGTATTAAAATGGTAAATGGTTCAAATGATGAAAGGAAACTAAAGAGTACAAAGTGCATTTAAAAAAAAAAAAAAAAAAAAAAAACAGATTGGTTATAAGAATAGAATAATTTAAAACATATTTATTGCTAAATGTTACTGTGTGCATTACTCTACATAATCACTATTTTTATTCAATCATTAGTATATTGTGACCCTAGGTTAAAATGGACCTTTCTTGACTACTGTTAAATGCAGTAGGTGAGGAGCTTTTTAAGCACAAAAAGATATTTGAATGTCGAAAAAATTGTTGATTTTATTTTTGCTTATGGCTTTATGCCTCATCAACGTCAAGGTCATTAGAGGTGGGAAAGGACTGGGGGCAAGAAACCAGAAGGAATTCGGCCATGGCATTTTGAATGAACCATCTTGGCATTCGCCTGGAATGATTTGGGGAAAACCCAAATCTGGATAGCCAAATGGAAATATGAACCCACATCTTCCTGAATGTGATGCCAGAGCGTTACTGCTAATGTGATAAGTGAATGAATTTTTTTGGGGAAACTGGATTTCCACAACTTCCGAATTGCAAGAACAGATTCCAATTAGTTGTCTCAAGCTCTCTAGCATGAATGGTGATGGAGAACTTTAATTACAAAAAACTTTGTGTCAAATGTGTGCTCAAACAGTTGGCTGCTAACCAAGAGACAAAGAGCATGAGGTGTGTGAAAATGGTTTCTTGGTAGTTACCAGCAAGAAGGTAGCCTGTTAGCATTTTTGAATAGAGATCAATACATTATTCACAAATTATGAGTCTTCTATTTTCCAGAATTTTTGCATTCATTTCATTCAGCAAATCATCTATGAATAAAAACAGGTGCACACTGGTATTAACTTCCTTAAATAAGCATAATTTCCCTCAGTCATGACGTTTCACCATACCAACTTAAACAATTTATCTGAAAATTTCTGATGCACAAACATTTTTAACACAAAAATCTTATCATTGACAATTCTTCACAGCCAGCTGGGTTTTTAATTTTAACATCCATTTTAAACTGGTGCCATGATACGAAAAAATACTTTAATAAAATTGACTACATAGAAATTTTGTGTAATGAATGTATTAAAATTCCAGAACTTTTTTTACAGCTAATCAGATCTTACTTGTGGAGGCATCTTGTACTAATTTCTACAAAGAACATAATAGAATTATTTAATTTTTTACTTCTGGTACAGGCAACATTTCAACCCAATCATAACTGCCTCCAATTTTAAGCTTAGAGAAAATCTCAAATTTTAATTCCTAGTAATTTTTTTGCAATATGGCATCTAAGATACTGTGCAATGTGGAGTTATAAATATTAAGTTGATTGGTTTGGGTGTGGTATCATATGATTGCAAGGAACACCAAACTCTTCAGCTTCAGTAATGCATAATATTTTGTGGTGCTGCAAGTAAGTCAACATATGACCGATTAACCACAATAAGTGCATCACCAATATAAATCTTTGTTCAGGCCTAAACTGCTCATAATTTGTCCAGTACTGGAAAGAAAAAAAAATCCTTTTCATTAATCTTCAGGAATATAAAAACAAACCATCTGTATAAAGCTGTCAGTTCACTTGCATATTATTATAAGGTGATGCTGACAGAAATTTAACTACCGTTTAAGTGCAGAAAATAATTATTGGTTAAAATAAATGAGACATATTTTTTTTTTTTCAAAACTGCTTGTCTTTAAGCAATTTATCTTAAACCTTTATGTGATACAATAACAGTACAAAGTAAGAGGTGTTACACCATTCAATACTAAGCATAACTCATAAAAAGGAAACTGTTTGCATTGGAGGACGATTTTGTCATTAAAATTTACATATTGTAAATTTCCTTCTGCCATGGACTTTTCATGTCATCCAGTAACAATTAAGTTGGTTAAGCTGTCAATGCTACTAAAAATAAGGAAATCAAATATTGTGATACCTTGACCTTATCCACCAATCAAAAAAAGGTATTTTTATTCTTAGCATTTATTCCGCACTGCAGTGTCTGCTATACTAGATTTATTATTCCATTTATACTGATCTTGTGTATCTTCAGTGAGGCATTGGCTGGTTGCATGTTGTCCTGCAAGGTATCCAGCCAGTGCTTCCTGGGTCTGCATCATCATCTTCAGCCCTCCGGACATATATGAAGTGTTATTCTCACAACTGAAGTGTTATTGCCATGCAGCATGTGGCCATACCATCGCAGACGTCCCTCCTGCATTTTCTTAGGGACTGGAGTTACATCAAATTCCGCCCGAATGTTCTCATTCCTGATGTAGTTCAATCTAGTGTGTCCCTACGGCCCGCAAATAATCTTAGTTTCCATGACATGCAGCTGTTATTTGTGTCTTTTCGTGAATGGCCAACATTGCTTGTGTACAGTGCCACTGGTCGAATGATAGTTCTATTAATCTTTGATTTAAGGTACAGTAGCACCTTCTGATCAAAAAGGACTCCTGCGACCTATCTAGGCTGTATCACCTCTGTTTCATACATCTGGGAGCTTCAGACCATCTGAACAGATTAGTGTTCCTAGATATTTGAACTCAGATGGCTTACGCCATTGATATTAACAGACCCATTGTAGTTTAAAAAGTTTCATAGAAAAAATATTAAAGACTGAAGGTTACCCTGTGAAGAGTTCATTGTCACGGGAACAACAGAATAACACGAACCGAGCGAGCGAGATATAATGTTAGTGATCGTATGAGTTGTTGATAGACAGTTACTGCTAACCAAGGACCTTCTGTATCTTCGGATACTTAAATTTTGAATGCAACTGTGTAAATGACAAGGCATCAATAGTGTCAAGACAGACGATAAACAGGAGTGTGGACAAAGCCAATCCCTGATTATGGGAAAAGAAATAGAATTTACTACAGCACATCAAACATAGCTAATGATGTTCTGATCCACTTAACATATACCTCGTATCCCAAGCTGTCTCAGTGCATACCAGATATCACGAGGTACCTTATACAAGGCCTTTTCAATATAAAAAAAAATTAACACATGTGCAATGATTTTCTTTTTTAAAGGTGAATTTCTGTCAAAAGATGTGTGGCATGAATAGTATCCATCGTCCTTGTGCCTTTCATGCAACCTCCGATTTGGGCAATCTCAACTATGGTTCGAAGGCACGTAACCACATTGTGCTAAAAAAAACTTCATTGACTGGAAAAATGGAAATAACCTTTTGAAATTGGGATTGACTGCTTTGATATAATATTTTCATGTTCCCCACACACATTTTACAAAAAAAGTTGCCACAAATTAAATTAAAAATGTCAAAATATGAGGCAGCTATGCAAGTGCAAAATGTTACCAAACTGCAAAAAAAAAAAAAAAATTGGAAAGGTTTTGTTTTTTACTAGTTTTGGTTCAAATGTGGCCTGCGCCAGAAGAATTTTTTTTGTTAAAACCATATACATAATATTCCTCGCAAGACTTATTTTGCATATTGTCATATTTGCACACATCACCCACAATCAATTTCCTTTACCAATTCAGCATGACAGGACACAACAACAGCAAATATTTTGTAATATGTTTCTTGTGATGAAGAGAACACACTACAACAAGAATTTAACATTTCATGACATTTGAATTAACTTTGTAACAATTTGGCAATTAAGAGCTGTGCAACACACACATTTCATCATTTTTAATTTAATTCATGGAAACTTTTTTCTAAGATGAATGGAGAATGTGAAAAATACTTTATACTGAAGCAGTTAATCCAAATTTCAAAAGGTTTGTGCCATATTTTGGGATTACTGGAGATCATGATTCCACCAGCAATTGGCATCATGATACTGCTGTAATCAAACGCAAGACACTGCAAGAAATACTTACCGAAGAACATTTGACAGTGTCATGCTCGTCCAGGCTGTATTACAACCTTATTTCTGCTTAAAAACTATGGTCCACGCTGCACTACAAAGGAATTACTGCTTGAAAATAACAGGTCTTGTTTGTGATTGACTACTGTAGTATGAGCCCATTAATGAATGTTATAGTGGAATCACAATCTTCAGTAGACCCCATATTTTGATTACCTGCAGAATCAGTTTCATGGCATATCAAGTTGCAGGGGAAAATGTGATTTAAAGATGCCTGCAAGTTTTTCTAAAACGAGGCTGATCACAAAATCAGGTAAACTGAAAATAAAAAATGCAAAGAAGATATCGCTAAATTTCATATAACACAACTGTGCTAAGAATTCTACAGTAATGCTGAAAATCTGATTTGATGTATAGGGAAGGTGTAAAATTTAAAATCAACATAATTCAAGTGATATAGATGTAGGTAAATCAAAATTTAAATATCTACATTTACCTGCAAA
Organism: Vandiemenella viatica; assembly: GCA_031002005.1. Lineage (NCBI taxonomy): Eukaryota > Metazoa > Arthropoda > Insecta > Orthoptera > Morabidae > Vandiemenella > Vandiemenella viatica. Next base: position 200,381,759 of record CM061919.1, on the reverse strand, counting down.
GGCCTGCGGGTATTGAGTACTTAATTTAGACTTCAGTACTCTTATTCTTTTAAAAATATTATCCAAATCTTTTTTCATTTCAAGAAGCAAGTGAGTATGCTTCTTAAATTCTGATCCTGCAGATTTAAGTCTATTAACTGAGAGTGCGTTGCAATTTGTTAGCATTTCGTTAGTTTTTTCAAATCTCTGCAGCCTGAAATCACACAACTTAATAAAACCAAAATTTGTAATCCCCATTAACAATAACAACCGAATTACAAATTAACAATGCTCGTAAATTACAAACATTTGCTTCTGAGCACGAATCATAGCCTCAACATCCTGCTGATCAACTATTCCAGCCAAGCCTTGAATAAAAACTTCTGGCGCCGTATAATTTTGAAAACATTCTATACTGCCCAAATCACTCTCTGGCGTATTTTCCGCCATTTTTTTAACCCAAAGATTAATGTTTCAAATCATGTAAAACAAGTGAATACCAACAAGTCATATGCACAGATTATGTAAATAAAAAAACTTCAACATCGTTCGCAAGTAAACATTCAAACCACTCAACATAACATTAATTTCAAACTTGTTAAAACAACATGTGAATAACGCTGATGCACGTACTACCATTCCGCTGCAATTACGAAAGTAACATTGTCAAACGTCTATCACATAACTTTTGAAAGCAAAAATCAGACAGAGAAGGTTAAAAAATTGCATTTTTATTTTTTTAATAATATAACAATACATTAATCAAAGAATTCTTACCAACTCAACAAATGCACTATTTTTTTTTTTTTAAAAAAAAATTTCAAACCAACATTTCACCATGAAACAACTTAAGCTCAATTTTCATATGTTAGTCCGAAACCTATGCGAGGCGTTATTTCAGAAATCTGAACACCCCCCCCCCCCCCCCTCCTTGCGATGAGACTTGGTGAGATCTAGTGGAACCATGGAGAAGGAAATATATGGAGAAGAAGTGACGTTAAATCGGTGAAGCAGGCTCTAAACTCTCCCGCATGGCGGCAGCAGCGGTATTGCGCTTCCAAACATTGCGATGTTCCCAGTATATCCCGAAAACTAAGCAAGATATCGAAAAATTTTATTCTTTATTTTCGATTTGTCTCGTCGTGTTACATAAGAATCGATTATTAAATTTGACTTTTGCGAAATTTTTCTTCTCCATTTCAACTCAAAAAACCTCACTTTTGATACAGTATATCTCTAGAACTAGGTGAGATATCGAAAATTTTTATTCTTTATTTTTCATTTGTCTCCTCTTTTTAAAATAAGAATCCATCAAATTTGACTTTAACCAATTTTTTCTTCTGAATTTCAACCAAAACCATTTCACATTTTGGACAGAATATCTCGAAAACTAAGCAGAATATCAAAAAATTTTATTCTTCATTTTTTATTTGTCATATCGAGTTACATAATAATCCATCACCAGATATTGGCGTCACCTTTATCCTAGAGTCCCCTTGAGGTTTTTGTACATATTCCCCGTATGGAAGCGGCCATGCCCCCTCCACTCTGGCCATGCCCCCCACTCCTCCTCCGCCCTGCTTCACTTCAATGCGTGGTGAAGGTCTCTTGCGTCGTCTCCATATATTTCCTTCCTCCATGAATGGAACCGCCCATCCCCTATGATGAGGTGAGATCTTGGGGAACACCCCCCCTTTTTTTTCCTCCTTGCTGACGACCTCGTAATTTTTTAGACCTTTTTTTAAGCTTTCTTTTAGCTCTACTATTCTTCAAGGAATTAAAAAGAAAACGTGAGATTTCTCTCGAACTCCATCTCTTGGAGAGATTTCGCCGGACCCCCCTCCCATTCGATTTCTCTTTCTTTTGTGTACCCGATTTAGCAACGATAATATAATTACACATCATATATGGATATGTGAACGCGTGACAAAATAAATTTTTCATATGAACTAGAAAGTCTTTTAAGTTTTTGTGCTGCACCATTCCAGAAATCAAGACCTCCGTATTTCACTAGGAGCCAGTCCTCTGAATCATAAGGGGGCATCCATAAATTACGTGAGGTGAAATAGGGGGGGGGTCTGGCGAAATCTCACCAAAAGGGGGGAGGGGTCTACGGAAATCTCACGTGAGGTTTTGTGAAAAATTGTTTGTATTGTAGAGCTAAAAAAAAAAAAGTCTACAAATTGCGCGATAGTCGATTTTAGGGAGAAAAACACCTCACGCAATTTATGGATGTTCCGTAACCGAAACATGATAAATAAGTTTGATAACGAGAATCTTGCTGAATATTGAACGCTATGTTACGTTGTTCGTAAGGATATTCCTTACTAAGTTGCATCTGTGCCAAATACGATTTGTCTTATTTTAAAATTCCACGTTCACAATGATCCGAGAAATTTTTAAATAACAACATGGAAGATGGACAGCTTGTAAGATTCCGGTCAAGTAATATAAACAAAAGACAGTTGGTAATGAAAGAATCCTTATATTTATCGTGATCCCAGTTGTTTAGTATTTTATAAGATTTTTGAGTTTTACTAATCAACAGCAGGTAGTGGGTTTTCTATTGAATACAGTACACAGTACCTTTCCAGAAAACGACAAATGTGTGTATAGAATATCGGTTTAGAACAGAATCAGTCATAGTGATAGGCACATCGGTTAGAATTCATATGTTCGCACCCATTAAAACTAGGTTAACTGTGGAGAACTGATAGTAATAATAAATATTTTAAAGATTATGAAGGAAGAGCATGTAAACAACAATTTCTAAACTGCTCTGCACTAACTGTAAATATTGTAGGTAAATTTATGGACTCAATTAAACATCGCTAAGTTTTCCATTTATAACGTGCACAAGAGCAGTTCTTAATCAAGTCACCTCCATTATGGTATTAGTAATAAATAGAACTAATTGTTGTAATATCTGACTGCTGAATAGATGTCGAACAAACAATGTTTCCAATTCCTTAAGGTTCTGTTTTAAACTTCCGTGTAGCTCTGATGTTTTCGCCATGAATGTCTAAGCTAATTTTGAAATCACAAATATATTATTTGTGATAGCAAATTCGAGGTTTTTAGTTAAAAAGATGGGTTAAGAAGTGCAACTCTGCAACTCACTGGTTGTCTGTTCTAAGCCTGCTAATATAGAACGTAGATGTTGGTCTCTTACTGCCAGCGTACCAAATACTGACTTTAAATCAGAACCTCCAATATTGCTCTTTTTGTTCTGGTATTTCTTTATGAAGAAGCTCAATTAAATTTTGAAATATATTAAGAGTTTGTAACAGCCCTTATACCTGAATTTTGAATAGCAGTGTACTGGATGAAGTATTTGTAATGAGCTAAAGTTTGCTTGAAAGTGATTTGGTATGTTGGTTTTGTAATTTCTTGTAAATAAGTGTATATAGACTTTGTTTTAGGTAAGAAAATTATTTAAAGACCATTTAATATGTGTAAAAACCGAATGATGCAAGAGAATTTATTAAAAGTTTGTAATTACATATATTAATGTAAGTTACGATGTCTACAGGACAATTTTCCACCATTTGAAAAGATTTCTGTAAATAATTTTGTATTTAAGTATCTCTAATTACCATTTCTAATCATTTTGTAATGTTATTACTTAATTTTGTATCAATTCCGATTGTTTTTAAAATGTTTGATTGTTTGAGTGATTGTTAATGATCGAGAAATATCGGGCGGATGCCTTTGAAGAATTCTCGTAATTTCGATAGACTCTATATAAACAGATCGCCTGGACAGAGAAGGAGTATTAATTCAGTGTTACAGAGACATTCATTCAGTTTTCATTCAAGTTTTCGATTCAATTCAAGTATTCAGTTAGTAAGTCAGTATTGCATTTTTGGATTGTAACAACTATGCTTGTGAATATCGCTGACTTGTTGATTTGTTCAAAATAAACGAACATCAACATAACCTTGTTTTTGGTGGACTTTATTAATTAATTAATGCAGTAATTAAACCACCCAAAGAACCTTAACATGGCGACCGTTGACATGACGAGAAGTTCTTAAACATCTGTGGGATGTTTATCTTCTAAAAAGAATCTGCAGAAAATTGCGACGGATTATCGGCGATAAGCGAACATAACCTGCGAGGAAATTTCGACCGGCTACGACACGGATTTGACGCCAAGAATTTTCATCGGGAATCGGCTGTAATCTTCCGACGACGAGTGGATTTTCTTCGGCCTCAACATCGTCTTCCTACAGTGAATTGTGAAAAGTGTGGTTAAGTGTTTGAAGTCAGTGTGGTGTTTAATGGTTAAATAAGTGCTTCTAAGTGAAATTTAATGTGATACAAAAGTGAGGAATAACTGTAAGTACGGCATTGAATATTCAAGTGATTTCTTTTGCATGTTATCGTGTGGCAGTTTGGAAAGATTTTAATTTTCCTTAATTTTGGGTTTTATGTTGATTTAGCTAATTACTAAAAATGGCTGATAATCAGAACCTGCAAGCTATTCTAGAGTCTTTTGTAGCCCAATTTGACTCTAAATTTTCTGAATTTAGGAGTGAGTTAAGGAATGAGTTAAAAAGTGATAATGATAACAAATTTTCTGAATTTAGAAATGAGTTAAAAAGTGATAATGATAACAAATTTTCAGAATTTAAAACTGAGTTAAATCTTGATAGCAAATTTTCTGAAATTAATTCTCAGTTTGCTGTAATCAATGATCAGTTTGCTCAACTGCAACAAAACAATGATAAAACATTCTCTGATTTGACTAAATGTTTTGATGTTAAAATTGCAGAGCAATTTCAGGGTTTTAGCTCTCAATTCAAGGATGATATTAACAATTTAGATTCTAAATTGGGGAAGGTAGTAACAGAATGTAAAGAGAAATTTGAAAAGGTTACAAAATTTTGTGAACAGAATAAGGCTGAATGTGAAAATTTAATTTATAAAGAAGTCAGTGAAAATTGTGATAAGATGAGGGAGGAATATGTTGCTTTATTCCAAGCTAATGATGTTAAAGCTACTGAGTTGAGACAGGAAGTGGTTGGTTTAGGGAAAAATATTAATACATTGGTAAATCATCAGGAACAACTTACCCAGGGATTGGAGACAACCCAATCTAACGTTAATCAGTTAGAGAAAAGGGTTACTGGGTTGCAGATTCAATTAAGTCAGGTTCCCTTAACAGGTAGTCCAAATTTCAGTGTCGATGTAAAAGAAGAATTTGAATTCTATGATGATAGTGGGTGGCTTCACCCTATTGAATTTATAGATAATTTTGAAAGGTCAGACTACTTTAATTTGTTACCCGATAGTAAGAAAATTGCACTTGTGGGTAAACATCTAAAATCTTATGCTAGGGCATGGGGTGATAGACAAGCTAGGGAAGTGACTGACTACAAGCTGTTTAAAGAAAACTTTTTGAAACATTTTTGGTCGACAAGCAGGCAGATTCAAGAAAAGAGAGAGTTGATGACTGGTAGACCCTATAAACCTGGTAGGGAAACTCAACATGATTTTTTTCATAAATGTTGGATCCGTTGTAAGTATTTAGACCATCCTTATGGAGAGGAAGAATTCATTGATTTGATAGGAGCTAGGCTACCTCAGCAAACAAGAAATTTAATTGCCACTTTGGATGTAGTAAATGTGGATAGAGTTTCTGAATTGTTGAGACGCTTGGATGCCCAGGAGTCATTCAATGAACAACATTACCACCATCAACACCATAGGAGGGGCAGCAGGAGTCCCCCTAGAAGGGGTAATGGGTCAAGGGATGGTAGATCGAGGGGACGGGATCGTAATAATTATGCAAGAAGGAATGATAATGGGGAAGTGAGAGAACAGAACCCTCAATCTGAAAGGGAAAGGCAGCATGGGGGGCAGACAAACTAAAAACCACCCCTGTGATGGGCCCTGCAGTGGTGGACAAGAATGTGGGTCCAGGTACCAACTGCTATAGCGTTAATACCATTTTTATGAATAATCCCCGAGAAGATTTATTGGAAGAGGTGGGGATAGCAGCAAGTGAATTTCAGGATAAGGTTATGATAGATGATGTAAAGGTTGATAATAAGATAAAGTGGGAAGGGGACCACCATAGTACCTTATCACTAGAATCAGTGTGCGAAAGTAATAATTTTCATGTAGAAGATTTTCGAAATGGTCACAGCTTAATTACAAAAAGGGGCGCAGGATTTATAGTGCATACTACAGTGTGGCTATCGGAAACTTGTAAGATCCAGAATGGCATAGTTGGGACTATGTGTGCTAGTATAGGTGGTAATGAAGTTTGTAGAAGTGCTGAAATCGAGGAGTTTCTCAAATATCTTGAAGATGAATGTGATACAGTGCTGTGGATACGAGACCCAGATGAGGAGGAGAATTGTAAGTCAAAGTATTTGTCTTCTGAAGAGAGAGAGGTTGAAAAGCCAGATGTACCAATCCCTAAGTTAGAAAAATGTCCTAACTTTGACCTAGCTGATACATTATTTAGCTCTGTATTTGGTGTAGATAATGATAATGAAGAAATGGGTGGGAGTAAGGATTTATCTGAACCAGTTTCTTATCTGGAAAATTGTACAGAATGTGACTTAGATGACACTATGTTTTGTACCCTCTTTGATGTGGAAGCTGATAGGGAAGTAGTAGTTGCTGAGAAAAATAATTATTTGGTGGATGAAGTCAGTAAGCCAGATGTTAAAACAGTTTTAGGTACTGATTCAGATAATTTGGTAAGTTTAAGTAGTAATCAGATGATGAAGAGTGGGGTTGGGGGTAATGATGGACTAAACTGTAGTAGTGAGAATAATAAATTTGTATTACCAGTTGAGTCAACAGCATTGCTTTTAAGTGACAATCAATTTGCTAAAACAGAACCATTGTATGTATCAGCTGTTGCGTGGTTGTACCAAAGTCTGTTGTCTGAGATGATTGGAAGTTTGTGTTTCTGTATGTATATAATGAAGCTTTGTGAAAATAGAAATGTAATATTAAATGTGTATACAAAAGTTGAAGAAAACTGGAAGGTTAGGAAAAAGTAACTTACATGGTTCTGGGTTTCCAGGGAAATCCTGGAACCCACTTATGAGAATTAATTGAAATGCATGGTTTGGGGAGGGGTCCCTACATGTAAATATCTAATTTTTTAAATAAGTTTTTGAATTGATGCATGTAAATAGTTTGTGTGAGTACTTAAGTTCAGATGCAGATGTAAGCATTTCAAATGTATAATTTGTGACAGTTTTGTGTAGAGACTTTTGGTATTTTCATGATGTTGTGACTTTCTACATTTTGGTGACAAATTATCAGCTGTTAAATGTAAACAGACTGGTGTAATTAACAAGCAGACATCAAGTGTGTAATTTGGAGTGAAAATAATTGTAACTTAAGGTGATGGCATTGAACGTTTGTTGTTTAAAAACGGTAACTGAAAAAATGATTGGATCTGAGAAAGACAATTATTGTAAACAAAATCAGTGTCATGGACTATGTGCAGTTGTATGTAATTAAGAATTGTATTTGTTCATTGTAAAAGTCATTATGGTTGATTGATTGAATCTGTTCGTGTCTGCATTATGTGTACGTTCAACCTGCTTAGATTCGTGACGGATTCAATCAATTTTATTTGTGTAAAATTAAGTGAATCCTGGGGAGGGGTTGTAACAGCCCTTATACCTGAATTTTGAATAGCAGTGTACTGGATGAAGTATTTGTAATGAGCTAAAGTTTGCTTGAAAGTGATTTGGTATGTTGGTTTTGTAATTTCTTGTAAATAAGTGTATATAGACTTTGTTTTAGGTAAGAAAATTATTTAAAGACCATTTAATATGTGTAAAAACCAAATGATGCAAGAGAATTTATTAAAAGTTTGTAATTACATATATTAATGTAAGTTACGATGTCTACAGGACAATTTTCCACCATTTGAAAAGATTTCTGTAAATAATTTTGTATTTAAGTATCTCTAATTACCATTTCTAATCATTTTGTAATGTTATTACTTAATTTTGTATCAATTCCGATTGTTTTTAAAATGTTTGATTGTTTGAGTGATTGTTAATGATCGAGAAATATCGGGCGGATGCCTTTGAAGAATTCTCGTAATTTCGATAGACTCTATATAAACAGATCGCCTGGACAGAGAAGGAGTATTAATTCAGTGTTACAGAGACATTCATTCAGTTTTCATTCAAGTTTTCGATTCAATTCAAGTATTCAGTTAGTAAGTCAGTATTGCATCTTTGGATTGTAACAACTATGCTTGTGAATATCGCTGACTTGTTGATTTGTTCAAAATAAACGAACATCAACATAACCTTGTTTTTGGTGAACTTTATTAATTAATTAATGCAGTAATTAAACCACCAAAAGAACCTTAACAAGTTGTTGCTGTGGTATCAGTGATTTCACCGTTATACGAAGGAATTTAATCAAAAACAGATTCTATTGAGGCAAAAATATCATGTAATTGTAATTTATGATTTAATGTTTCTTGGAAATTATATTAAGCACCAATAAACCACAGAAAATTAGATCTTACTAAGTTTCATTCTTTTACAAATATAATTTCTTTAATTGGCGGAGTAATCTTTAAAAATTTATTGTTTTGATAATTGTAATCAAAGCTAGTAGAAATAGTAAACATTAAAAATATATATGTATACCTTCGCAGCTACGTTCATAAATAATTTGTTAGCACTTAATACAGTTAACCCCTTATTGATTAAATATCCCCCACAGTATAGTATTTATTTTTCCTGATATAGTCAAGAAGGAGATGCTACTTAGTAATTATTATGTTTCAACTGTGTAACTACAGCATATTTTTTGACACTTACCGCTGCTAGTATGTCTCTGGATACGCCCTTGTTTCTCGTCTTGCTGCCGTTGGGCTGAAAGATGTTGACAGAGATCGTCCCGCCTACTCACGTTGACTTGCCTAGTGACTTGAGGGGGGAAAAACCGATTGACAGTCATTTTTTACTGCTGACAGAAGAGAACACACTTAAAAACATACGCACAACACGACATACTCATAGCTACAGAAATACTAAATAATAATAATTCCATGTAGTAATAATATCTGGTGACGTTTTCTGTTGGCTGCGCATTCTGCCCCTGTCTTGGACGCCTTAACCAAACTCGATAGTGCTACCAGATAACTACAGTTTAACGGGGACTCGAACCATGGAAGCGATCTGGCGTACTTCAGGTAACACATCAAGCTGACCAGAGGAAATGTTCGTGTTGAGGGATGATAAAAATTCGAACCGGGGACCTTTCGTTCCCCAGTCAGACAACTTAACCACTGAACCAGCAGACCGCTGCAGATACACTGTTAACATTAGCATGTCGGTGGCGCAAACTTTTAAGATTTTAGCCATCCAAAAGTCACCCATCGCACCTAAAGAAGTTTTCACTTCAAAAAATAAAAATCTAAATTAGTAAAAAAAAACCGAAGGTTCGTCGAATATTTCCGAAGGAGATGTACCAAGCTATTTTGTCAGAGGCAAGAAGCCTAATTCCTTTCTTCAGGAGCCTGCAATTTGACACGGAATCAGAACCACAGAACGTTCCGACATAGCTCATATAATCAAATAAACTTCTAAAAGCTCCTATTCATCGCGGGTTTTCAAACTGTGACCGGAGAGAGAACTTTCGGAAGTAAGCCTTTTAACCACTGAGCCACCAGACCATTTTGTTTTCAAGTATACGTTTGAGAACTACTATAAAAATCGGATAAAAACTGCGGGTTTGTATAAACAACAGTAACAGAAAATAAGGGAGGGGGAAAGAAGGAGAGAGTTTAGGTTTCTGTAAATCAAACGTAAACAGAGTTTTTCTATTTGTTTTAAAGTATATGTATACAAAGTTCCATCAAAATCGGATAAAAACTGGGTGTTTGTATAACGAACATTGTCAAAAATAATAATAATAAACACATTCATTTTATATTAGACGATACAAGTATAATTTATACCTTCACTGCTGTTCAAGCAAAATGTCGTACATATAACTACAGATATACTTTACTGCTATTACAGCATGTTGGTAGCGAGAACTCATAAGAATTTTCTCATCATAAAATAATTGTTTAAAAAAACATAAAAACCGCCTTCAAAAAAAAGCACTAAAAATTTGAAAATAACTTTATACCTTGCTTAGGAAAAAGTAAATCTAAATAGACAACATTTTACATTACTTTCATTGAAATTTTGACATTAATTAGTTATTTTTGGAGTCGGTGCCAGCTGTCACATCGCGAAGATCGAATTACTGAACTTCTGGCGTATTTTTCTCTTTGTTTTAAAGTATACAAGTGCAAATTTCCATCGAAACCAGATAAAAACTGTAGCTTTGTGTAAAGAACATTTGCCAAAATTAAATGGGGTAAGGGAGTGAGTGGTAGGGTTTTGTAAACAGAATGTAGACACTATTTTTCTGTTTTTTTTTTTTTTTTTTTTTTTTTTTTAAGTATACATGTGCAGTGTTCCATGGAAAACTGATAAAACTGTGGGTATCTATAAAGAACATTGGAAATTAGGAGGGGTGGGGGTAGAAGTGAAGAGGGGTTGGGCTTCAGCAACCTAATTTAAAGACAATTGCTCTGTATGTTTTAAAGTATACGTGTGCAAATTTGCTTCAAAATCGGATAGAAACTGTAGGTTAAAGGATGGAAAGGTAGGAGCGGTGTTTGGACTCTTAAAACCAAATATAGACAGTATATTTCTGTTTGTTTTGCAGAATACATGTGCATACTTCCTTCAAAATCAGAAAGAAACGGTAGCTTTGTATAAAGAACATTGACAGTAATTAATGGGGTAGAAAGGGGGATAGGGTTTGCATTTTTGTGAAAGTTATGTGGACAGTATTTTTCTTTGTCTATTTGTTTTAAAGTATACGCATGCGAAGCTCCACCGAAACGAATCAAAATGTGGGTTTTGTACAAATATTAAGGGAAGGGGAGCTAGGGTAGTTGTTTTTTTATTTTTTGGTCAGAGATCTTATCTATAAAAAATTACATATATATGTGCCAACTTTAATAAAGATCGGTCAAATGGTGTCGACTGTAGCTTTCTAAAAAGAAATTGACAAAAATCAAGGGGATGGAAAAGGGGAGAGGGGTTCATTTTTTGCAAACCAATAGTTGGCATCATTTTTCTCTTTGTTTTATAGTAAAAATTTGCTAAGTTCTGTCTAAGCCGGATAAAAACTGTGGCCGTGTATAAAAATTAAGCAGTTTAACGGGGAGAGGGGGTTGTTTTTAGATCTTTTGGTCAGACACCTTCTTCGTGAAAAAAATACATATAAGCACCAACTTTCATGGTAATCGGTCAAACGATTGCGACTGTAGCTTTTTATAAAGAACATTGACAAAAGTTAATGGGGTTGAAGGAGGAAAGGGGTTGAATATTGGCAAACCAAATACTGACAGGATTTTTCTCTTTGTTTTAAAGTATACATTGGCAAAGTTCAATAAAAATCAGATAAGAAATGTAGGTTTCTATAAAATTAAGGGGTGTAAATGGGAGAGGGGTGGTTTTTTATTTTGAGTTTTTTGGTCAGAATCCTTCTCCATGAAAAACTACATGTAATTGCCAACTTTAATGGAGATCAGTTAAATGGTGTCGACTAGCTTTGAATAAAGAAAATTGGCAAAAATTAAGGGGGTGGATAGGGGGAGAGGGGTTCAGTTTTTTAAAACCAAAAGTTGACAATATTTTTCTCTTTATTTTTGGCTATATATGTCCAAAGTTTCATCGAGATCGAATAAAAAACGTGGATTTGTATAAAAATTAGGGGGCGGAGGGGAGTAGAAGGGGTGGTTTCTCAATGAAATTCATATGGGACCACTTTGGAGGTATACCCTATCCACTAAAAAAAAATAATTTAAATCGGTTCAAAATTGGTGAAGATATCGCTGGTCATACATACAAAAAAAAATACAGACGAATTGAGAACCTCCTCCTTTTTTTGAAGTCGGTTAATAAAAGCGTCCAACGCGCATATCATACACGCAACAGGTGGCATTTATACACGCAACAGGTGGTATTCATGCGCGCAACAGGTGTCATGTAAGTGACGGAGAGTCGCGAACTCATACTTTTACCCCCGTCCAAACATCGCCCAGTGTGCTATAGACATTTTAACTTCAAAATTTCGAGCAGCAGATCTCGTATTCATTCAACTATAATACATATTACAAGCAATTGGCAGAGCAGAGATCGATCTAGCATCTTATGACAGTAGTTCTATATTAATCACTGTTAATTTAAAAAGCTAAACATGACAAAAATGAGATACGCGCCGTCCCCTCTGTTTGAGTCAGCGATTATGTTTTAACACTCTTCTGACCCTACTGGCACAATTTTCGTAAAGACTGAAATAAAACAGAACTAAACACAGGAAGAAATGGAATTTATTTTACACAGTTTTCTAACGTAATTTCTACTTCTTAAACTATATGAGTGACTAGAAGTATTCTTCGTTCCAAATTACTTCTTCCGTTTGATCTATATGTCGAGTACCCTTGCAGTTTCAGCTAAGCAATTTGATACAGTTTTCTGGCAACTTCTTAGTTCGTAAGGAGTAATTTTTTATTTAGCTGAAAGAGATTTTTTGCTGTGGTGATGCCTGTATTTTGTTGACAAATGAATTCTGCTGAAGTTTTTTTCCTTTTTTAGGCTGTTTTACTTAGGTTTTTCGCCAAATATAATGTTTAACACGATTTTTTTTAGTATGTTAAGCACCCTGTCAGGCACTCTCGGCAGTGAGAGGAATTCATATGGCCCACATTAAACTTCAACTTTGAGTTTCCTGAATCTTTCGTTTAGTAAAATAAATGAGCCAATAGATACTTCCTGTGAATTCGATTTTATGTTGTATTGCCTTTTTTAGGCACATCACTTTTTCGTTCGCTACTTCAGATCCGTTTCAGTACATTGAATAGGCTTTAAAACTCGGGATTAGAGGGTTTTTTTTTTTTTTTTTTTTTTTTTTTTTTTTTTTTTTTTTTTTTTTTTTTGGGCAAAGATCGTGAAAAGAAAATTCACCTCACTGCCATACAGTATCTCATGTGTAGTACTATTGTTCAACGAGTGTACTCGCCAATTATATGCTGACACGATATATAACAAAATGTTCGTCCATTTTGTCGATTTTTCTAGTGAGAGCACTACATTGCTACAACTGCACAGTATTCAGCAAACCATGTTGAGGGTGGCAGTTGTTCCTAGTAAGTCCGCATCAGCTCACCACGGAGTACCAGTTAGCTTCTTCATGATGTAGGTCTGCGCTTTAAATTTCCGACTTGTGTTTTCCAAGTGTTTTTTAACATTCAGGAACGGCCTAATGTAATGCCAAAATATCAAGGGTAGAAATTATGTTTCCTCTTTGGTGTCAGAAGTTTACTTTGATATGCGGATGTGCTGTTATATTGCTCAATTGGAATGTGCATACTTCTGTTTTCACCGGGTTTGAACAAAGACTCTATTTTATATAGTACACATTCAAGGTTTCTGCCATTTGAGAGAGTGCTTTCACTTTCCTCTTGTGTGACAGTTTTTACAGCGATAGCTAAGTCTTCAGCATAGCAGAATTTATTGCCGACTGTTTCAGGCATGTCACTGTTGCAAGTTGAATAGCAATGGAGCTAGTACAGACCCTTGAGGTAATCCATTTTGTATTATAAATGACTTACTTGTCATTTGCCCAACGGTGACCTTGAAATATCGGTTTATCAACATATTCTCCAGGAGTAATGTTAGTTTTCTGCAAAGTAAATGCTTCTTAGGTTTACGTAATAGTCTGGTATGTTAATGTTATGTTTTTTGTTATTCATTAAATATAGTTAAGGATGAGGCGTTCTAGAAGCTTATAGCAAATACTGAGTAGAGCAACGGGTCGATAGCTTGAAGCATCATCTGCTGATCTGCATGATTTGAGGATTGCCAAGGTGTGATCCATCTTAAATTCCGGGGGAATTATCCCAGTGTTCAGGAAATCGCTGAAGAAATTCTTGAGCCATATTCTTCCCTGCGTGCTAAGATATCTTATGAATTCTGGGAAAAAGCCATTTAAACCTGCAGCCTTTCTCATTTTCAAACTTTGGTGGCTATTCTTTCTAATCCATTAGAAAGAATAGTGTTATTTCTGAGGTTGTTATTCATCTCTCTCTCATTCTGTTTCTTCATGACGTGATCTATTGGGATTTTATCAACTGTTGTTTTGATGTGTAATACCATTTCCGCTGGTTCTTCTTTGTATCTGTTTGAGGGTACATCGAGTTTTCTAAGGAGAGTCCGCGCATTTCTAGTTGAATGAGTAAAGCTCGTCAAAGAAATTAGTTCTTTCCGTTTCTGTTACCGCCGTTCATTCAGTTTTTCTAATATAGTTTTTCCTGTTTCAGGGTCACCAATGTTTTTGATAGTTTTCATACAAAGTTTGGGTAGATTTGTACTAGTCTGGAATGTATTGTTTCCTGTACCCTTGAGGGAGGTATCTTCTAGCTGCAACGATAACAATACCTACAAATCTCTTGTAGAATTTTGCCTTTGGGTGTATCCATCGCAGGTTACTATCTATCTTGGAGCTAGTGATGTTCCGATACCATCAAAGTATCGATACCTACTCAAATGAGTAGTACTCAAATTGTCTTGCGATACTTACTCATATGAGTACTGCAAAAGTATCGATACTTACTCATATCTATACTTTAAAAAAATTAATGTCGAATTAAAAAAATATATGTTACATGTTGATAAATTATTTATTTTATTTGCCTAGTGTTATAAAATCAAATAACACTCAGTAAATATTTTTATTTATTTATTAAAATTATAATAACGCTCACAATGTAAGCAAACTTATCTTATCTTTAAATATTTATTTATTATTGTTTTAACACTTTTAAACAATAAAAGTCCGCTTTTGAAAGGTTTCCCAAAAAAGCAATTATTACAAATATTTTGGGGACAGCTTATTTGTTTTGTTTGTCATTGTTTCACCCGCATTAGAAAACAAATATTCACTCAATACTGACATTACTACAACAATATGATACTGTTGTGCGTATTTATAGAGACAAGGAAATGTTAATTTCACTTCTTCCCATTCTGTAAATGGATTGCTTTTTAGAGACCACACGCTTGGCGCTTTCTCACAAACTCCAAGCCTCTACAAACGCTTGGTTAATTTTGGGGAGCCAAACATTGTCATCCATACGCTTGCGCGTGCGCTTGTATGTTTTGGAGAAGAAAGCATGACGGACGTCGAGGTTGTGTCGGCCAAAACTTTCGGCCTAACCTATTTTTAGAAAAAGAAAATTAAAAAACGAGAGACAACAAAGAAAATCATGGATGTTAAAAATCTACAGAAACCGTGCCAAGTAATTATAATAATTTAATTCATGTAACTATGAATACTGTGTAGCTTCATGTATGTATTTGATTTAATATAAGTATTTTTTTTATATAATTACAAAACTAAGGAAAATTGAAGTTGCTTCTAGGCGATATAAATAATGAAGGAAAGGGAAATTAACCCACCACATACAAAAGTTGACGGCTGCGATGCGAGAAAACCTTTAATACAAAATATTTCAGCAACTGCCTTCTTCAGTAGTAAATAAACAATACTAAGTCCGCACATACGTGTAGCCGCTTCAAAAACACTTGCCGCAAACATCTTTGATTTTTACCAAAAAAACCGACAATCAACAACCGACCTGCAAGCCTACATAAGCCAAGCCAAGCGCCCTATACACATGTTTCAATTTGTGAAGGTTTGACAATGTTTGGCAAGCGTGTGGTCCCGGTATTACAGTGTTTGACAAGTAGAGACTTAGTCACTACGGTGCGTTTTCTTTTTCTTTGTGATATTTCCAGAAGTGATATTCCTGTGAAACGCTAGCTGAAGCAGCTTCTTCTTCCGATTCATATGGGCTACTTAGTTGCTTATGAACCATTTCTTTTAGTTTTTGTGTGGGGCTGCACGGGAGCGATCATTGGCCAGTATAACTTTATTACAATGAAATAGGGACCTAAAACAAACTCTTCGAGATAATATTGCCTATTCTAAGACTGATTTTGTTTGATTTTCGATGATATCAACTTGACATCAGTAGGAAATTAATTTCGCAGGAGAGACTGAGTGGCGCAGCAGGGATGATGCATTTAGAATTTAACACCGGGTGCGTTTCGATACTTTCGATTCGATACAAGTACTTTTCTTCCGATACCGAGTAAGTATCGAATGAATTAAATCGAATACGAAAAGTACTCGGTATCGAAACAAAGTATCGAGTATTTACTCGTATTTACTTGTATCGGATCATCACTACTTGGAGCTATATTGGTCCCAGTTTCCCTTCTTCAAATTCCACCTCGGTTTATGAATGGATCTGATAACAGGTTTTGCGATACAAATACTGATTAGTGTGGGTCTATGTTGGCTTCTTGGAAAATGCTGAAGTTCTTCCCACGTGTGGTCTAATTTTTTTTTTTTTTTTTTTTTTTTTTTTTTTTGCATCTTAACTGAGATACAGGTGTTGACTTTCATACCATACAGTAAGTTTCTCTTTATTTTAATCAGTATTTGGAAAACCCCAGGATGTATGTCGGCTTTTAAAGTCTCAAACAAAATGCAAGTTTTCGGTAGTGAGGGCAGTGATGGAATTGGCCAACTGAAAAGAGGTGGTTTGTAAACTATAGTTAAATTATTGAGTTTGACAGTAATTATTTCTATTTCATTGACTTTTCTACAGATTACTTCCGAGAAATTGCAAATGTTACTTTTGGCTTGCATAGGTAATCCATGATCTTGCCCGTGCTTTCCAAATCTTTTTCAGTCACAGTTTCTCGAACTGATAAAATGTCGATTTTGAGGTCAGTAGCTACTTTACTAAGATATTCACATTTAGCATTTGTTATTCCTTCTACATTTATTTGGAGAATGTGAGCGCTGGGTGCAAACGTCTCTGACAAGTGCCGTTTTTCAGCTTCAACTTCAGATGTTTCATATTCTGATGGTGCTTTTTGTGACCGTGAGAGATCCGCGATCTACAGTAGTTCGATTGCCTATTGTATAGATTATCAGCAGTCCTGCATCAGCAGTCCGTTGTCCATGGTACACCACTAGGAATTTATGTAAACGTCGTACCAGGACACGGGTAGTAAACGGTTAGCAATTAGGTAAAAAGTTAAGTAATGTTTTAGCTTTAGAGGAGAAGATTATGCCTACTGGTTGACTTCTCCAATGGTCGAGAACAATCACGTTAAGAAGATCTGGAGCCGAGAGGTGTTCACTTACACAACAATCCACACCTTCCTCGGTGGTTTGCCCACTGCCGAGGAGATAGCTTCCAATTTTTATGGGTGTTCACGTTTACAGCATTTAGTAAATCTCTTCCAACTCCTCCTCAAGATTGTGTTTTATGTGTAATGTCAAGTGGTGTGAAGGGGAAGTTACGTTTTTAAAACAGACAGGAACAAGAACCCTTTTCCTGTCCAGAATTACAATAAAAATGTGAAAAATGAAAGTTTATTGAAAAAAATTGTGACAAGTTTCTGTGCAATATGTTAGACATATGAGAAACAACCATATAACACTGATTGCAATAACTGTTAGTTGAGATGAAACTGTTTCCAGATTAGGGAGAGATACGAGTTCTGCCAATGAAAACTCCAAATTAAACTAAACAGCTCTTTGTATGATGAAAGAATAACTGCAGAATTTATCTGAGGTCAAGAAAAAAGTAACAAAAAAGACATATTGTGATATCTGTGGATATGCTGCTTCTGAATGTAACTATATTACAAGAGTTCAAAAATGAGTTGAAGAATGGTCACTGGAAGTAAAAACCATGTTTATAAACACATCGAATTGGTTTTTTTTTTTTTTTTCAGAAGAAGCTATACAAATTATCAGGAAGGGAACTAGGAAAAGGTGATTACAGTCATTCTACATATGTGGTCAAAATATTAGACAAAATGATCTAAAAACACTTTGTTGAATTTTGCTGAATACTTTGTCAACTGAATTTATACAGGCATATAACCCGGAAATGTGACAATGATCTGGGGACATTTTGAAGCTGTTTATAGGTATTGTGTTGATAGGTGTGCTAAGCTATTGCAAATGATTATTTACTGTTATAAGGAATCACTTTATCTGTGCAAATTCTGCTTATTGCCTGAAATTTATTGAGTATTTAGCGGGTTTTTCAATGGTGTCTACCAGTTAATTACAAGGTAGACTTCTAGTGTACAGTATTCACATGATTAAACCACCTTTGTATGTGAAATAGAACACAGTGCTTAAAATCCATCATTCAAAGGAAATTTTCAGGTTATAGGGAATGAAAAGAGATATGTCTCGCAAAAAAATAAAAATGTTATAACGAGAACACTGCAAGCCGAAGGACATTATACACAACAGGTTATAGCAACAAAACTCAATATTTCACAAAAAAAAAAAAAAAAAAAAAAAAAAAAAAAAAAAAAAAAGGTGGATAGAATAAATAAAATGGAACTAAATGGTTAGGTTTACTAGACACAACGAAAAAGAAAATGTGGTAGGAAGAGTAAGTTGACACAAAGAGATCTAAGAAAACTGATCTCAATTTCACGTAAACATTGCTGCTCAGGTACTAGCATTGACTTAAGGAACATTTTAAACAATTATGACCTAGAAATATCTGCTAGAACTGTGTCAAGAACATTGAACAATGGCGGACTGAAATCTAGACGATGCAGAAGGCAAGCAAAGATCTCTCCAGTTATGGCAAAAAAGAGAGTGGAAAGGGCAAAGGACCTCCAAGATTATTTCCCTAATGATTGGAGAAGATGTGTAACACAAAAATAAAAGTCATCATTTAAATCCATTTAAAACTATTTTATCATAGAACAAACCCTGTGCACTAGAAGCTTATTATTGCTACTACTTTTCAATTACTACGTGTAATTATGTACTCATCAAATAAAAATTGTTTCTACTTGTATTTCAGTGTCGAATTCAAATTCAGTGAAGAAATCAGTCAGTATGTACGAAAGCAAACCAGAAGGGGAATTTCATCCACAGTGTGTACAATAGACGGAAAAACATTCGATAAAGGTTATGGTCTCGAGAGTGATATCTGGGCATGGAACTAAAAGATTGTATATTGAAGAAGACACCACGAAGGAGAACCAATACAAAAATGTTCTTAAGTGGTTCCTGTTATCTCAGATAAGGAACTGGTTTGGGAAAAATCCATTTGTCTTCTCGGATAATATTGAGATAATCAGAGATATCGGGTGACAGGCGTAATAAGATCATTTGGGACAATCATGGAGCTATTACGGGAAGGAATATTTCAGGAGAGAGCAGGGCCGGCGTTAGGGGGTGAAGCGGGTCAAAAGTACCCGGGCCCTCCGGCTGATGGGGGGCCCCGATCACCGACTGTAGGGGCCCTCAGGCCATGAATCCAAGGATCCGCCTATTGTCGCCCAGGTTTGTTTGTAGAGCTAAAAAAAAAAAGAGTCGCCCATTTTACCCCGGGCCCGAAATTCCTAGCGCCGGCCCTGGGAGAGAGTCCCTACATAAGTAGAAGTGAGGAAACTACATAATCTGAAATAGATCTTCAGGAAATTGTGAAGGAACTAAGAAAGCTAAAACCACCCAAACGGGTCAGTGTAGATAAAATGACTACAGGCGTATTAAAGATAGTGGGTTACGATATTTTTTGACTTTCCTTGTAATATTATTTACGAGTCTTACTGCTTTCCAGCGTACTGGAAAAGAGCGGTAGTAGTAACGGTTCCTCAGGTAGGGGCCCGGGCGACGAATAGGGTTGAAAAATAGAGGCCAATTAGATTCATACTACTGATAGGCAAAGTGATGGACAGCATTTTACGCAACTACACCACAATTGTCTGTGAGGAAAGAAATTGGTTTGCAAATCGACAACTTAGCTTTAGGTAAGAATATTCGCGTGAATCTCAAATGGTTGGTAATATACAAGATACTTCGGAGGAACTGGACAAGGGATGCCAAGTTAATAGTGTAGCACTATATCTCTATAAGGCATATGA
Source organism: Vandiemenella viatica (assembly GCA_031002005.1). NCBI lineage: Eukaryota > Metazoa > Arthropoda > Insecta > Orthoptera > Morabidae > Vandiemenella > Vandiemenella viatica. The sequence goes on along the minus strand of CM061919.1, from coordinate 200,361,726 downwards.
CAGAGTGAGCCATAAATTGATTTTTATTAATTTGAAAACACCGTTCTATGAGTGGATGAAAAAGTGACTTGCTGGGTAGAGGAATTTTTGAGAGTAGAAAGCAAAGTGTTAAAGAGTATGAAATGAAGTATTAAAAAAGGTGGAAGTGAGTATGGGAGAGCCACTGGGTAGTGTATAGGGATTATTGTCATTCATCATTCTAATGAATGAGTGTGTGCATGGTTTACAGTTTGTTTGCAGAAGACGTAATGGTATAGGATCAAAATGGAAGAAGATTGTGAATAGCTGGAAGGATGCTTACATATGGGAATACCTAACTGGATAGGTCAACATGGAATGAAGCTAAATGCAAAGAAGAGACAACTTATTAGGTACACAGATAAAAAAAACGAAAAGTTGTTTATGATTATAGAGGCGGGACAGAACTGTTTGTTGAAGGCTTGAAGTTGAAATGTCTTGGCATAACAATTAATAGTGCTCTCAACTGTGCAGGACGCATGGTGCAGGTGAGATAGTAGGAAAAGTTTACAATATCGTTCATTTAGTAGGGAGGGTAATAAGAAGATGCATCAGAGAAGTGAGGGAACTGATTCATAAAACTTTTGTCAGGCCATTAGATGGATATGGTGGTGTAGTTTGGGACACACATTGTGGGCATCAAATACAGAAGTTGGAGGCCGTACAAAGGAGAGCAGCTAGATTTGTGGAAATTATCAGAGGACCCAGTTAGTAACAGATATGATAAAGGAGCTGGTTTGGGAGCAATTGGAAGACAGGAGGAGGGTAAAGAGAGTGCCGGGAGTGTACAAAGCGTATGCTAGTGATAATGATTGGAGGGATATTGGTCGAAGAATTAGAAGTATTTCATAAAAATGGAAAGATGACCAAGGGTACAACATGGCACTCGATTTCATGTATAAGGGAGTGAAAAACTTTCTTTTGTGGGAAAGGGTGTTAGTGACTGGAATAAATTACCACGGAAAGTGGAAGGAATTTAAAATTAAAATTCGTGATTGGCAAGAGTAGATGGAGAAATATAACATTCAAAGTTTATAAAAAAAAAATAATTAGTAAAACATAATAAGAAATGGATAATTAGATGACTAAGGAAATTACCTTCGGAAAATGTCCTCCATCGCAATTCAAATCGATGGATGATGTGTTCTTTCAAGAGGCAAAAAAGCGACATAGTTGTTTAGATGACAAAATCCTCTGTGCGTTTTCATGACCAAGAAATAATGCCATTATTATTATTATTGGATCTACAATTTTTATGGATCCAACTGAGACTTTTTGGACTACTGTTAAGAGTATAATCGTGAAACCCAGCATTATAACTAATACAATACAATAAATTCATTTTCCATAGATCCCAATTTAAGAGACTGACTGTGTGAAATGTGGAAATTTGTCAATTTACAGATAAACAATGTCAAAACAAAATAGATAATTCCACCAGAATATGTTTGGTCACAACATACATCGTACATTAATTATGTCAACTACATTTACACAAACTATTAACAGTTATTTTGTCGATGCATTATAAATAAATTCTTTGACGGAGTAAAAGGGGTTGTCAATTAAAAATTCTTTTAATTTTTTACTGAATTTAATCTTATCACCTGCTAGACATTTTAGATTGGGAGCTTATTAATGAAATCTATCCCTGAGCATCGAACCCCTTTTTGAACAAATGGCAGCAATTGGTAATACTTGAGTAGATCATTTTTACTTCTATTGCCATAGTTGTATATTTTACTATCTATCTGAAATAGAGTATAATTTGTGACTATAATGTGTATATTATTCTGCCATCAATGAGAAAATCTCTACTTCTAATCTGACACATAATTCTTATTACTTAATTTTGGTCGCTGAACTCTTTGTATGTATGAATAGAATTTCTCCAGAATATTATTCTATTAAAACACGTCCGTTTCACGGTTAAGCAAGAATGCAACAGCACATCATCTGTTTTATTCACCACAGAGAATACACAATATCCATGGACAGCATAGATACTTAGACTAAGACAATTTTATTTCGATATCATATTATAACACCCCCACTATATCGAAATAAGTTACAGCCTCACAAATCATTACAATATATTACTTAATAATCATATTTTGTTCATAAGTTTGTAATGTTTGAAGGCACAAAGAGCTTTAGTGAGCAAGTCAGCTGGCATTTCATCAGTTTCCATGAATTGAAGTTTAATATATTTATTTAATACAGCATCGCGGACAAAATGGTTACGAACATCAATACGTTTAGACCTCTTGTGTATTTTCTGATTACTTGTAAGCTTCAATGCACTCTGACTGTCACTAAGATAGTAATCATACACTCATTGCCCGTGATTTCAAATAACAGATTTCTTAAATATACTACCTCTCTGACAAAGCCATATATTCTGCTTCAGTGCTTGACAGGTAAATGCATGTAAATATCTTCCTTCAGATACCCCTGAAGTTGCATTTAAATACCTAACCATAATTGTACACCAATTGCAAATAAAATGTCTAACAACCAATGAAAAGGTTTCATGATAATCTACACTTGCTATTTCGCAAAAACATTTATCCACTGACCTAGCATGATATCACACTTTCAACCTTTCTTATTCAAACACCCACTTGTACTGTACTTGATGTTGAAGCCATGAGCCTTGCCTCCAGGGCTTGGATGCGATTCTCCTGTCTGACCATAACTGCCTTCATCTTCTGTATCACTTGCTGGAATTCTCTGATGATAACATCTGGAACACAGCTGCCTTCTTCTTTACAGGCCACACTTAATAAAGTTGTACCATATCTCTGAGGCGGTTTCCTTATTATTTTAGGCAATGTCTTAATTTTCACACTCTCAGCTGCAGTACTTTCTTCCAAGTTATCTTGACCTTCTACTTCAGCACAGTCTGATTGAGCTGATTTCAATAATTCTGGTTTGCCTGTTCCTGTCAACTGTTCTTCTTGAGCAGACTCCCCCACTGAAACTGATTTCAGTAATTCTGGTTTGTCTGTTACTGTCAATTGTCCTTCTTGACCAGACTCCCCCACTGAAACACTTATTTCTTCATATTTATTATCTTTTCTACTCTCCATAATAACCACATCATTGCATATTAATATATTCTTCTTCTTGTAGTCATAAATTCTATAACCTTTCATATTTTCTGAATATCCAACAAGAATGTGTTTATGTGACTTTTTGTCCCACTTTAAATGTTTTTCTTTGGAAACATGGACCATTACATCACTGCCAAATATACGAATATGGCTTACATCAGGTTTCTTGCCATACCACAATTCATATGGTGTCTTGTCTTGAGTTCCTGATGCAATTGATCTGTTTTTTAAGTACACGGCTGTGTTTGCTGCTTCTCCCCAAAATCTTTTATCTAGCTTTGCATCAAACAACATACATCTTGCTTTCTCAACTATTGAGCGATTCAGTCTTTCACACAGACCATTTTGTTCTGGGGTGTAAGGGTTACTTTTCTGATGAATAATACCTTCTTTGTTCAGAAAATCTGTAAACTCATTATTACAAAATTCAGAGCCATTATCAGTGCGAAATATTTTAATTTTCTTATTCTTTTGGTTTTCTACCAAGGCTTTAAATTCTTTAAATCTGCTAAATACTTCACTTTTAGCTTTCAAGAAGTAAATAAATGCCATGTGACTGAAATCATCCACCAGCAATAAAAAATATCGTGCACCACCTAAGGATTTATGTTCCATTGGGCCACACACATCAGCATGTATAATCTGCAATGTCTCTGTACTTCTTTCTCCAATATTTTTGAACGGAAGTCTTGACTGTTTTCCCTCAAAGCACACGATACAACTGTTTTTTCCCGTTTGAAAGTTATCAGGATAACTAAGTCCATCAACCACACCCGACTTCATTTTATTCATATCTGCACTATTTATATGACCGAGTCTTCGGTGCCACATATAACCATCAGTTAACACAGGAGCAGCAAATAAACTGTGCTCACTTTTCATTTTATGTTTTACCTTCAACTTGTAAACACCACAAATAAGTTCTCCTATAGCCACCAATTCACCGTTCATATTATGTATGAAACAATTCTGTGAATCGAAATGAACTTTATTACCGTTCTATATGAGTTCACTCACTGATAAGAGGTTAGTCGTCAGACTTGGCACACACAATGCATTTTTCACAGTAATATCATAACCACAATCTGAAGTTATTTCTACATCGCCGGTACACAACACAGGTACTTTGGTTTTGTCAGCGATAAACTTGGTTCACTTGACGAATAAAATGCATTTTTTATCCAATGTTCAATCGGCGTCATATGAGAACTTGCGCCGGAGTCAATATACCAATCTTGTTTACCAAACTTGCCGGATTGAAAAACAACACTAAACATATTGGATTGTTTAGGTTCATCTGATTTCAACAGCAATGGACATTGATTCCTGTAATGCCCACACCGTTTACACCTGTAACAAGTGATGGATTTAACTCCTGTCATTTTGACATTTGACTTCTCCGCGACGTAGTTTCCGCTTTTGTTTTGTCTGTTGGCAGTCTTGCTTCTATGGTTCAGCCAACCTTTGGAAGCGAAAGCGGTTTTTGTCTCTGATTCATTCGAATCTGACATTTCCATATCGATCAATTTTGTCTTGATACATCCGCCGTAATAGGAATCCCGGAATGTTCAATCGGCATGATCATTGGTGAAAATCGTTCTGGTAAACCTGCCAGTAACAACGAGCCAATCCATTCGTCGTTTATACCAAATCCAGTTCCACTTAATCTTTGCGATGTCTCAATAATATCTGTCACATACGACGTCATTGAATCACAATTATCAAGCCTGATTGATATAAGATGACGAAGTAAGGTTATTCTTCGTGTAAACCCGGAATCGTCAAACATAGTTTTAAGCTGCGCCCATAGCTCCTTCGTTGTTTTAGCTTGCTTTACGTGCACATACAACGCTGGATCAATTGTAAGAATCAGCTTCGCTTTCGCCTTTGCATCATCTGCGGCTGCAGTGCTAGTACTTCCTTCTTCCTTTATTAAGCCGGACATGCCTTCTAACACTAACATATTCTCCGCTGCAAAAGCCCATACATCGTAGTTGTCTCTGCCTTTAAGTTTAGGCACGTTAACTACAAAATTCTAAGCCATCTTCAAGCGCGTAACTAATTATTTATAAGATTACGACTTTTCCGTATTCTGTTTACTAGAATAGCGAAGAAAATAACTCTGGGGCACAGTCTGGGCCCATAACCTATTAAAACACGTCCGTTTCACGGTTAAGCAAGAATGCAACAGCACATCATCTGTTTTATTCACCACAGAGAATACACAATATCCATGGACAGCATAGATACTTAGACTAAGACAATTTTATTTCGATATCATATTATAACATATTCCATATGACATTAAGGAGCTAAAATAATCTACTCATATAGAGTTCACCTATAGCTGAAATTGTTCGAATTACAAATGTGGTTACACTCAATCACTTCAGTAAGTCTGAGACATGTACTTTCCAATTTAAACTGTGATCAATATGCAAACCATGAAATTTCACTCACATCTTGAATGGACTCTCCTGTAAATTTTATGTCTTTGTCTTGTATTAATCTGTGTGATGTACTGAACTGCATATTAAATTTTATCAAAATTTAAACACAAGTCATTAGCTGTAAACCATTTATTAATAAAGTCAAATACGTAATTTGAAATATGTTCTAGAAGTAAATCCGAAGCATTTTTAATTCCTATGTTTGTGTCATCTGCAAATGGGACAAATGTTGAGTTTTTAGATGCAGGATATATCATTTTTATACATTAAAAACAATAGTGGCCCCAATATAGAACCCTGAAGTACTCCACATCTGATAAATTTCTACTCAGAAAACAGTGACACTTTCTGTCTTCTACTCATAAGGGATACCTTTGACCTCGAATGCCCTAAACCACACGAAAAAAATGCTTAGAATAACAAGGGATCATAAACAAAACAGTGGTGTGTGTCATTTCAGCGCAAAAAGTTGCATTTCTACCACAAGTAACATTTTAATAGAGAGAAACAAAGTAACAAGATATCAATAACACATGAAGGAAATTTTATGTAAATCAATTACGTCAATGTATCATAACATTTTCAATTAACATTTCCAAAACGTCTCTGCTTAAAATACTTAAGTACCTAGGTGACCGATCTTCGCTCGGCATCTTTCGACTTCTGTTCATTATCCAAGATTTCGAGTAAAGTTTGATTAAAGTAAAAGGCTTGAAGGCTTCCTAGGCGTTTTGAGGTGCACAGGTAACCAAAGAGAAGCTTAACTAACATCATAGGTTTACTGGTACCTGAACCTTCTACGTAATGAGGTTAGAGCCGTTTTCGAGAAACCAAATACAAAAATTCCTCCCTTTTTTTAATAAAAAAAATCGTGTTAAAAACTTGAAAAGCAAAACGTTACCTAAAAATGAAATTTCATCCAAATCGCTAGATCCATTTGCGAGACCGCTTCATAAATTGCTTTAAAAGAAAAATGCTATTATTAGGGATTAATTAATGGTGCGAGATTTGTGGTAATTCAGGGGATTCTACGATAACCCTTGATGATGGATTCTTATGTAACTCGACGAGAAAAAGTGAAAGTAAAAAAAAAAATATTTTTTGTATGTCTTGCTTAGTTCTCGAGATATTGTATCTCAAAATTGACGTGGTTGGTTGAAATGTGACCTCGACCAGGAGATAAATTTCGCCATTGCCAAGTTTGATGAATTCGTATCAAACTCGTCGAGACAAATCGAAAATAAAGAATTTATTTTTCTGATATCTGAAGTGATGAGGTTAGGATTAGATCCGGTCTGGACCAGAAAAAAATCCATCAAAACCACTATGTCTATACGGTGGAAATGTACTTTCAATGTTTTATTTTGTTCCTAATGGTTGTTAGGTTGAAATACAGCATGGACCAGAAGAAACGTCGCCAAAAGCACAAGGAACTATACCTATAACTGATTTAAGAACATTTATTCTTTATTTTCGATATGTTTCGTCGAATTCTATAAGAATTCATCATCAGATTGTGACGTCACGGTAATGATAGAACATCATCAGTGCTAAATTCATTCACTCCAATAAAACTATGCTCATTCCTCGCGTGGTAGTATTTAATGACAAACTAACAACCACTTTTTTACTGTCAAAAATTAAACGATGATTACTTTATAACTGGTACCGGTAATATTATTTTCAAACAAGTTTCTGTAAAGTATCAGCAAACCAATGATAAATTTTTAATTATTTTCCTTTTTAAATTAAACTTGCAGTGCTAATATTTCCACGGGTCAGCCAGTATACAAGAACTGTTGATTTAAATATTCTTTGAAATCAAAGAGAAATTATTTGTAGGCTTTCTGGTACCTGAATTGTCCACGAGATGGCGCTGGTGCCGTTTTCGAGATACCGAGTGAAAAAATTGTTCGTATTTTCTAAAGTCGCTTTTTTGTAGGGAAGACAATTATTTAGGTAATCTTAAAAGTCAAAACGTTATCTAAATATCAAATTTAATCCAAATCGTCATAGCCGTTTCCGAGATCCGAAATATATATATATATATATATATACAAGAATTGTTCCTTTAAAGATATAGCGCAAAAGAAGCATGTATAGCAGTAGCACACAACCGATAGTGCTTATATTAGTCCTCAAAGTGCAGATGCGAGATTTGGATGAAGTGTTTAAGAGAACAATGTGCACACCTCACTAAAGCTACGTTATCACATTCCAAATCACTTTCGCATACACGCAGTCCAATATCAAAAGCCACACTAATTACATTTTCAAATGATGATGTTGATATGTCAATGTAATTGCCTGGCTTTCGCCAAGCATATTGCAACATAGGCTTATACATAGGTGCAGCAAACTGATTGTAAATCATAGAGTGAAGTTTCAAGAAGAAATAACGATCATGTATCTTCATTTGTTGTTTGGCACATTGGAGTCTTACAAAATCGGTAATCCTTCTGATATAGAGCTTATATTCTGTATGTAAATGACACACATCACTGTTTTGTTTATGATCGCTTGTTATTCTAAACATGTTTTGTGCTGATACGAGCGTTTGAGGTCAAAGTTGTCCGTTGTCAGATGATAAGAACCAAGCCATCTATTAACAATGTCATTTATACCATAATACTTTAATTTTCATAATCAACCCACTCAAATGCCTTAGACAACTCACAGAATTTCCTACAGGCATAAATTTATCATTTATTCCTTCTAAAATATTATCAGTGAATGCAATTATAGCCTTTTCTGTTTACTGTCCTTTTAGAAAACCAAATTGTGATTTACTTAGAATATTATTGTTCTTAAGATGTTGGTAAACTCTATTGTTCATTGTTTTCTCAAAAACTTTTTATAGAGTGGTTCAACTACAGCAAACTTAAGCCTTTCTGGAAAGGTACCCTCAAGTAAAGATATATTAAACTGATAACTGAAGTGGTACTCTATCTGTGACGCTTCATGTTTAATAATAAACTATTATTATTGCACGTGGTTCGGTGTGAAATTACATAATACGGGTGACTTAGTGAATGGATGTTTTACGAAGTGTACTCCCGCAACTTCGTAACAACGAACAGTGGGGGTAATGAAGGGTCCTCTTTCGGGAGGCTTCATATTTTTCAAATGCATGACTAAACGCCACATGGACAATTTTATTTCGCCCTGTATACTGGACGCTGTTAAGAGCCGCCTTTGTGTCAGGTATGCGTCTGGGAGGAAGCCCCAAGTCCATGCATCCCTCCTGGCCGCGTGCAGGTGCAGGGAACAAAGAAATAGGTAACGGCATCTGACTGACAGTGGGAAGGTCGAGCGAGGCGGCGAACAGCAGGGGGGGGGGGGGGGGGGGGGCTCGTAGAGAGCGTCTGTGTGAGTGCGTGCATGGAAGTGTTAATTGGTTATAAGCTGAGACAAGTTTTGTTTGTTTTTGTTTCCATGTGAAAACCCTCGCTTGGAAGAGACGTTTGGAGCTGGAACACGTAAACGTCATTCGAAAAGGATAACCGTTTGCGCATCGAATGTGTGCTACAAACAAGTGTTTGCTTAGTTTGTTAACACAGTGCGACGGGTAATTTTGTTTTGTGTGTGTGAAGCACAAAAACTTTTCCATAGCAGACGTCAATCATCATCTGGTAATTTCATATAACTGTTATCCGCAAGAACAAACTGAGCCAGACTGTAGTGCATTGAACCCATAAGCAAAAACCCGTAAAGACTTGTGCTCTTTGACTTTTATTTGAGTTAGTCGGATTTTCTATATGATCTGCCATATCATTGTTAATTTCGTCATTTTTAAGTATCATGTAGATGTCGATTTTCCTTTTATGTGCGTTAAATAATCCAAATCACCTTTCCTTATGTTTTGATGTTAATAAATGTGTTATCATCTCAAAAATAATATAGAATTTTATTATAATTCAAAAGCAAATAATTATATTTCTGTATGTTGACTTAATACGTAAATTCTGGAAGGATTCCTTTCATAGCGCCGAGGCAAAATAGAACAAAGGATATTATATACAAAATTTTAGAAATAGAGAGCAATATTAACAGGTAGGTGGCGATCCCTACTCGCGGGTACACTAAATACAATTATAGCTCTTTCTATTTACTGTCCCTCTCGAAAAGAAAATTGTGATTTACTTAGAATTTTATTGTTCTTAAGATATTGGTAAACTCTATTGTTCATTGTTTGCTCATAAACTTTGTATAGAGTGGTTGAACTACAGGTACCCTCAAGTAGAAATATATTAAACTGATAATTTATATTATACTTAATTCTATGGAACACAGTTCCATTAATTTGCTGGAAATCCCATCGTAGCCACTAGAGTATTTGCTCTTAAGTGACATAACTTTTTTTTTCTGGAGTAGCTAAATTTACAGACATTGTGTCAAATTTTTCTTGGAACTCTGTATTGTTCTACTGAGCTATTGCCAGTCAAATTTTCAGCAACAGATAAAAAAATGTTTGGTAAATATATCAGTCATTGAAAAATTAAATTCTACTGAATCATTACTGGCGTGATTATTTTTCCATATTTCCATTTTTATAATGTCCCATTTTGTCTTAATTTTATTTTCGGAGTAATGAATTTTATGTTTGTATCACGTGTTTTTAGATTCTTTAACAACCTTTTTCAGTATTTTGCAGTATCGCTTATAATGTGTTTTAACATAAGCATTTAGCTTCCTTTTACAAATGAAAGATGTTCTAATGCCCCCAGTTATCTAATTATTTTTTTCCAGAAGAACGGCATCTTTACATGAGGAAGCAACTTTCAAAGTAATTTAACACAATGCTACTAAAAATAGCAAGTGCCACGGTTTGCCTCCTCCAGATCCGGCACTATTCTAGTGCGAAAATTAATTACCTGAGTTAGACTGAATTAATTGACTAATGATTCCAAAATGACTTTACAGTGTAAGTACAGGAACAGTCTTGACGCATGTAGCCTAAACACACATCAATCGCCTACAACGCTTGCAAAGCAGAGCTCTAAAGAAAATGGTGCAGCAGCCAGTCAGGTTCCCAACCAATGAACACCAAATCGTAGCGGGGACGCCAACAATTCGAGTGAGGCGCAAACAATCGCAATGCTGTCAATTTTACGGATTTATCCATATATCTACGGATTTTTATAAAAAGTTAGGCATTTTGGATTTTGATAAAATATCTTCGAATTTTTTATACTTTTTATAATTTGTTGATTTTTGCTTATAGGCCTATTGGAGTTTTGTTATTGAGTGTATAAGTGTTAATACATTACAGAATTATCAATAATTGTGAATCTTTTCCTTCCAACCGCATATGTGAACCAACGATTAAAATAAAGTTCGTATATTATTTCGTTATAGATTTTAAAAGACCATAAAACAAAACCATCAGCACACTCTTTATGCATGGTGACATGCTTGTTGGTACGGCTTACAAAACAATGCCTTCCGAGAAGGCCTAACCAATATCCGAGAATCAAAGGGGTCGCAGTTTTTAACATTTCCAAATGTATGATCCTTGAAAAAAAAGGAGACAGAGAGCGAGAGAGATGAAGATTAGGCACAGCATGACAGTGACGCTGTATAAAACATGTTCAGAGATATTTCTTACTTTCAATATAGAATATTATTTTGTATTTCGAATGTTAAAAACCTGAAAATAAAAAGTATTCTTAATTTTGACTCTCTCTTCAATAACTATTGTTTCAGTCTTTCAGTTAGCGAGTCTCCGGATTTTTGTACCCTATCTATGAAAATTTTGCGGCCATCTACGGATATTCAAAGCCAAGTGGCTGGCAGCACTGATTCAAGTGACAAATTTTTAACGCGAAAGCTCAAGACAGCGACAATAGTGTAAATGGCACTCCGGACCAATATGAACAAGAAGAAGGACCGCACTAGAGACTAGAATGTGAAAATGTATCGAGGAAATTCATGAAGTATGATAGTGTAAATGCTAGTATGTAAGCTACCTTACACTTGATATTTTCAATAATTTGTCAGAAAGTAACGAGAAATGGGGTTAACATTAATACACGGTACCGAAGCCAAAAACCTAATTCACAACACATTAAAGTTAGAAGAGTAAACAAACAGACAGTAGCAGCAATAAATAAACTTTTTACTAAGAAATCACTAATCCTTAACCATCCAAAAAATGTAAATAAGCAAGTTTGGTTACGTGACCATAACACTAATATTCCACACTCTTCGTCACTGTAAAGCACTTTTGTAATAATAATTATGCCAAGGAGAATAAAAATTCACTAATAACCTGTAGTTTCAGGTAGATTTAAAGCAGTAAATATGATTTTTAAAACATTGAACTATGTGCCCGTCTTAAATAAAAGATTATGACTTGGACAGGTAATTTTTGAGCTTAGAAAGTATTTTTTATGCCACCAAGTAATATTCCCACTAATATTCCTTAAGTTTCAAATAGCTGCTAGTCGTTTAATAAAAGATACACGTAATTTTGAAGCCAAAAATTTAAGACGCAAATGTGCTCACTTAGAAAATAGAATTTTGAACAGGCAAACATATTTCAGTAACTAAAAACATTTGGAAAACACTTAAATAAATTAAAGAAAGGTTTTAAAAATAATATCCTGGCGAAATAAGTTGTAAATAAAAAATTAGCAAATTTGAGTAGAGTCGGAAAAACACGGATTTTAGAAAAATTAATAACTTTTGATACACTCAACTGATTTGAAAGATAATTAGCTCATTGGAATCAGCAGTTGGTTAAGAACATTTTTGCAATAGTTTAAACAAATAATAATAAACTGGACTAACCAACTCAAAATAAGTGTACTATTCCACAAACTAAATAAATGTTTTACAACGATTTGGAGGCATTTAGAGCTAAAACCCATTGAACACAAAACACTTTATTGAAGACACTCTACACTTTGTAATTTTTTTGGAAGCCCTCCGTTGACATGAGTTTTTTGAACATCTGTTGTTTTCGGCAGTGAGAAGCCATTTTGATATAAGGGAATCCGGGTGTCGCCATTGTCACCGAGGCTTGGGCAGTGCGATTTCGCACTGCTACTTGCCATTCGGGAGGACCGGGGTCAAACTCTGTTCGGCCACCCTGTCTGAGGTTTTCCTTGGTTTTCCTCAGACACTCTAGGCGAATGCTGGGATGGTTCCTTAAGGTCCGCGCTCACTAGGGCGGGCCTCATCGCATCGCATCGGGTCGCATCGCATTGAGCGAAAATGCTGCAACGCACATCTGGACGCAGCGAGTCGCATTTCTTTTGTCACCGCCTTCGGTTCTCGACGATTACTCAGCCGCTTCTGCACTACAAATGGACACATCGGACAAAGGGCTCTTATTTTTATATATTCATTGAAGAAAATTAACCAGAAAATGGAATGGGTTTAATGTGAAAAGGAATTTTCCGCATTTCTTAGGCACATTATATGGCAAACATGTTACAAAAGTTCTACAGAATTGCGGTTCTCTTTATTTTTAATGCAGAAAAATGAATGTTTTTCATGGTTTTAATAGCCCTTTCAGTTGCAGTTGTATTTTGGTCGCAGGAGGATTAGAAAAAAAAAATTAAGATGGCAAAACATTTAGCTACAACAATTTAGGTGAGGCAATGGCTGCAGGAAAACTGAATTTTCACGTTGACAAGTGAGATAAAATGCAGTATGTAATAGTAGTAAATGAAGTTTTCCCCTTTCGAGATGAGGCCTATTTCAGAATATCAGATAAAATGAAATGAAGAGAAACGAACTTTCAATTACAGACTCAATAAACTATGGAGGGTGATCGATAACTGCTTTGGTGTTATAGGTAGAAGGTTTCAAATCTGTGAAAGAAGAATGTCGGTGTTACCTAATAAGATAAATAAAGTAATACTAGCCACGTGCTGCATTCACAACCTTTCGATTAAGAACATTTGAATTGGGTTGCAGAAAGTAAGAACGAAAATGACAACAAAGAAATTTCAACAGGTTGACTTACACAGGTTTGTAGGTTACATCAGAAATCATTAAGATTTACAATAATTTCACAAAATATTTTTAAACAATTAGATTAATTGTTAACACAAAGCTTTAGAAGCGGAATTTAAAGAAAGTGATAGAAAATTATAATACACACGTAAAATAAACAAAAAATAAAATACGAAACATGACATTATACCTGGTTGTTTTAACTAGTTTCCTATTTCCTCCCAAATATATATATTTTTTGTTATTATATTTTGCGTCTTGTAAATCATAAAACTCTTTGAAAGTCATTACTAATGAGATGCAGTAGCCTACTCTTCATCCATTACGTTTGAATAGTTTAAGTTAAAACATACAAGCAAAGAACAAGTGAGCATGAGCTAGAAATTTTTTTATCTTTATTAAATTTCATAAAGTAGTTAAATTTTCAGATTGCAATTACTTATATTTTTTCAGAAATCATCCACCCTCCTGCGTGCAAATTTGCAGCTAATTTTGTTGAAGTAATGTAGTTAATTCACGAAATTAGGAACACACAAGTTACAAAAATCAGTCAGTGCTGTTGGAGCTCCTATCGCAAACCCGGTCGTGACTGAGCGCATCGAGGCGCACAGGCGGAAAAATACGCCTGGCCAAGCGATCAGGCCGTGCGACGCGATGCGGCCCGCCCCGCCCCGACTCGACCCGCCTCTGGTGTGCGTTACCCCACTAGAATCAATGTAAGCGATTGCAGACGCATTTCTGCGATGCGACGTGACGCGATGCGGCCCGCTCTAGTGAGCGCGGACGTTTAGGAGGCCACGGCCGATCTTCCATCCCCCCTCCCTCCCCGTAGTGTAGTAGGCTGAAAAGGATCCCCGCGATCCTCCAGCAGCCCGCAACAAAAAAATCGCCATTGTGCAGTTGATAGAACATCTCGGTGGAGAGAGGACGTACTATCCGAAACGAGTGCGTCGCGGCGCAGTGGCTCTTGGGAGAGCTGGGTAGCCGGAAGTAGATATGGCGCTCGTCAGGGAGGCCATCTTTGAAATTTGAACGATGTCATATATGTGGTCGGGCAATAGAAGAATTTGAATTTGCTGTTCGGGGTTCGGCGGGTCTGTTCTGCTTCATTTCCTGTAATCTTTCGTGTGATGATTAGACTGATGCCTTAGCTAACTGCCATTTATGTACTTTGTGGAACTTTGAAGAATATATTGCTTTCGTGACCTGAACTTCAACATCTTTCATTTCTAAATTAGTACCCTTCTTACATAGGGTTATTTATGTAAGTGGCGGCCGTTTCTATTGTGCAGTTAGTAATTTCCCACAGGTTATTCACGGTTTCAGAACATTTCTTTGACTTTACCAATATTTTTAAGGTGCACGAGTTTAGGTGAAGAAGCCGATACACACCCCGGTATCCAGTTTGTCCCCTAACAAGTACAGACGATTATAATTTCCATGATGTACGAAGAGTAATGCTATCTAAATTACCAATAATTGTAAGTGCATGTAAATGTTCCTGATGTGCACTTAAGGTAAAAATGTAATATATATTTGTCTGCGTGTATGAGAACGGAGCGAATGCTATTTAAAATACCAGAAATTGTAAGCGAATGTAAAAATCTTATGTGCTCAGAGGATAATAAATAAGAAATGTCGTTGTATGTCTGTACCGTAGTACGAATGTATGCAATCGGGCGCAAGTATGTTTGCACTTGTGGATACGACTATACGTATATGTGCGTTGATATTAACTTAAATTGTAAGCAGGGCCGGCCCTAGGACGGTGCGAGCGGTGCGACCGCACAGGGCGCCGTCATGTGGGGCGAGCCGAAAATTCAGCAAGAGATAGTCTGCGCAAAAAATTAAAAACAAATTCTATAATAACCAAGCTTTTAACACACATCATATAAGAGTTTAGAAGAGTAAAAGTTTCAGCTTCATTCATAGTCGTATGTTATCATGGAATAGAGTCAATTCGAGTTGCTTCTCGAGTCAGTTCGAGTTACTCGAATCATGAAAATCACAACTCGTTCCAAAGTTAGCACCCTCCCGTCGCGCGTCGCGCCTCCCGCACCTTGTTTCCTGCCTTTTCAGCTGTAGTCTCTAATTCCATGCATGCGTGTACATGGGGCTAAATTCAACCTATTTATCTCTTTCTACCATATTAGGTCCTCAGTGATTACAATTAACATTGATATCGTAAATATTTACAAAGTTTATCTGTCTTTTACAGACAAGAAATGTCACTAACCTTCAAAAAAAAAAAAAAAAAAAAAAAAAAAAAAAAAAAAAAAAACCTGTTTGGCGCACAGTACTTAAAAAGAAAAGAAAACCAAGACGAAATTGAGAACGCTTCAAAATTGCTGACAAATTTTTTTTTGGAAGTCATCTGAATCGTCGTCACCAGAACTAGTTCAACACGAGAGGGAACAAAACCTTTAATGTAAGTTATTCAGACGAGGCTCATGATAAAAAGCAGCATGTGCAAGAAGATTTATTTATGGCTGGAACGTCGTTTGATGTTCAAAAGATTACAAATGGGTATA
The DNA here is from genome assembly GCA_031002005.1 of Vandiemenella viatica. Taxonomy (NCBI): domain Eukaryota; kingdom Metazoa; phylum Arthropoda; class Insecta; order Orthoptera; family Morabidae; genus Vandiemenella; species Vandiemenella viatica. The sequence continues at coordinate 200,345,646 of CM061919.1, read as the reverse complement.
CAAGACATAGAACCACAGTCGCCTTTTCAAAATACAAATTATGACGATATTTAAAAATTGTCGCTCATTGACTCTGCTGGCAGAGATGAAATAATCATTCAAGCAACGAAAAAATCATGACGTCATTTTTAAAATACGTATTTTCAAAGAGTAACACCAAATGAAGAAACATAAAAGTAGATAGCTTGTTTATTCTAAATCTGCGGATAAAGTATATTGTTTATGTATTAATTATTTAACAGAATGTCTCATTTTTATTTGGGAAAAGAAGGATTCGATGACTGGATTTACTTATCAGAGCGTCTCAAAACTCAAGAAACTTCCTCAGATCACAATCACACAACGCTCAGTTAGATAGAAGCTTTGATTCCATTAAATAACTTAAATGTACTAGACAAGCATTTGTAAATACAGACTGAAGAAGAAAAATCACAGTTGGTAGCAATCTTCTAATGAATATTGTCTTGTTCAGAGGAAGCTTTGGATCTGAAAACTTCTAACGATGGTAACTTCTTTGGTATATGATCCTGTGATGATGGAGCATTTCCGCCGTATTGCTAATAACGAGACTAATGTCTTATCATAGTGGCAAATGTATTCAAAACGAATGAAGTTCGTAATAAAATTTTCACTATAGTTAGGTCATTTAAATATTTTTTCCATCATACTGTATTGAGCTCCTGATGTAAGTCACGTCGAACAATTATCTTTGACATTGCTTTTGCTGACACCAATGAAGACGAAGTGTAAGTGCGTTAGTATTTCGATGTGCTTATAATCCGTAAAGTGACTCTTTGGGACCTGGGAGCTGGACTCACTGCCCTCATGGAGGAAGGAAATATATGGAGACGACGCAAGAGACCTTTACTACGCATTGAAGTGAAGCCGGGTGGAGGAGGAGTGAGGGGCTAGGCCGATCCCATACAGACACGGGGTATATGTACAAAAACCTCAAGGGGACTCTAGGATAAACGTAACGCCCCAATCTTGTGATGGATTAATATATAACTCGATGAGACAAATAAAAAAAGAAGAATAAAATTTTTTGATATCCTGCTTAGTTTTCGAAATATTCTGTCTCAAACGTGAAATGTTTATGGTTGAAATTCAGTAGAAAAAATTGATCAAAGTCAAATTTGCTGACAGATTCTTATTTAAAAAAAAAAAAAACAAGACAAATAAAAAAATACAGAATAAAATTTTTCAATATCTCACCTAGTTCTTGAGATATACTGTATCAAAAGTGAAGTGTCTTGAGTTGAATGCTGAAGAAAAATTTCGCAAAAGTCAAATTCAATGATCGATTCTTATGTAACATGACGAGACAAATGGAAAATAAAGAATAAAACTTTTCGATATCTTGCTTAGTTTTCGGGATATACTGGGATTGGGTTGATATGCGGCCTAGACTAAAAATTAATTCTGCCAAAGCCACAATGAATTACATGGTGGACATGCAGAATGGATATTTCAGATTGTGTTTAGATTGAAATGCGGCCTAGACCAGAATAAAAATACTAATCTTGTTACCATACATCGTAAGCTTAATTGGGAATAGCTGGAAGTGGAAGTAGTTTCCATCGCGATACACGTTTTGTCACTAACTTGGTTCTCATGAAATTACTAACAGTAATAGATAAATTCTTTGTCACTTATAGAACAACAAAACCATTCTGGTACAGACTGCATTTAGACCTAACCATAATCTCCATTAAATTGCCGCTACAGAATCAAACTATGTAGACATACCCACACATGCGTATTTGAATCGCAAACTGTATTTGCGGTAACAACATCATCAAGATTCCTAGATTGCATAGCATAATATAACACATTTAATTTCATGATACACTGTCAGTATAAACTGAAACTTGACGAAAGAAAGCGCAATACTAAATTCACTGAATCGCGATGTAAAACACACACCTTTAAATCTCACTTTCAACACTCGTTAAAAAGTAATGCTAGTCTATTACGTGCAAAATTGCAAGGTATGCTGATTTTCTACACTACACCAACAAAAATTTGAGAACTAAGTCATCCCATTGAGAGCTATGACTAAATTTTTATAGACAGTCACCGAAGTTTGCAATTCCTACCGCCCACTTCAACAACGATAATTAGAATTCAACTTACTGATGAAATGATATTTCAGGTCCTTTCCTCTCTTGCCTATTTGTGCAACCGTACGCAACACAAGATGGCATTATAAAACACTTATACACATTGCAAAATGAAATAATCACAGCATCTAACACAATGAGAACATCGCATTTGTTTGGGATCGCAATATCGCCGCTGCCGCCACTGCGCATGCGCGAGAGTTTAGAGCCTACTTCACAGATTTAACGTCACTTCTCCTCCATATATTTCCTTCCTCCATGGCTGCCCTGTTTATCATTAATAATTTGCAAAAGTTCGATTTCGATATGAACGATTGTCGAGGCCAAAGATATGACAGTGGATCCAATTTGGTAAGAGGAAACAAACGTGTCCAAAGCAAAATTCTGAACCAGTATCTTCGAGCATTTTTTAATCCATGTAACTGTCATTAAATTTGGTAGTGGCAAGTGTCGCCTAAACATCAGTTAAATCTGTTTCCTTGTCCGGATTTCTTTGAAGAATATTTGTTTTACTGTCTCGATAAAAAAAAAGCGATGGGAAGTGGTATTCAAGCACTTATAAGGACTACCGCCAAAAAATTAGCGAAACTCGTTTCAAGAATAGAGTTTCTATTATCGCTACAGTTCGTTATAACTACTCTTCAGTTCGTGAACTACCATGGAGGAATGAAACATACGGAGACGAAATACTGCTGTTTCTGCGACGCCGCGTCTAAACTCTCGGCTGATACTGCGAATGCGCGGCGGCGGCCATATTACATATCCATGCAATTGCTATATTCACGTTGTATTTGATGCAGTGATTATTTCATTTTCTAATGTGTCTAAGTTTTTTATAATGCCATCTTGTGCTGCATATGGTTGCACGAATAGGCCAGATAGGAAAGAAACTGGAATAACATTCCATAAGTAACTTCCATTGTAATTATTGTTCTCGACGTTTGCAGTAGGTATTGGCAAGTTTGGTGCCTGTCTATAAATATTTAGTCATAGCTCTCAATAGGATGACTTTGTTCTCAAATTTTTGTTGGTTTAGTGTAGAAAATCAGCATACCTTGTTATTTTGCGCATAATAGACTAGCATTACTTTTTACGAATGTTGAAAATGAGATTTAAAAGGGTGATTTTTACATCGGATTCAGTGAATTTAGTATTGAGCTTTTTTTCGTCACATTGAAGTTTATACTGATAATGAAATTAAATATGTTACATTTTGTTATGCAAGCTAGGAATCGTGATGATGTTACCCCAAATGCATTTTGCGATTCAAATACGCGTGTGTCGGTGTGTCTACATAGTCTGATTCTGTAGCGGCAATTTAATGGAGATTGTGGTTAGGTCTAAATGCAGTCTGTACCAGAATGATTTTGATGTTGCATAACGGACAAAGAATTTATCTATTATTGTTAGTAATTTAATGAGAACCAAGTTAGTGACAAAACGTGTATCGCGATGTAAACTACTTCCAGCTATTCCCAATTACGATGTATGGTAACAAGATAAATTTCCTGATGTTGCTGGCCAATTTATGTAGTTCACCAACAGTAAAATATCTTTTGAGGGCATTTCCTTCATTACCATGGCGCCACAATCTGATGATGAATTCTTTTGTATCTCCATGAAAGTAAAGAATACATTTTTTGATATCTCGCTTAATTCTCTAGATATCGAGTGTCAAACATCACTCACAGGTATAGTTCCTTGTGCTTTAGATGAGTTCTTCTGGTCCAGACCATATATCAGCTTGAGAATAACCGCTAGGAAGAAAATAAAACACCTATTGTGCATATCCAGCGTGTAGTTCCTTGTGAATTTGGTGATTTTTTTTGGCTGTAGTTGTTTTGGCATATACAATTCTATTAAAAGATTTTTTAACAGCCTTTCTTCTTAAATTCTAATATTTATAGATAACATCAATTACGATACATACATAACTATAACCAAATGTTAATTCATTATTAGGAATGTGAAATAAAAAAAAATGAATGAAATTGTGTTTCATAAAGTTCCTTGTACATTCCCGCAATAGCAACAATTGTGACACAACTCTTTTATATTTAAAGGTAATAATAAAGTCTATGCCAGTTCAAACACAAGTTGAAGTAGTGCTCTTCTAGCGTGATAAGTTATTTTGTTAAGAAAAGTATACACATGTTCAGACAGTGACACATCACCGCATGTATGATTGGCGTACACTCGATTGAATTTACTTCAAAGAACACCGCATGATGCCAACCATACATTGAAGTATCACTCTTTACTTTTTTGTGGTACACTTTATACTAACTATAAATTATGCGGAAACATTTAATTCTGGTACCAGCCTATGCGAGGTTAATACTTACTTCTGCTGTTTAATAGGGCCCGTTATGCACTTTTGATTTTAGCCAAAAATGTCAAACGTTGGCCGCCTCGCCGTTGTTTAATACAGACCTTTCTCTTTAAAAAATTAATCCATCATCATTAAAAATAATTCTCCTTCGGTTTCTTTTGTTCAACATTGATTTTCTTTTAATTGTACTCTCAGAAGTTTAACAAAAAAGCTCAAACCAACAATTTCTTAAGCCAGTCTGCTATAACAACGAGTAAAACAAAAAAAAAAACATAGATACAGTCAGAGATATTCATAGCTTAAATCTTTGGTTTACACGGTTACCAACTTAAACATCCCATTATATTATTTTATCTACTTCTTACGCAAGTTAACTAATTCTATGGTTGTTATCTCACATATGCCTCCCATTTCGGAGCAGTTAAATAATTCATTTAACTAAATGATGATTTCGACAAAACGAAATGTTAAATAACAACCACATTTACAAAATAGAAAATAAATTACTCACTATATCACATTTTACTCACTTTCCTATGAAAAATTCTATTATAATATTTTCATCGAAATAATGTTTAGTTTTTTTTTTCACTTGTCGTATTTCAGGATCAGTTTTAGATATTCTTTGTATTCAATTAATAAAATTTATTAAAGTTAAAATTAGACTACCACTTAATTAGAACTCAATACATAAATTATGTTATTAAAAATTGCCTCAATTCAACAAAAAAATCGAACATGTATCGAAATATCTAATACCATACATGGCGAAATAAGAATATGTGGTATTTGATCATCAGTCATAATATTTGTGTTCCTTCGCCTTATAAAGCTTTAAGTCTACTATATTCCGCAATCCAGATATCTTTTTTTGATACAGGGTAGACTAACAAATAAGCATTTGGTTGAGGTTTATCCTTGACTATGAAAGGCTCCCAATATATATCAATTTATTTCTTAATTTGGGCATTGATCTCACACGATTTTTTGTTGTTTTAACCAATACCAAATCACCAACATTTAATTCAGTCAACCGAATCCTCTGGTCAAGACGTTTCTTTCTTTCTTCAATCGTAGTATATTCCTTCCATCATAGTGTATATTTAATCCTTTCCTCTTCTTTTTTACTTTTCCCTTCAAAATTTCTTCTTCATCTTCTTTAATATCTTCTCTTCGTATCAAAAAGCATTTCACTTTTTGATTATTTTCACATTCCTCTGGTTTTTGACGACCACAGGCTCTCTGCTCTTGAAATTCTTCGTCATTTTCTTCATAACTTTCGGTACACTCGCTCGCGCCTTCGCCTTTTAATACATTAAATGTTCCCGCAATCAGATTATTATCTTCGCATCTCTCTTCACCCTCTCTATGCCATTTCTTCATTTCTGCAGATCCCTGAATTTCGTCTTTTAAATTCTCTTTTTCTTTAGTATTAAAAAATGTTTCATCTTTATCTTCCACAGTTTTACAAACATTTTGCTGCAATAAGTCTTTCATAATCTCATGCTGCGACCATTCAATCATTTCCTTTTTTCTAACATCAGGTGGATATTCTTTCTTTAAATAATTCGTAACAACTTGATGGCGGGCATCCTCGTTTGCGCTTCGCAACAATGTTTCAGTTTCTTTGCTTTGATCCTTTTCGTCTAATACGAAACACGTAGGTACGTCGGCAATAGCTTGTAAATAGGATGTATTCATTTTTTTAAAACTACCGGTTTCATTATTCCTTATTATCCTTATTTGCGATAAATCCTCATTTCTATTATCATCATTATAACTCCTTATAAAATATATTCTTACTCCGTTTTCTTCATTACTTTCATAATCATCTTCGCTGCTTCCATATTCGTATTCTTCATCATCGCTGCTAGGAATATCTTTTTCACTTTCATCATCATCCAATGGTAGCTGACTATCATTCTCTGCAAAATTCTCCTCTGTGAATTTATCCTTCAAAAATTCGCTTTTCGTTTCCGCCCTACCCGTTTCTTCTTCAACTTTTCTTTCACTAGGTTCTTCCTCTCGCACATTGATTTCGGCCATCTCTTTAATCTCTTGGTTATTCCACCCACTTCGTTCATATGTGGAATTGGTTTCGCATCTCTTATCACTAATTAGATGTAGACATTTCCACCATTCTAAGTATCTGGCCATGCTGTTTTGCCTGTTGCCCTGGATAGATTCCGCGCTTGCACTTCTATTTTTTTCAATATAGGGTGGTCCTTTAACGTCGCCACTCGCTCCCGTGCGGACCTTCACAGTCGCGGACTTGAGTTTTCCGCCCCTCTTCCTTCCTTGATTTCGGTTTTATTTTCTGTTCTCACATACATCACTTGTTTTGGCGGTTGACTATTGCTGCTTCGTTCCCCCGATGTATAATTATTGTTATTATGCCAGTAGCCATTATTTCTCGCATTCTTGTTAAAATTACGCCCCCTTCCCTTTCTTTCCTGTGCAATCCTTCTCGTCCACATCCTCCACTTCCTTTCGGTGGCCAAAGATTTGCTCGCTCCCGGTATTGATAGTCCCTTGGCTTACCATATCTGTGATCAGATTCTCGATTCCTTTCAATATTATTTTCATAACTTTCTTGGAATCGGTCGAGTCTTTCCAGCATGTCCAAGAAATCTTCCATCTTATCCCATTGAGTAACCACCAGTTTATCTTGAACTTGCCGCGGCAGCTTTTGTAGCAATATCTCCACTTGTTCTACTTCCCCTATCTTTTGGTCCAGGTGCCGTAATTCCTTTCTCATCTCCTCGCAAAATTTCCTCATACTGCCGTCGCCTCTATAGTATCTCCTACAGTTGTAAAAATCACTCCTTACCTTGCGCTGTTTTCTCTGAGACCAGTATCTATCTCGGAACATTTTTAAGAAATCGTCATAATTAGTACACCTCTCTGTAACTTCAAAACTCCATGAAAAAGCCTCATCTCTCAATTTGCTTTGTACATAGCGGATTTTATTTGTATCCGACCACTCTATTGGCAAGGTTCGGGAATATATCTTTACAAAATCGGCGGGGTGTACTTTTCCGCTTGGTTCAAACACAGTCTCTGGTAAAGTAATCTCACAATAACTTGGTATACGGCTCACCACGGTGTCTTGCCGCTTTTCCACTTTTTCCAGTCTTTCATTAATGTGACTCATATTCCCACACATTTGGCCTACTTCCGTCGACAAACCAGTAATTTGTCTTCCTTCATTATCAGCATGTTCCGCTACGCTATATATTTTAATCTCACATTGCACTTGGCCTTCTAAAATAGTTTCCATCCTGCTTTCAATATACTTCTGATGTCCTTCCATTTTCTGACTTAGCGATCCTTCTATTCTTTCAGTGATAATTTTCTCTTTTTCCTCTATACAGCAGCCTAACAAAACATTAACGTCTCGCTGTACATTTTTTTTTTAACTTCAAAAATATCGCTCTCAATCGTCTGTAATCTTTCTTCTGATTCCTTTTCCACCTTCTCAATTCTGTCTGACATCCTCCCCATCATCTCTTCTGCCCTCCTTTGACTACGTTCGATTTTTTCATTAAGTTCTACTATGTCTTGTTTCAATTCTTGCCTGAATTTCTCTTGATTTTTTCTCAATTCTCTGAATAACTTTTTCTTGGCTCTGATTCATTTCTTGTTTCATTTCTCTGATAGCATTTAATGGCAACCTTAGGTCCGTATTCCCTTCTCGAGCGTACTCAGGTTGATTTGGTTTTGGCAAAACTGCATGTCCTATTGAATTCTGCCCCCTATTAATTTCATTTTCTCCATCAACCAATTCGTCATCCTCATCAATGTTGCTGAGATCATTGTTTGGAAAATAACCGTTAACCCCATCTTTATCCCCGTTATTAATAGGACAACTACTGAAATTATTTTGCACCGAATTACTATCTCCTCGGACACCCATTAGGTTTTCATATTTCCCATCAAAACTTAAGATTCCGGAACTTACCGTTTCCCACTCTGACATATTACTATTTGTTTCTCTCAACTCACTAACCAATTTTCCATAATAATTTGACATTTAAAATTTCATAATGCAAGCAAACACAACGGTATTATTAATCTTAGCAGAAATTCTTTAAACCGCAATCGATATTACGAATTTACAACTCCAATCCACAACAATGATACAACGCTGTCCACATTCAACTCTGCAACACAATTTTTAGGAACACACAGAAAAAAATAGCAATTAACTTACAACTTTTTATCGTAACAGCTGAAAACATGTATATTATCACAGAAAAGAGACAACAAAATTCGGCGGCCTTATATCTGGAAACAAAGCCGACACATATATAAAATACAAATGCTTAAAATGCTGATCTTTTGCTCTTTTAACTAATTTGGCTGTATATATAAATTCCCCCCTTTTCTTTGTTTTGTTTGTAATAATTCTGTAATAATTCCTTATTATCTTCTTGCTTCTCGACGGAAATCCACAGATTCTAGAATACTCTACACATGTTAGTACAATTTTTTGTATGATAAAATTTTTACCACTAATCGATGGTATGACTTTTCTTTACAATTTCTTAAAATCACAAATTTTACCCCTTTAACTACTTTTCTAACATGAAAAAAAAATTAACTTTGCAACTGTGCTTTAACGAAATATAACACAACTTGTAAGTTCAACTTTGATTCCACTTTCATAATCATTTACTGAGTGTTCAAAATTTAGTTAATATACTTCCTGTTAGAATCTGATCGTTGACACTGCAGCCCCAAAAACAAAATGAAAACTGGAATTTTCTTACTTGATGCACTTGCCCGTAGATCAGCTCTCTGCTGCTGCTCAACTGATAACACTACTTCAGAAGAAACTCCAGACGTTTAAGGTGTTATGTTAATCATCTTAATTAACACCCATAATCCTGGTCCACGGTTCGCCAATTGCGAGGTTAATACTTACTTCTGCTGTTTAATAGGGCCCGTTATGCACTTTTGATTTTAGCCAAAAATGTCAAACGTTGGCCGCCTCGCCGTTGTTTAATACAGACCTTTCTCTTTAAAAAATTAATTCATCATCATTAAAAATAATTCTCCTTCGGTTTCTTTTGTTCAACATTGATTTTCTTTTTATTGTCTCTCAGAAGTTTAACAAAAAAGCTCAAACCAACAATTTCTTAAGCCAGTCTGCTATAACAACGAGTAAAACAAAAAACAAAAAAACATAGATACAGTCAGAGATATTCATAGCTTAAATTTTTATTCTGGTCTAGGCCGCATTTCAAGCTAACCACAAGTGGTAATAATAAAACTGAAATATCCATTCTACATGTACACCATGTAATTCATTTTGGCTTTGGTAAAATTAATTTTTGGTCCAGGCCGCATCCCAACCCAATCCCCTCAATTTTGAGACAGTATATCCCGAAAACTAAGCAAGATATCGAAAAATGTTATTCTTCATTTTTGTCTTATCGAGTTACATAATAATCCATTATCAGATTGCGGCGTCAAGTTTATCCTGAAGTCCCCTTGAGGTTTTTGTACATATTCCATGTGTCTGTATGGATAAGTAATATGGCGGCCACGCTTTCCGACTCCTCTCCGCCCGGTGTCACTTCAGTGCGTGATGAAGGTCGCTTGCGTCGTCTCCATATATTTCTTTCCTCCATGATGACTACCAGCTATGAAACACATTCAAGTTTGCAACCTGTTCGTTATTATTGTGAAAATGATCCAATAGATCCTGACGTTTCTGAACTGCCACAGTTCTTGACGTTTAAAAAATGCAATAACTAACTGTACATGGACTTGAACTTATTGTGTCTATATTTTGATTAGAAGTTACTTTTTCTTCATATTTCCATTGTTTCCGTGGGTTTTTATAATGTAAAACATTACTGAGCAATAAACAACATAAAAATTATTTTTACCTGTATGTGCAAATCTTTGAGGGTCTGGTAAATAAATTTGGCAGTTTCCAGTGTTATCACACCAAGTGCTCGTGGTGAAATCATCGAAGAACACTTCAAATTTTTAAAACTTTGACCCGTAGCCAAAAATCTCAACGTGACTGTCAGTCTTTCTTCTGCAGTGCTTGGAGAATGCGGATGTATGCCTTTCTGATGAATGGACTAACTAAACTTAATAGTTCATTGAAATTTTCGCTTCTCATTCTTAAGTAATTAATTAAATATGCCGTAGTTCATGTAAAAAAGTCATGTGGGAACAATTACATCTTTCCTGCAATCACTGTTTCATCCAAACCTCTTTTCGCGACTCGATGCTGCAAGTAATAACATATTATTCAAGACCGCAATCGCACATTTTTTTCGTAATAAAATGCGATGGATTATGATCGCGAATTATGTTAATGAAACAGTGAATTTGAAACGCACAACTACGCTGCATCCGCACAAGTTACTTTTGATAACAAACTTAACTGGGCAGGACACATAGGACAGGTGGTAGGAAAAGGTTTCAAAGTTCTGCACTTGTTGGAGAGAGTTATGAGGGGATGTACGAGAGAAGTCAAGGAATTGGGTTACAAAACTTTGGTCAGACCATTGCTCGAATATGGTAGTGCTGTATGGGACCCTCATTTTACGTATCAAATACAGGAGTTGGAGAGGGTGCAAAGAAGGGCTGCTAGATTTGTTTCTGGAAATTATCGCAGAATGCAATCAGTGACGGATATGATAAAGGAGCTGGAATGGGATTCATTGCAAGACAGGAGGAGGGTGAGGAGGGTCATGGGAGTGTACAGGGCATATACTGGTGATGAGGCATGGAAAGATATTGCAATAGGTATGAAAAGTAGTGTATGGAAGGGAAAAGATGACCATGACCACAAGCTGGCACTCGATTTCAGGCACAAGGGTGTGGGAAGATTCTCTTTTTTAGGTAAGGGTGTCAGGGATTGGAATGAGTTACCAAGAGAAATGATGAATAATTTGCCGAAAACTTTGAAGGAATTTAAACATAAAATTTGTAGAGTGCAAATGTAGGTGGGTGCATGATAGGGGGAAGATGGGTGTGTAGGGAAATTGCCACCGGAGCCTGTGCTCTATTGTAATTAAATTAAATTAAATTAAGTTCATCAATTTTGAACCACTGTCTTCTGATCTGAAGCTGTGAAGTCTGAAGTTCACAATCGTCAGTCCACTGGCCTGAAGTTCGCGAACTGTATTGAATGGGCAGCAACACAGTCCATGGCGTGTAGAGACGACAGCCTGCAGGTAGTTCTCGTTTATGTGTGGTGCTTTGAGACTTCAGCCTACAGTTCTTCATCACAGGCTTCGGCCTACAGTTCATCTGTAAGTGTGTTGGGCGCCTTAGTTTCAGACATAAAGGAATATGACAAAAAAATTTCATAGATATAATAGTAACGCACTGGAATAAGGTACAGAGAGAAATGCTGAACAATTTGTTTGAAACAATGAAAGAATTTAAGTTACAAGTACTTGAAATGCAAAAGCAGGTAAATGTAGAAAATAAAACAAGGATACTTACTCTATGAAATTAAATGAATTAAAAATAACTCAAATAATCTTAGTGAAACAATATTTATACATGTTGTCTCTACAATTGTTCTGTCTGATGTTACTGAATAATTGCTTTACTATCAGATGTACGTTTATTTACCTTTGACGTGCGTGTGAGTACTTCTGTGTTTAAACTTCAACTCTGGTTACGATGGAGCTTGATACGGAAAGTACTACAACATCAATTGAGGATAAAACTGAGGACTTCTGTGAAAATCCAACTCGCGATACTTTAGCTGAGGGCCTGATGTGTTTGTTGAAACCAACTATTGATCAACTGGACGAGAGAGTTCGAGCTACTCGGTACTGTTGATGTCATCACTTTCATGAAATAATTGGTGTAATAGTTTGTTTGTTTATAGAAATCGTTTTGTCTGAACAGAATTAGCCAGGTTGAACTGAAACAACAAATCGAAGGTTTAGCTGACGAACTCCGTAAAATTTCCGATACCCAGCAGTGCCCACTTGACTTGGATTTGTATGTTAAAAAACTGATGAACGCCAAGCAGAAAGTGACAGTTGTTAGCAATATATTGCAAACTGCGCAGGTGAGTCGGTTGTCTTTCATTTTTTGTATAAGTATTAAGAAACTTATGCTTTATGAAATAATTGTTACTTAAATATATACTTTCTAAACATCACTGTAGTAAAAAGCCTTGTTAAATTATCGGGGATTACTGGAGATCACGATTCCACAAGGAATTGGCGTCATAATATTGCAGTAGTCAGATGCAAGACAAAGCCAGAAATATTTTCCGAAGTACATTTAAGGGTGTCATGTAGTCGAGGGTGTATTACAACCTACTTTCTGCTTGAAAATAATGGTCCAGTCACAAAATTACTGTATGAAAATAACACGTCTTGTGATTGACTACAGCAGTATTATGATGTCTTTAGTGAATGTTGTAGTGGAATTGTGGAGGGTAATAGCGCAATCACTGGGACTCATCAAGGAGTTGTAAGTTTCATCTGAAAACTGTTGCACATGTTCGTTTGGTGATACTTTTTAATATATGTTACTCTTAGAGGTGTAAAATGCATAAATACCTCACAAACTTCACTCGAAAAGTGCCTTAACGCTATACTGCGAGCGACTGGGAGAAAGCATATTGCCATGTATAATGATAACACTATCGTTCCTTCGACTGTATTATTTATTAACTTTTGTTTCTATTACACCCATGAAGATAGTGTATAACGCACAAAATCCATGCAAAATAAAAATAAAAAACTGCTGGAACAGTTCACACTAAGTGATGAGAGGACGCCATTTGTTATCATATGCGACTTCCAGCGATAATAATATTACGTGCAACAAAATGCATCAACAACCAACCAACAATGATGAAAACCAAACCAACTTTATTATAAAAACAAAATTTATAGTTCATTAAGCTACAAAAGGAAGCGTCTATGTCCACTTTGGTCCAGGCTGCATTCCAACCTATCCACAGGCGCCGCTAATGATTCGGCTTGAAAATCATGAGAAATGTTTAATAAATCAAAATTTCTGCTGAACTATGCTTTAACAACAACCAAACGCCATTTTAGTACAGACTGCATTTAAACTATAAAAAATAAATTCCTTCAACCTAATGCTGGAACAAGCATATTGCCGCACTTTCAACCTAAACAAAAGCTACGTTAATATTGCCGCAACCTACTTTGATAAATGCCGTAGAATATTAACATCTTGGAAATAACATGCGGATATGTTTCTTGATGATGTACGAGTTATAGTTGGATGTCGCGTTTGTGTACGGAAATGAGGCAACAAACATTCGCTTACGGTTCAAAGTTTTTTTATTTTTTATTGTGTAATGTTTTCCATATTTATACATTTATAACAACATATTTCCAAATAATATCATTCAAAGAACGTGTGCATGGTCATTATATTTCGCTATAATGCTTCTCCCAGTCGCTCGCATTATAGCGTTACGGCACTTTTCGAGTGAAGTTTGTGAGTCATTTTACACCTTTAAGAGCAACATATATTAAATAGTATCACCAAACGAACATGTGCAACAGTTTTCAGACCAAAACGACAATTCCTTGATGAGTCCCAGTGATTGCGCTATTGCCTTGCGGAGTCTCGAGTATACCCAATTATTGGATGCCTACTTCAGTCTTAATTAAATTTAAACTTGCTTATTATTGTTAATTGCAATATAGTTTAAGCCTAATTGATATTTTCCTTACATATCATACTTAAGATTTGTATGCATTCATTTTCTGTCTGGTGCGTACTGTTCAACAGATTTTGCATTCCCTTGCATGCAAAGGAACAATAACTTGTGAGCATGTTCCGGCAACAGGGACTAGATAAATATTGGTGGAAGGTTTTGAAATATATTGAAGTTAAGAGAGAACCATGAATAAATTAGTGATTGATTTTAGGCATAGGGGAGTAAGAAAGCTCTCACTTGAAGGTAGAGGAGAGAGAGAGAGAGAGACTGAAACCAATTATGTGAGGAGGTAATGCACAATATACCACAAACTTAGAAACATTCTAAAGAAAAAGCTGAGAAGTAGTCAATATTGTGATATGTCACGTCACTACCACAGCACTCGTGAAAGTAGCTTAAATTAACTAAACAGTTGTCATTCTAGTTCACGCAGTATTTTAACCTAACCACAATCACTGCTAATATTGCCGCTATGGGTCTACCGGATATCGCGATTCCTCTACAACAATATTCACTAATGACGTCTTAATACTGCTATAGTCAATTGCCATACGAATTATTTTCAAGCAGTAATTCCGTTTTAATACAGCCCATACCATGGACCAGCATGACACCGTTAAATCTACTTCGGAAAGTATATCGAGTAGTGTCGCGCATTTAACTACTGCAGTATTAAGATGCCAATTAATTGTGAAATCATGATCTCCAGTAATCCCGCCACTACAAAATCAAACCTTCAATACCGAGGAAACATGCAACATAAACTTGATCCAAAATCTGTATGAATCATAAGTGAGCGTTTAGAGAAATTGCCACTGAGGCATGAGCTCCATTACAATTAATTAACAAAATAATGATAAACTGAAACCAGTTACCTAAGTAGCTAATGAAAAACGTAGCTCAGACTCTGAAGGGTTCCAAGTTAAAAATCTTTATGAATCTTAATTAGGTGTGTAGGTAAATTGCCACTGGGGAATGAGCTCGATTGGAATTAATAAGTAAAGTAATAATAAGCTTGTACCTTAAATCAAGTTCTAATTAACAGTTTAGTCCTACCTTCTGCTCCTAACCTTCACTAAGTATTCAGACAGGCTTCATCGCCCAGTTGTTATAATTGAAATTATTGCCTTGACTGTATTTCTAGCTGTATTGAAATAGCATTTTATTAGTTACAAATAACTAATTTGATGTTGTTTCTAGGGAACTCCTTAGCCAGTAGGCCTCCCTTGCTATTTATCCAGAAGTAGCACAAATTTCATCAGTTCTTTCAAGTTGTTTAATGTGTTGTTCTACTAATATGCTACCGATCATGGTGGTGCAACGGCTAGCATTGTGGCCTCACATTCAGGAGGAAGGCGGTTCAAATCCCCATCCGGGCATCCAGATTTGGGTTTTCCGTGGTTTCCCAAATCACTCCAGGCAAAAGCCGGGATGCTTCCTTCAAAAGGCCATGGCCGAATTCCTTCCCATTCCTTGCCCCCCCCCCCCCCCAATCCTTTACCATCTCTAAAGACCTCGCTGTTAGAGAGACATTAAGCAGATAAAAAAAATACTAATATGCTAAATGCGTAATGGCAACAATGGAACTGCATTAAACAATAAAAATAAGATAGAATAGGGAAAATAACACATCAATTCTCACAGAAGAAGATACGAGGGCCAGACGAACATAAAGAAACACAAACACACTTTACAATAATTCGGTTGATAAACTTACTAACGTATGAGGCGAGACATATGGCCAACAGAAAGATGTGTACCTACCACTTTGTCTGGATGTGTATACATCTTTCCTCCTGCCATATGTATCACCTCTGTGCGTAAGGTTGTTAACTGAAATATTGTAAAATGTGTTTTGGTCTGGCCCTTCTGCCTTCATCTGTGGTAAATAGCTTATTGAGAAATATATATTGGTAACCAATTAACTCGGAAGTTACCACACATTTATATGCTCTTATGCACAATCAGTTCTCAAGCTGTTTCCGGTGAATGAGAACAAGTTAACATAACCACAGAGAACATGTTTGCTGTGTTTTACTTGTTGAATGGCTCCTTCATTTCACAGTAAAGAAAGAAAATCTTTCCAGGAAGTAGTTTGGTTCATCAGTAGCAATTTTAATAAAACCTGCCAATGTGGCTCAGTGTGCTGAGGCACAATACATTAGATTAAGAAGGTACAACAAGGCTGGGCATGACCCCAAACTCCTGCGTGCCAACAGTCCTGGCTGCAGTTTATAGGCTGTTTTCCACAGCTGTCAAGGTGAATGCCAGGACGGTTCCCAATCTACACCTCATAAACTATAAATACCACAAAAAAAGATACACTTAGCACACAGAACGTTGTTATACATTTCGTAGACAGATGGCATAAGTTCACTTCCTCCATTAGTAAGTAGTACGACCCAGCAATAGATATATAATGATTGGCATCAGCAAGGGCATGCGTTGTAAAATGAAAGTTCCAACTAGCTGTTGTGCGCCCTAAAGCAGCAACAACAACGAAAGTTCCAAATATGATCATGCAAATGATGATAATAACTCATCCAAGGTGCTTGCACCCTAATGTTGGGAAAAAGGTGGTGAAGAAAAGGAATTTATGGACACTTTTATCTTAAATTTATCAACTCTGATTCCGCATCAAAATGAAACACCGAGACTGTACATTATTTGAATCACCATAAAAAGCTGACATAGTTTTTGCGTGAATCCCGTTCATCGAAACAGAAAAAAATTTTAAAAAACAGTTGCATACTTCTCTATTGGTTATGAATAGTACCACAAACTCATTTTAACACTCATCTTTAATAGCCTTTCTTCTTGTTAGTCATTTACAGTTTCTTCTAGTTGCAGTCATATTTTAAGTATAGCTTATTTATCTGTGGTTATAAACAAACTTTTAAGAAGTGAAGAGATTTTGGGAACAAAGAAAAACACATCTGCTAAATAAGTTCATTCACGCTCTTCCACTGGGCACAAAGATGGAAGAAGAAACATTTAAGTGAAAGAATCAATACAACGTAAGTTGCTACTCACTGTTGAGTGTTTACAGCCTAGGATATTAAAATGTTCATTAGAAACCTATCACCAATATATATTATTTAAATATATATAACTGATATGAGTGAAGGCTTTCTTGAAGTTGTATATAGATGAAATTTTCTCAGGAAACTAGCTGAGTGAGAACGTTTGTATAGCACGATGTCTCGATGGTCATTCTGTGCCACCATTGTCAAATCGCTTGACAATTGGTGGCAGAAAATATGAGTGCCAAAATGTCGTGCTATACAAACGTTCTCACTTGGCTAGTTTCCCAATAAAATTTCATCTATATATAATTGATGTTTTATGACTGTACATGACCCTCAGCTTTTTTTTTTTTTTATACACTGTATTTAATGATACATAGTGCAGCATGTGAAGCAGTATCAAATAATGACACATAGCCATACTGCTGCAACAGTTACACCAACAACAAAACAAAAAAATTTCAAACCAAACAACTCTTTTTATGAAGAATTTGTAGATATGAATGACTGAGTAATGATGCCATATAATGTGGTATAGACCCATTAAATGGTAGGCATCATTTCCTGATGGAACATACCCTCTACTTGCAATGTTGGTATTTTAATGAATGAATATATTGGAATTAATCAGCTGAAGCCTTGTTAAGATGATAAATTGTCAAGGAGAAATAGTGAAAAAGTAATCATAAAGAATGTATATAATATTCCTTAAACACTTAATTTTAAATTTTTTGTCAGTGTTGATTCTGCGTGTTTTGCATAGTGGAAACAAAGTTCCTCGCATCTTGAAACTCCATCGAAACGGATTGTCCTAGTTGGAAGATATTTTTGAAATAATGAAGACAAAATATTTTAATTTTATTACATATAATTTCTGTTTCATCGAATATGTAACCTATCTGTATTTTGTATTTGTGTAATTGATACATTTGTTTCAAGGTGCTAGGAAACAAAGGTGTGATTTGAATGCTAGAGACAGTTGTGACTTGTTAGAACCTTTTATTATTATTATTTTACAAACATTCATATCAAGTGTTGATTATTTTTTGCTTCCTTTCTTTCTTCTTTTTTTTGCAGGATCGGTTAAACAAAGTTCATGTTTTAATCGAAAAAGAATCTTCACGACGTCGCACCCTTCTTGAGCCTTCACCAAACACAACACCTCTCGAAGCAGCCAATCCATCAATACAGTGAAATCTTTCATATCAAAAACATTGGCTTGTTTGTATTTATTATTATATTTTTTCAAGCAGAATGTTAATTGGAGTTGCAAAATAGCATCAAAAAATAATTCTTGTGTGTACCATACTCCAATGCAGTTATTTTAATGGTAGAACTTTTTTCAGTAAATATGAGTTCTTAAATACTTACATTAAATATTTTTGTTTCCAATGTAATGTTTGAAAGTGCACATGCTCTAATGACCAATGAGTGGAAACAAATGTAGAATAGTGACACCCTTTCTTCCTCATGTAGACAGTGGCATTTTTGATAAGATTTATGAACCAGCAGAAGACACCTTCCTTATGATTGATGCACTAGAAGATGATCTAAACTTAATTAATAACCTCAAACCATTGCTTTGCTTGGAAGTTGGATGTGGGTCTGGACTTATAATATCTGCACTGGCAATGTCACTGGGAAGTAGCAGCTTTTGTATTGCAACAGATATTAATGAAACAGCTTGTAAAATGACCCACCACACAAGTGTTCATAATGGAGTGCCAGTTGATGTTATCAAAACAGACTTATGTAGTGGATTAGCTTTAAAAGGGGCAGTGGATGTACTGATATGCAATCCACCATATGTTGTAACACCACCAGAAGAACTTTCTTCACTTGGGACAGATGGAGTCTTAGCTCGAGCTTGGGCAGGAGGCAAGAAAGGACGAGAGGTTGGTTACTCATTTTTTTGAGAGTGATGGTTGTGTAAATTTAATGCTTGTCTTTTAATAAAAATAATGTAATTAATTTAGTGAAATTTTTGGTAGGCTTATAAAGATTTTCTTTGTTAAGTTGGTTTCCATAACTTTACTTCTTGTTGCAATAAAAATTTTAAAGTCATTTAATAAGGTAATATTTGTGTAGTGTGCAGTGATACCTAAAATTTAATACATATCCGTTTCTGAATGGGAAATTCTTAATAGGAACTTTGGTTTAAACAATCTAAACTCGGTGAGAGCATGAGAAAATATTTCAGATTGACAATGATGAAGAAACATACAGATATTTAATTAATGACAAAGGCTTTAGATTGCATATAAATGAATAGAACATGCACAATAGGTGTGTTACACTTATTTCAGCTTTTTAGTTGGTTTGATTTCCTATCACTTTGACTTTCACTACTTGAATGTGTAGTAACATTCTAACTAAAAAAAAAAAATGAAAATTCTATTAAAATAACGAATTTTTAAAATGGTCTCCATCTCAGAGATAGTAAGATTTTTGTGGAATTTGTAATATTGAAATAGTTAATTGAAATGCAAGGTAGATCTTATGTTGCTTTAAGTTATTTTCATATTCAGAATTATATACCTCATAGTGGAAATCTTATATTGAAATAGGTTTAGTAGTCTGTGGCTGAGTTTTGGTGCAGTATTTCATACTGAGGTATTAGATTGTGATAGATAATGACTTGGAGTAAATAATTTATAGTATTGTTTTGAAAAAGGTATGGTGACTCTTTATTAGATTTATATTTTACATTCAGTTTTTGCCCAGGCTTTCATTGAAATAATTACATGTTTAAACGTGTGCAGTCAGTTTCTATTTAAATTATAATTTCTCTAACTGCAATGAAATCCTTACCCTTGTGCCAGCTTCATTATATACCTACTCATAAAACTTGTATATTTTTAATTTATCTATATGCACTATTTGGTACCTCATCAGATAAATTATTTCATTCCCCAATTTCTTTATTTACAAGAAAAATTAACCATCCCCTCAAGTTTGCATACGATGATGCAGTGTACATTTTCTTCCCCGTGTCTATTTTCTAGTTGCCTCTCTAATATCTAATCAGGTTTCATTGCTTAGCATGTGTCATATCTCTTTGCCTGCCCCCTTACGCAAATTGTATCCCGGTCTAGTTCACTATATTTTTCTACATTAATTTCCACAAAATAATCCAGAACCAGTTGCTGTACATTGCTGTGTAGCACTTCTGTTTTTGTTTCCGGTTTTTATTATGTCACCTCTCATATTTTGGCTTCTTTTGCTTTTTGCTGTATGAAATCGATTAGTTGGCAAATTACCACATTATTCACCCATAATTTTGTGTTTACTGTTTATACTGTCAACTAGTTCATAACCATCCCTATTTCACATATCACATCACATTTATAGCCAAACATAAGTAATATCATTGCTGCACAAGCACACTTCCCACCATCTCCTCCTTCTGCACACACATTAATGTTCTTAATATAACTGGACATAAAGCCAACTATATCTTACTGATCCCGGTGGGTGAGCGGTAACATTTGGACACAGCATTCTGGAAAATGTGGGTTCAAATCCCCAAATGGTAATGAAATTTTTTTTCCACCCCCCATAATCACATCAGGCAAATGGTTCCTGTAATAGATAATGGACAAATTACTTCCCATTCCTTGATCCCATACACTCGAATGACTTCAGTGTTGTCTGCTACTAAGGTTAAGTTAAATCAGTATGCTATTCTGGCTCCATTTCTCTGCACTACTTCATGAACTATTCCTATTTCTAAAAAGTGAAGGGTGTTACTATGAGTACAAGCTTTGAATTAAAAATAAAATATGGTTTTCTGTAACAAAGTACTGAAGTATTTATTGACATATATTGTACACATTTGGGAATTGTGTACGGAAAAAAAGATCTGGTTTACATGGCTTTGGTAGCACATGTGAACTCTTCTTGAAAAATTTTAAATATAGGTTTTGGATAAATGTCACAATATTTAATTGATGTAGTGTTCAATTTCCGCCTTTTAATGCTTGGGTGATTGTGGGCTACTTGCCGGAAACCTGAGACTTCAGAATACCACAGCAAGTAGTCCATAAGTAAGATCATGGCAGCCAGTTCTGGTTACTAAAACAGGAGATGGCAGGACCAGGAAAAGAATCGTGCAATACCATCAGTGTTGCACAGGCAGTACGGCAAGTGGCAACATCCTGCTTAAACCACAGGTCTTCAAGAGCAGTATCTAGGCATCCAGATGTGGATTTTCTATGGTTTCCTGAAATCACTCCAGGTGAATGCAGGAATGCTTCCTTTAAAAGGTCATGTCAGAGTTCCTTCCATTTCTTGTCCCAACCGTTTCCTGCCTAAAATGACCTAGTCGTCAATGAGGCATAAAGCCATAAGCATCAACATAAAAATTGTCCAATGATTCCTACAGTTCACAACCCACCCCAAACAGTTATACCTAGGGGATGCATTCGTTTCTCATGGATTTTCTGAGCCCCAAATGCAGCAGTATTTAACGACTTCAAAAAGGAGGTAATTTTCAATTTGATTGGTTTTTTTGTGTGTATGTTCAGGGACATCTTCACCAATTGTGAACAGATTTTAATTAATTTTTTAATTGGGTATGATATACTTTCAAAATAGTTCCATAAAAGTTTCACTGAGATCTTACGATTTTTTTTTTTTTTTTTAGGGCACTCAATTCCAAATTTTTGTATATCCCTTTAATATTGTTTGGCAATTTCATACTATGATAAGATATATATATATTGTAATATGTTTGACTTTGATATTTTATTAGGGAGATTATATGCATAAATTTAAAGCAATCCGATTGGGCCGTACAAATTATTTGAGGCCATTTAATTCCAGAATTGAAATATTGGAAAAATCAGTCTTCGATCCCAGGATCCATTTTCTTGTGGTTTCATACTAATATTTATCTGGCCTCAAGTTAGATCTCAGTTTAGCTGTATTTTTTGTGAAGATGAGATCAAACTATGTCTTCACCGTGGTGCCATCTGCTCGTCTGTCATTTTTTTGAATAGTTAATGCATCCTTGTCATTTCTGTGAGATCTTTCTCTTCATGTGGACTATTTAATAATTTATCGTGTATCAGACCAAGCCGGTGAGCATGATTTTTTTTTCTGACCCCTCATTACATCAGGTAAAATTTTTTCAGGTTTTATTGTGAAAGTCTATGATCATGCTACTCATCTCTCTTTTTTGAAATATTGGTTGTATTTCTCTCCCTGTTTCTTCTCAAATGATCATCCTTTTGCCACTAATTTCATTGAAATGGTGATGTATCATTTGTGTAGCTTGTTTAGAACCCTGCCCATATTTAAAATACCAAACAAACTACAATACCACAAAAAATTAATATTTTTTACAAAAAAACTAAAAATTTTAAAATCTAAATGAACAATATTTTACATTACTATTATTGAAATTTTAACATTAATCATTAGTTTCAGAGTCAGTGCCAGCAAAAGCAAGAAAAACAAACAAACAAAAAGACAATATTAAGGAATGACAGTAATACATTAGATTAATTCCAAAAATAACTGATAAATGTTAAAATTTCAAAATAGTAATGTAAAATGTCATCCATTTAGATTTATTTTCTTCTGTGCAAGGCATAAACATATTTTTAATGTGTTTTTTGGAAGGTGGTTTTTATTATTATTTTTTGTAATTTTTTTAATGTCTATTAATGGAACCATCAAGGTGAAAATGGGCCTTGTCACTGGAGATATATATATATAAATGGTATTTACTTCTTGCTTATTGATTTCAATTGTTGGACTCTCTTCGCTGTTAGCATAAGTTCTTCAGTCAATTGGGTTTTATAATCAGGAAGATGCAAATCTTTAGGAAGAACATGGTGCAGAGTGGCTGTTGAAATGTCCAGTTCTTGAGCATGATGATGAATCAAGATCCATGGACTCTAGGTCAAACTCTCGCTAACTATCAAACAACAATTACAAGCTCGTGTCATGTGTTTTACAGCAATTGAACTTTTGGTTAGTCTTTTCTCAGTTGATGAATTAGGAATTTTTGTCTACTGAAATTTGAATGCACTTTATGGTTTGTGCTTAACAAACTTCCACAATTTTTCTAAATTATGTAAAACAGAAGCTTAGAATTTATGTGCCCAAATTTTTCATAATTTTCTAAAAAGCTGTTTGACTTCACCATTAATTCATACACTGCTTTTCTAGTGTTTCTCCTGTTGCTGCCAACCCATACCCTCAAACTTTCTTCCCAAACCATTTACTTTTTTTACCATTTTCATACACAGAATTCCTAATGTTTTTTCCTCATCATCAGTTTTGTATCCGAGCATGGTGGGTTAGTGCTTTGACCTCGCATTCAGGAGGACGGGGGTTTAAATCCCTGTCTGGGCATCCATATTTGGGTTTTCCATGGTTTCCCCAAATCACTCCAGGCAAATACTGGGATGCTACCTTCAAAAGGTCATAGCTGAGTTCCTTCCCATTCCTTGTCCCCACTCCCATCCAGCCTCTAATGACCACAACGTCAATGAGGCATAAAGCCATAAGTTAAAAAAATAATAGTTTTGTAATAAGGCTACAGAAATTCGTTACATTGTTTATTGTTGCCATTCCAGCCATAATACTGTTAATAACTCTTCTTGCCTTTATCTTAGATGCTGCTTAGTTCCTTGTTTAATTGATTGCTCTTATTCCTAACAATTTGTTTTCTTTCTTGTTAAACTCATCTCAAACCATTACAACCCCTTGCCAGCAGTAACTGAATCATCCTGGAGATTCTCCTAAAGTATCTCTACTTCCTTTACCATCAGCTGGAAGGGTTGACGTACAGAGTACATCAATAATTTATCTCTGGCTGTGAATAATAAACCCTTCTTCTGCATAGTATTTATCCTGCATTTACAGGGTCTTCTTTACTGGATCCAGTCAGCACTTGCTAGGTCACCCTCACGGTCTTCGGCCCTTGTGCAGTTCTCTCAATTGAAAAATTGTTTCTGCTCACTACATGCATTACCATTGCAGATGACCCTCTCACATTTTTTCAGGGGTTAAGACTACACCAAATGATGGTACAGTGGCAGCTTCTGGTTGAAAAGGACTCTCGTGACCTGACACCACTTAATTCAGGCAGTGTTGACTCTGTTTCGGATATCTGAGAGAGTCTGACCATCTGAACAGATTAGTGTTTCCAGGCATTTGAACTCGGATGACTCACAGAATTCAGTACCATCAGTTTTAGCAGACCAATTACTTGGAACTGCACACTTTATGTGAATAACAGACTGCCCCTTCCAAAACCCACTTCCCTCTCTCTTCTACCCTCCTAGGAACATTACCAAAGTACAATGCACCTAGCCTATCTGTTCAGTCTGGCTTCTGCATTCCATCACTACCTTTTTTCTTGTGTGTCACGTTGGCAATCCCAATTTTTTATTCACTGCTAAATGTTGTGGTTATAAATTGGAAGCTCTTGCATTTCTCCAAATCTAATGCCTTGCTTAAGTTCAAAAGATTTTTTTTGAAAAGTCTAGCAACATCCTTGAATTTCTACTTATACATTCTAAAGGTATCATTTTTTTCCTTTAATTAATTTTCTTCTAATATAATTGTGGAACATTATTGTAATAATCTAGGAAAAATAGCTGTAAGTTGGCAGAGGATGAAAAATCATCTGGCATACTCTTTATGCCACCTTCCGAAATTGCACTGTACATCAGCCCCTCCAGTGAAGAGTTAAAATTACATATCCCTGCACCTCTTTCCAATCCAGTGGTTTGCAGAACCCTTTGTGTATTAAAACAACTGACTTATATTCACTTATTCTTTCTTTAACTTGTGGTCACACATATTTATCTTTTTGCTAGTTAGTGTTTATTTTGCCGCCTACAACACATTCCTCTGTTATGCAGCTTTCACTGTGTGTATGAAGTCTATTTCTCTCTCTCTGACCTGGGTAAAGAAGAGCTATCTGTGGTTCTTAATTAACCAACTTTTTCTCTCTCCCCAGTTTGTCTTTGTGAGAAGAATTAATTTTTTTAGATGTACATGAAAGTAACAAATAAGAATAAGAATTATGAATAAATCTTAAAAGCTCCATATACTTACTGGCTATAATTAGACATTCTCATTTTCACAGGTAATGGATCGTCTCTTCCCAAGTGTGCCACAACTTTTATCACAAAATGGTTTATTCTATTTGTTGATTATTGCTGAGAATTGTCTCACTGAAATTGAAGATATAATGAAAACATTAGGATATTCAATGTCTGTCATTAAGGAACGTAAAATTAGAGGAGAACATTTGATGGTACTCCGTTTTAACAGAAAATAAGGAAACCATTCTCAATATTTAATCTAATTTGTGTGGTTGATTTATATACACGAGATCTTGTGAAATGAATTTTGTATTAGTTAGGACGTATAACTTTCTGTACAATATTGGAAATGTAGTATAGGCCTCTTCAGTTTCGTTTGAACTGTTATATGATCCAGGCAAAAAATTAAATCTGCAGGTTAAAGAAGTTTTTTTTCTTTTTTAAGCTCAAAAACTGTTTCACATGCATTTTTTTACTATTACCATAATTTAAGAAATAAAGTAAGGGGATAGTTAGGACAGAAAGACAGTAGCTGTCTATTTATTTGACAAAAAAAAATTTGTACGTTTATTGGATGATACATGCTGCACATTTAAGTATATCAACATGACATGATAGAAAGTAAACCCATCACAAACCAAAGCGGTATGCATGTGAAGTCAGAAGTTTACAAAAAAGTTTACATAACATGTATGTTCAAAACACCTGTTGTACTGTGGTATCTTAGGAAACTTATTTAAATTAAGATGGTGTGTAGAAAATTTGATGCTTGAGTCCTTTAATGGTTTCTGTTGCAATTAACTTCCTGTGTGGTTGCACAGACTTCCACACTAACCACTCCAAACAGTTAGCGCGTTCTTAGGGAGCAGCAGCAGTTCCAGCCGTGACAGTCCTCTGAAGGAGGCCACAAAATGATGGCCGAAACATTAGGTTTCGATAAATTGACGCAGTTCAACCCGAACAACCAAGATAACATCACTTCCTGTGTGCCTCACAGTAAACCTAAAGAAATTTTGGTCTTATGTAAAAAAAGGTCAATTATATTGAGAATATACCAGTACTAATTACAGACAGGCATCAAAGTAATGAATGTAGGCTGCCATATTTAGCACTGTATTTAAAGAGTCATTTACTGATGAAAATATGGATAATATGCCCACTTTTACCCAGCATTTGGAGTTACAGATGGATTCATTACAAATGTGTACTGCTGGTATTATAATGCAATTAAGAGCTCCTGAAGTGTGGGGAAGTTATCGGAACCCAATGGTATCGCAGTAACAGCATTTTCAAAGAACATGACAGAAGTAGAATCTTTTCTGTCTGGTATATAACGTAAATCCTTAGAAGAGAAAAAAGTTTCTTCAGACTGTAAAGCCACCCAGATAATTCCTATTTTCAAGAAAGTAAGTCAAAGAGATCCTATGAACTACTAACCCATTAACGTCTTTTTCAGTATAGTTCTGGAGCATGTTATGTACTTGAACAATATGGAGTTTCTAACAAAAACAAGTTGCTTATACTGAACAAAAGCAGATTTTGGAAGAACAGATTATGTGAAATACTGCTAGCCCTATTTTCATATGACATGATAGAAATTGGTGCAGGTTCACAAGTTGATGCAGTTTTTTTTTTTTACACATTTTAGAGGGCCTTTAGCAAAGATCCCACCAAGCATGGCGGTGTAACGGTTAGCGTTCTGGCCTTGCTTTCGGGAGGACGGCGGTTCAAATCCCCGTCCAGGCATCCAGATTTGGGTTTTCCATGGTTTCCCAAATCACTCCAGGCAAATGCTGGGATGCTTCCTTAAAAAGGCCATGGCCGAATTCCTTCCCATTCCTTGCCCCCCATCCTTTCCCGTCTCTAAAGACCGCGCTGTTAAAAGACGTTAAGCAGTTTAAAAAAAAAAAGGCAAAGATCCAAGCATGTGGTATATCAGATCAGATTTGTGAGATTTTATAACTGATTGGTCACTGAATTTCATTGTTGGAGAAGCCTGTTCTAAATTAGGTGTTACACGAAGTATTCCTCAAAGTTTAATAAAACAACTTCTTTTAATTTTTATAAATTTTCCCAGAGACAATAATAGCTTGAGATTGTTGTCTGATGATGCAGTCATCTGTAGGTAAGTAAGGAATTCTGACAATTGCTTAGAAATTCAGCTCAGTTTGGATGTTATTTCAGCATGATGCTATGAATGGTTACTTACTGTAAAGTGCAAAAAGTACAAGCCAATATGTGTGCATTTGTTTAATAGTACAAAGTAATTAGATCAATTAATTGACATGGTTGGTTCCCTGAAGTATTTGGGTGTAACAGTACAAAGCCACATAAAATGGGACTTGCACATAACTTTGGTTGTAAGTAAAGCTATGTAAGCAGGGGTGGATCCAGGATTTTGGTGGGGGGGGGGGGCTTTAGTGGACTTCGGTTTTTTTTGGGGGGGGGGGTCCTTGAGTCGGCCATGGGGTAGTCTTAATAGCCTCCTCGGAGCCTCCAATCCGTAGAGCTAAAAAACAAAGTTCTCCAAAATTACAATGTCGAGGGTGGACCTAGATACTTTTGGGGGGGCCTTGACCCCCCCTGGATCTGCCCCTGTATGTAAGGGTATGTAAAGATGTTAGCACAAGATAGGAAGGGATGAAGGATTGCATCAAACCAGTCGAAAGATTGATGACAGCGGAAAAAAATGCTAATTCGAAACTGTGATTCATAGGTCAAATTTTGAAGAATTGTAATACTCTCATAAAACTTACACACATCCATATGTGGAATACTGTTGTGGTGTTTGGAATATGTATCACAAGTGACGGAAATTGATGCTTAGATTGGGCTGGGATTATATGGCAGACAGATGATGTAGGTTTTGTTTGAATGACATACCTGGGAACACCCACTTTCATTTACTGGTAGGATGGAATAGTTTATCCACCAATTTATTTTAGTCATAGTGACGAAATTAATAACATCATAGAAATAATGTACTGCACTGATGCCTGTACAATTTTTTTTTTCTTTCCTCGTGCTTTTGGGATTGGTATGCACAGAGTAAAGATTAGTTTTGGTGCAGAGCAGCCTGCTCAACCCCACAAATTTTTATGGATGCAGGTGTGGACTGGCCCCTACTGTTTCTTCAAAGGAAAGCAATTCATGTGTATAATGCATAGTGATGTTCTTATTAACTGTTTATTTCCAGTAGTACTTCTGTGTGTTGGATCTTGTTACACACATTAGGCATGCTGACTATATCTTTGACTTTACTTGTCAAATATTCAAACAGGGACCAAACCGGTCAGGGCTGCATGTAAGCAGAGGATACCTAAGCTGTAGCCCAGGGGCGGATCCAGGATTTTGGTTTGGAGGGGGGGGGGCTTGGCTTGGGTGAATTTTGGTTCAGAGGTCTTGCCTTCAGTGGATTTTCGTTTTGGGGGGGGCCTTGAGGCGGCCATGGGGTAGTCTTTATAGCCTCTACGGGCCTCAAATCCATAGAGCTAAAAAAAGGTCTCAAAAATTACAATGTCGGGGGTGGACGTAAATACTTTTGGGGGGGGGCTTGAGCCCCTAGCCCTCCCCCCTGGATCCGCCCCTGCGCACCACAACCGGAGGTCCTCCGCCGAGGACAGTAGTATAGCTAAGAAAAAAAAAGGTTACCCATGAGTTGTTACATCACTGCCGATGGGCCTGCACCACATGTATAGCCCAGGGTCCCACAAAGCCTAAATGCAGCCCTGAAACTGGCTATTACCTTAATGGCCTTAATGAACATTTACTCTTCTATGGTGAATTTGTTGATAGTGGACATCAGTCCGGATAGAGCTGCTATCCTCAGTTTTCCACGACCATGGTAATTAAACACTTGTCAGTTGGGAGGATGCTGATGTAATTCTTGTTTTTCTGAAGAACTGTGATGCCTTGAGGAATGGAGTTCAGGAAAGAGAATGAGGACAGGGTGGAGATGAGGAATTCCTAGAGTAGGAAGAAAGGGAGGTGGGTCCAGTTGGGATGGTGGTTTGAACTTATGGCAGAAATTTGTGTCGTTGCACCAATTGTTACTCTTCTCCTTGTTGAGAAAAGTGGTACCGTCACCGGAGAATGTTGCAGAATATTAATGAGACCCAAACTGAAGTGGCATGGTCGAATTTTGGGACTGAACGATAGTCCCTTAAATAAAGCACTGTTTTGGGGTTCTCATAGAGGAATGGAGGAAAGGATAGTCAGAGACCGCTGCAGTTTATCAAGAGATACAGTGGATCCTTTAGGAGTGGATAGTAGAGTCATTGGGTGGAGGAGATAGAAAATGGGGGTTTTGGCAGTCAAGTACGTACTTGGTATATGATGTGTGGTGGTGGTTGGGTAGGGACTGACCTTATATATGTATAATTTTGTTAGGAAACAAAGGTATATTTTTAAAAAAAAACCGTATTAATTTTTCGCTATTTTTTCTTTACAATTGTCAGTGAGTGGCAAAAATATAGAGGGTTTGTCGTGGAACCAACACTGGACCTGGGTAAAAGACGGTCGAGAAACTAATAGCAGCCGATTGAGTTTCGAAGAGATTATCATGAGCAATGCGTGAAGGCAGTATGCAGCAGATTTCAGCGGCGTCGACAAACGGTTGGCATAGATTGACGCGGTGCCCTTGCCCCTAAGCCGCGGTAATTTAACAGGTTGAAAGGTCGCGGAAGCCATATGACTGCAGCCTCTACAATCAGAAACTCGCAGAGCTAGCGCGATATGACACCAATCCATGCTGTTGTCTTTGAACTCAACGAATAGAATTGTACATTGCCTTGAGTACGCATACTATTTCATTTATTGATTATACATTTTCTTGTGTTTATGTAATCGGGATTGAACAGTTTAAGGGAGAACATATCTAGGAAAAATAACTTTCGACTGTGATTTGTTATTAAAACTGCATTAATTGTACGAATACTATTTTTATTTTGAAGATTAAAATTTCTTTAAAATAATTATATTAACTGTCAACTACAACAATCTACTGAAGTTTAATCCTTCTAACTTAACGTCAACAAATTCGTTAATTAGTGACTACCTATGTCTAGAATAGCAGCCAGTACAGATTCAACACAATTGCAGATTTCTTATTCTTGTTTGGCCAGGCCCGTAACTACCGCCGGGGCACTGCCCCGGGGCCTCAGAGCCCGAGGGGCCCCAAACTGATGGTTAAAAAATTATTGTATTTTAATATCTAATCTAACTTCCCATAAAATAACCAGCACCTAGCTAAAAGTTAATAATAAAAAAGCCATCAAAGTGCTAGAGTAAATGTTTTTGCGTGTTCATATCTAAGAGCAGACAGCAGAATATCGACTCGAATGTGTAATGTCACGCCAAGTGCCTGCCGAGTGATAAGTGAAGGCTGGGACGTGCAGTGAGCTAGTACTAAAATTTGGAGAATGAAAGAACCTTCTGGCGAAAAGCTCTTGAAACAATCCTAAATGCGACCTTAACACTTGCAACATAAAGTCTCGCATTTCATGGATCTAGTGAAAAGTTAGAATGTGGCAACAAAGGAAACTTTCTCTCGATAGTTCAGCTCATGTAATAATATGACCCAGTACTGCAAGAATTGATTCAGCGTCCGCAAGGGACTGTGAATAACCTGTCTGAAATTCAGAATGAACTTATAAACCTATTAGCCTTAGAAATATAATATTAAATTACCGTTGAGCTTCAAAACTGCTTATTTTTTTCATTGATTTTATATACCATTCAGGACATTGCTAAATTGGTCAGTTAAGTGAAATTTACAGGTATATCAAAATAGTTAATGATGAAAAAGGGACACATATTGATATCAAAATATTTGAAACTTTTGTATCCTTTAGAGAGGTATAAGTTCAATCCGCCCAAGGTCTTGCAGAAGAAATACTTACTTCATTGGAAGAGAAAAACTTCGTGGACAAGGGTACGACGGGGCTGCAGTCATGAGTGAGGCATACAGCGTTATGAAGAAAAGCGCCACACGCATACTTTGTGCACTGCACATAACCTTAATTTACTATTAAAGGATATGGATAATGCGGAAGGAAACCGAGTGGACTGCCAGTTTTTTTTAAACCATTCAAAGTATTGCATTTTTGGTCATGGTATTTTGCTGGCAAGACTTGTAGTTAGTGTACGTCATCGAGGCTCAGACTGATTCACTGAATTCGAAAGTGACACTGAAAACTCTTAATCTAACTCACTGGGCTAGTAGGCATGAGGCACAGTGTATGCACTGAAACACAGGTTTTGTGACGTGTTGAAAAGCCTTACCCGCATAACTTTGATTTCCAGGAAAAGCAAGGAAAGAAATGAAGCACAGCAGTTAAAGAACAAACTTGAAAATTTTGTATTGCTTTTGGTTGTTCAGTGCTAAGTTTTAGAGTTTCTCAACCTCGTGTCATTCTGGCAATTCAGTTTGTTCCAGTAATTTTTTTTTTTTTTTTTTTTTTTTTTTTTTTTTTTTTTTTTTTTTTGAAGTTGGTTAATTTTACGGAATTGTTATTAAATAATGCTAGTGGTCTTGATTTGGTAACGTTCTAAATATTTGATTTGCTGTTCACATAGCAATACAGTAGTAACATCTACTAAATTAATGACGACGGAAATATAGAACCAATAAAATTAAAAACAAATTAGGAATCCCGAAAACTTTTGCTATCCATGTAATATCAGTTTTATTCCTGGTCCAGGCACAATTCAGCACGATGCGTATGGAACTACTATCACCCGCATTAATTAATACCTTAGCTAACATGGTGCTTATGAAAGCAGTTTGATTGGTTTGTAAAACTGATTTCAGAGTGAATTATGCTGTAACAAAATGTGCCAGTGGGGATTCTGGTCAACTTAACCACAACCTCCACAAATATTGATTTCTAAAATCATAGCTTCTATTACCCTCATATGAATAACGAGGGGCATCACCTGTGGTAGTAGTAGGAATTTATTCAGGAAAAGCTTGTAAGGAAAAATGAATAACGATCGCGATTCGGCCAAAATAACATTCAGTAATGATGTCATTACACTGTTGTAGTCAATAGCAAGACATATTATTTTCAAGCAGTAATTCCGTTGTAATTCAGCCTGTAGGCAGAATCTAGGTTGTAATACATACTGGACCGGCATAATACAGTTTATTCTACTTTGCAAAATATTTCTAGAGGATTCTTGCGTTTTAACATGGCAATTCCTGGCAGAATCGCGATATCCAGTAATCCCTATTTATTTACTTTAAATAACGAAAAGTATAATATCAAAAACGGATAAGGGATTTATTTGAATGTTTTGTTTCGCGATTCGTATATTTCGTGTAAACTTTCTCTGAGTTTTTAATAAACTTCATAGTTTCTTATTTTCTGCCAAAAAAATTCTGAGGTTATGTTTTAACCAAGAACTTATAACTGATACAGGTAATATAACGTAAACATAGAATACCCTTCTCCTTTCATTATTTTTTGCATCTGGTTGTCTTAGATAAATAAAAAGCAATATGTAAATTTAAACGGACATACTAATTGTAACTTTGTGACATATTATTACCTCGCCTTAATTTACTTTCCTGCTCTCCGTATTTCTAATATCTCTGCTCACTGCTATTTTGCGGCAATAATATCGTTGTTGAATTGCGAGTGTCACTTCGCTTATACAGCAAAAAGTCATATCCTTGATGATTTAAATCTAATAAACAAGTTATCTTAAATCTCATTTAATTGCTAACACAGATATCAAAAACTAAGGGTATCATATATAATGGTAGTAGGAATTTATTCTGGAAAAGCATATAAGGATAAAATGAATAAGTCATTTTGAATGATATCTTTTGTTATATTAATACATTACTATGGTTAGATTATCAGAGTATTTGGTTAGGTTTTACATAAATAACTGCATTTTACTTTAGATCACGGATACTATAATTTCGAAAACGGATAACTGTTATTTATTTTACTAATACATTTCGAATTACGTTTCTCCGAGTTTTTAATAAACTTCATTGTTTCTTACTGTCTGCCAAAAAATTCTTAGGTTATGGTTTAACCTAGTCCTTATAACTGATACAGATAAAATAGCGAAAAATTGAATCCCCTTCTCCTTACATAAATTTATGCGTCTAACTGATACGGATCAAATAGCATACATATTGAATCCGCTTCTCCTTACATTAATTTCTGCGTCTAGTTGTAAATAAACGAAAAGCAAGATGATGGAACAAATGTAATATAGTGGCTGTTGATTGGCGAGTGAAGGCTGGCACGTGACCATTATCTAGCCAATAGCAATAGTAGCTATAGATGTATACTCCAGATTAGCATTTTATACAAGAGGATTGGGTAATTTATTGTGAAGGATAACTGAAATATGTGGAAAGTTTGAAGAACTTGTTTCTGAAGCATCAGACGTTTCTAGTCGATGGGGAGTAAACAAAGAATTTCTCCAGAACAGACTAAGGAAAGCGAAAAAACACATTAATGAGTTGAGTGAAGACGAGAGATTAATAGACCCAAAATCTTGTTTCCGAATCACTGTGTTCTATCCGATGGTAGACACACTTTATACTCAACTTGATCGCCTTTTTGAAGGGATGAAAGCTGTTCTTGACACTTATCACGTAATACAACCTAATTTTTTAGCCAATGCAAGTGAAAGTGATATTCCCAAAAAGCAGTTGATTCGTTAATACGTTTCTAAATGATGTGAGTCCAGCCTATCCTTCACAATATTGTTCAGGAAAAAATTCGTTTCAAAACAAACTGGAAAAAATGAAGTTGCTAATTATACGAGAATAGTCGACCACAATTCGCTTTCATCAAGCTACCCAGATGTTTGAACAGCGTGCATCATATATTTGACTGTTCCTGTGACAGTATCTAAGGCTGAACGGTCCTTTTCTAAGCTTAAATTGATCAAAAATTACTTGAGAAGTACAATGGCTCAAGAAAGACTCAGCGGCTTAGCTTTGCTTTCAATTGAGAATGATTGAGCTCAACATATCAACTTTGTCAAAGTAACATGAATTCGCTGCTTTGAAAGTTACGAAACAAATGTTTAAGAAATAATCAAATGTAACTAATCTTTAATCTTTTCAATGTAGACTACTCTCTATGCATCAGTTCCTGATTCCTTGTCTTTTAATGCATTTTAAGTAACTTAATTTACATGTATGGTAACTATATCTTTAATTTAACTTAAACTTTTATTTAGAAAAGTCATATTTTAAATTATCAATTAAAAGTTTTCCAATAGTTTAATCTTATTAGAAGTTAATGTTTTGAGTTTTTTATGTTAATAACAGTGTATCAAATATTTTACCATGTATTTTTAATATGTGATCTTATAAATTTTTAATAAACATACACTCTTTTTAGAAATTGTACTTTTGTAAATATTTTGCTTTTGTATTATTCACCTTATTCTTTTTACAACCATTCGCACAGAATATTTAATTTCCAAAACTTGTATCATAAAAATAATCCATTTAATAATTTGTTAATTGTATAACCTAGATAAATACTTGAACATTTGGCTTTGTTAACCTCAGTAGCTAGTTTTGTTACCATTGCATGGACCAATAGAAAGAAACAAATTTTGTCGAACTGGAATAAACCCCCATGATTATAAAAAAAAAAAATATATATTCAGGGGCCTCGCTATGAAGTTTTGCCACGGGGCCTCCAAGTTTATAGTTACGTCCCTGTGTTTGGCTTATTGAACTACTCAAATACTGGTATGTTTACTTAAATTTGATTTGAGAAAACTTCTTTCCCTGCTAGCACAGAGGTATTAGCAAAATGCTCAGAGCTACAACAGGAAACGGGTACAAAGTAATAAAGTTATTTTGGCACAAATAATTTAATACGTCCAAAGGTTTCATAGAATATGCTAACACTTTGGATACATCACTTAGTTCTAATTGAAGATATTTCATTTATATCTGTTTCGTTTTCGACCTAAAGTATTGACTGAAGCCTGATACAATAATTTTCCAGCCATTTGTCATGTCTATTCGTGAGTTTTAAAATGTCATATAAAACTAAATTCGTATTCACAGTTCAAAGGTGAACGTAAAATGGTTACTATTGGAGGGGATTTCAATTTATCACATGTCACCTGGGTAGAAAATAAGATAAATGACAGAAGAGATCAGAGATTTGCAAATACCTTAGTAAGGTAAGTAGGTTTTACACAAGTGGTGGAGCAAAATACAAGGGGACCAAAAATTTTGGACGTCTTTCTATTAAACCGGGGTATCACATAACTGAAGGAATAAATGATCGCAATGCAGTGTTGATGTAGGATACTTAGTAAATAAGAGCCAAAATTAAAGGGGGAAAGACGTACAATTATAAAAAGGCACTAATTTTAGAATTGAAGAGACATGTCAGGAAAAGTTTCAGCAAATGGAAGGATGGCACAAGTGCAGTGTAGGCGAAGTGGAAAAATTCAAGGACATAGTAAAGAAATGGGTGAGGAAATATTTATTCCAAAACAGAAAAGAAGTACATACAGGGAGGTGAAGCGGTTAAAAAGGTTAGTGAGAAGAGAATACTAGACATTAAGGCAGTAGGAAATACTTGAAACAGGCTATTAATAACAGCAAAGAGAGAAGCTAAAGATGGGTCTGTGAAGAATGTTGGTGTAGGGCGACCACAAAACAAGACATCTATAAATTCCGATGTCAGAAAAATGAGGGTAAGGGAAAGAATTCAGACAGTTGTAGAAGTTACTGGGGATTTGAAAATGGCACAGATATTGAATTACTGGTTGAATGAGATAATTAGGGGATATCATCTTGTGATGGAAGGGAATAAATCAAAAGAGCTTCTCCAAATGAGGAAAATACAAAGTTTATACTAGCTGCTCTGGAAATTATGAAGCAACTCGGACGGCTAAATTACTACAGATGAACCTTTTTTTCGTAAATTTGGGGAGATCTTTTGGGACCCCCCCTCTCCCCCAACGTAGGTTCATTGTGCTTATGCAATTAATGAACGCTCCCTTACCTTGAAATTTTATTTAAAATGATTTGGGAGTCTTGCTGCTTGCCAGTGAACTGTAAAAGAGCGATTGTATCGGTTCATAAAGTAGGGGGCGACAAATAGAATTGAGAACTACAGGCTCATAAGTTTGAGGTCAGTGGCAGGCAGAATGATGTAGATTGATATGCAACTATATAAAAAATGTCGGTGAAGGAAGAAACTGCTTTACAAATCGACAATATATCTTCAGGCAAGGATATTAATGTGAATCTCGTATGATGGGCTGTATGCAATATATTTAGGATGAATTGTAAAAGGGAGACCAAGTGGGTAGTGTAGCACTTGAAATGTCTCAGGTCCTTATTTGAAACATCAATCCCAAGGTATAATGTCATTTGTATTCCTTAGGACATAATTAATAATCGAGATTGGGTACAGAGTTTCACCTCACAGACTTTATACATATATATGAATTTTATTAAATTAAACAACTGGGAGTAATTTAATAAAGATTATTGCAAGATCAAATGACAGAATCGCTGATAAATCATATAACAGGAAACTTTTATAGATTACCAAGGAAACAAAAATAATCTAAAGACAAGATTGCATCCTTCAAATAACTGTTCTTTTAATGTTAATTGCTTAACACATTTGGCTAGCTCACCAGAGTTAGAAATTTGATTTATGAGATTATATGTTCTGCCTCAGGCCAAAACGGTCATATTCACTTTTGGGAGTTTGTAACTTTGAACATTAGCAAGTCGTTTTTCGGTAGGTGTATTGACTACATGTCTACGTCTCCATCTGCACATTTGAAGAATTTGAAACGTCGCAGATTAAGTAAACTGTATTAGCAGCAAACTGCTCGTCACTTGTAATCTTCTCCAGTCTGCCACCGACTGTCCTCCACTCTGTCCAGCGCGCATCACTGTAGGCCCATTCACACTAGCGATCAGGTTAGCTCAGATCACGATCCAGGATAGCATTCACACTAGCGGTCAGCTCAGGTCAGATGAAGTCGCAGTAGAGGCCGTTTCAGGCAGTTCATAATGATAAATGCCATTTTCTACCCCCGCGTCAATTAATTCGCAATGATTTTGGATCAAGAGTTCAAAAATAAGTCTGGGTGCATCCAGAGTTTTAAGCGCAAGCAGATCAAGAGAAAAAAGAATGCTAACTACCGGCTATACCGTGCGAGACGAGTGGAGGGAAATGATTTTGATATTTTATGGCTCAAAGATTTCGAATTTATTTTAGAAACATTAATTCTGCTCTAGGATTAATTGGTAACATAATTTTAGCAACATGTATTTTGCATAGTTATTTACGAAAGGATAAATTTGCATGCCCTGTAGAAAGTGAATTTCAGGATGAGCAAGAGAAATCCTATTTTACAAATATTCTTTGTTTGTGTGCTAACGCTCGTGCAGAAGACTTTTATTCAAAAAATATATTTTTTTTTTTAAATTCGGAAACAGGATCTGTATCTTGGCAGTACTAAAATGTGTAATAATATTTGAATTTATATTAAAGTTTGCCTACTTTATAGTAAACAAAAATAATATACCATTAAAATATTTTTTATTTATTTATTACTTTTTTTATTGTTTACAAGCCTAGTTTTCAGACGTACGTCGCCCATCTGATCTGACCTGACCTGACCGTTGCTCGTTCACACTAGTGGTCAGCTCATCTCAGGTCTTGACCGTTTTGATCGGCGGCGGTGCGATCTTCAGTTTGACCTGACTTGCCCTGACCTGAGGGGACGGCGTAGTGTGAATGCTCCCATTGGGTTGACCTGAGCTTATCTGACCGCTAGTGTGAATGGGCCTTGTCTTCTCAACAATTACGTCGGGGCTCTCACCCCTCCACGACATGCACAGGCAGACCGTTATTTACAGCCGTGACGGAGACCTAGCTCCCCTCAATGACAAAATACAGAACAAATCGCACCATCCAGAAATTAAAGTACACTAGCGACATAACGTATTCCGATTGGCTCTTATTCGAAATACTAACAAATGAAATGTGGTGACCATGTCGAACACCACACACTACATCTTTCTAAGGCATTTGACAGAGTGAGCAATAAATTGAAGTGGATGAAAAAGTGACTTTCTGTGTAGAAGAATTCCTAAAAGGCAGAAAGCAACGCGTTAGAGTAGAAAATCCGTCTCAAAAGAGGAGTCCTTAAAATGCTACATCATTTATCGATTTTCGCTATGTATCAGGAGAGATAAATGGCTCGTCACAAAAAAGCACATTTTAGAAATAATGAAATTTAGCCCTTTAAGAATTGAATTCAGAAAAGTTCCTTTGTTAAAATCTGATGTGACCATAGCGGAATCCTTAATCTTTAAAATGATATCTCATTCATTGATTTTGCTAAAGTATGAAGGCAGATAATGGCTTGTGACATAAAAAAACACCTTGCCTTAACGAGGCATGGAAATCAGCCTTGGCAACTCTACACAGAGAGCGTAGAACGCATGTTCAGCAACCGCCACAAACGGCTCAATATTAACTTCCTCGGCCCGCAACGAACAACTGTAGCCCCGCCCACTCACTGTCAGCCACCGGGCTCGGGCGTCGGAGAGATCCGTTGGCCCATATAAGGAGGTGCGGCACCTGGGCTTGCTTACGAAGCCTGCTTCGCGACGCTAAGGTTCGAAGATTTTCTGCACCACGCTAAGCTGATTCAAGACGACGCTGCTGTGACAGGACTCCATGCGTCCTGACGCCCTTGCGAATGTTCCTCTGGTCTTCAAATACGACGTCTGTGGGAATAAATTCTTCCGCAGGCTAAATGGAATGCGCAAGAGGCTTCGCAGGAAGTTCCAATCTGCAGCAACTGACGCCTGGTAAGTTGCGGGTTCCATGGACTCCGGCGTGCCGAACCAACCCGAAATCCCGGAGCTGCGCAAGGAGTCCAGGCCTACAGAGTCGGTTACTGCTAACAAGGAGACAGCCGATGACCACGCAGATACAGAGCCGGAGGTGACCACGCCCTCTAACCCAGCTCAGTATTTTGTAGTTTTTTTTTTTTTTTGTAACAGTTTAACGTCCCTTTTAACAACGCGGTCTTTAGAGACGGGAAAGGATGGTGGCAAGGAATGGGAAGGAAGCATCCCGGCATTCACCTGGAGTGATTTGGGGAAACCATGGAAAACCCAAATCTGGATGCCCGGACGGGGATTCGAACCGCCGTCCTCCCGAATGCGAGGCCAGAACGCTATCCGTTACACCACCACGCTCGGTCCCAGCTCAGGAGGAGATGGAACCGGCCCTACGCATCGAAGAGGGACCTGTACTGCCAATATCGGTACCGTTCTCTGGCAACTGGGCGAGCCTGTACGTCAAGCTGCTGTTAGCAACAGAGCTTCCCATGTTGTGCTGGCTGGCGGTCGGAGGAATCAAGCTTCTCGCTTCATGCCCGTCGGACCTGGAAAGGACCTGCAAGATGCTGCAGGACATGGGACTCTGCCCCACCGATCAGCTCCCCTGCAAACCAAGCCGGCCACCGCCGCTGAAGACACATGACACGCTGCCGAAACAACAAACGCAGAGGGCTCCCAAGAAGAAGCCCCTCGTCGTCAAATATCTGCAGTGTTACAATTGTCAAGCCCATGGTCACCAGGCGCGCGACTGCACCAACCAAAAAAAGGTACGTGAGATGTGGGGGAAACCATTGAGCTGCCGACTGTTCCATACCAAGAGAGGAAGCAGTCTGCTGTAACTGTAGTGGAAATCATGCGGCCTGTTATTCTGGATGCCAGATTCGAAAGCAACTTCTGGCGAAGACTCGCCTCCACCATAAAGCTGCAACCACTGCCAAACGAGGCTACCATGCTGACAGCTCGCAACAGCACAACAGACCGGCAGCCAAGACTGCGAGTGGGTCACATCCGCGGTCCACTGCGCCTCGCCGATCTGCAGACGTACCTGGGACAAGACGGCAGCAGGATGGCGTTCAACAACACCGCCTCGTGACACAAGGCCACGGCTGCTGCAACGCCACCATCAAAAACGCCGACCAGCTGACTGTAATGGTCCAGCTGTTCACACAGATCATCATTGCCATGATGCCATGTCCACGAGCGCCAACATACTAGATAGCTGACACCTACTTGCGACATAGACAACAAGCCATGTCAAAAAAAAGCAACAACGACAGCAGTCATAGGATCCTATCCTGGTACTGTGGAAAAATATTATAGCATGTCATAAAATACACCAGAATGGGACCAATAAAACATAACTACAGGATTTTAACTACCCATAGACATTTAATAGTTATTTTAATTATCTACTAGAAGTTCATAATTAAGAAATATTGTCAGCAATAATCTTATATTCAAACGTAACTGTAATCCAATCGCACACGAACTGATACTGCACCCTTCAAAACACAGATTTCAAGTTAAAACTGAAATGAAAAAATGTGCGAGAAATGTGAACAGCTACAGATCCGGCTCTCCAGATCCAGCCATCATCTTGTCCTCTAGGTGGTGTTGATCCAACGCAGTTGTTGCTCCGGCCGCTGTTCCTATGGCACGTGAATACAGGTCCGACTTTCACTCGGACGTACTTCGATCACTAACCTAACTGATACAGGTCCGAGGAACCGCATCCATTCGGACCTACCCATTTCTACTGGAAAGTGCATAAAATAAACGAAGAAAATGGGCAGAAAAAAACATCGCCGAAGGAAAGAAATTCAACCATTAATCAGATGTGGGAACAGTTGTCACAGGAGAAGGGGCAACAGCATGGAGGAAATAAATGTATGGAGACGACGCAAGCGACCTTCATCACGCATTGAAGTGACGCCGGGCGGAGGAAAAGTGGGGAGGCGTGGTCGCCATATTACCTACCTATACAGACGAGGGGAATATGAACAAAAACCTTAAGGGGACTCTAGGATAAAGGTGACGCCGCAATCTGATGATGGATTATTATATAACTCAATGAGACAAATACAAAATTAAGAATAAATTTTTTTGATATACTGCTTAGTTTTCGAGATATTCTGTTTCAAATGTGAGATGTTTTTAGTTGAAATTCAGAAGAAAAAATTGGTCAAAGTAAAATTTGATGATGGATTCTCATTTAAAAAGACGAGACAAATAAAAAATAAAGAATAAAATTTTTCGATATTTCGCCTAGTTCTAGAGATATACTGTCTCGAAAGTGAGGTGTCTTGAGTTGAAATCAGAAGAAAAAATTCGCAAAAGTCAAATTTGATGATGGATTCTTATGTAACACGACGAAAATAA
Source organism: Vandiemenella viatica (assembly GCA_031002005.1). Taxonomy (NCBI): domain Eukaryota; kingdom Metazoa; phylum Arthropoda; class Insecta; order Orthoptera; family Morabidae; genus Vandiemenella; species Vandiemenella viatica. The sequence goes on along the minus strand of CM061919.1, from coordinate 200,304,135 downwards.
TCGAAAATAAGGAATAAAATTTATCGATATCTTGGTTAGTTTTCTGGATATACTGTTTTCAAATTGAGGGGATTGTGTTGGGATGCGGCCTGGACCAAAAATTAATCCTGCCAAAGCCACAATGAATTACATGGTGGACATGCAGAATGGATATTTCAGTTTTATTACTACCACTTGTGGTTAGGTTGAAATGCGGCCTAGACCAGAATAAAAATAGTGGTCTTGTTACCATACATCGTAAGCTTAATTGGGAATAGCTGGAAATAGTTTACATCGCGATACACGTTTTGAACATGGTTCTCATTAAATTACTAACAATAATAGATAAATTCTTTGTCCCTTATGCAACAACAAAACCATTCTGGTACAGACTGCATTTAGACCTAACCACAATCTCCATTAAATTGCCGCTACAGAATCAAACTATGTATACACACCCACACACGCGTATTTGAATCGCAAACTGCATTTGGTGTAACAACTTCGTTTGCTTCATCAAGATTCCTATATTGCATAGCATAATTTAACACGTTTAATTTCATTTTACTCTGTCGGTATAAACTGCAGCGAAAGAAAGCGCAATACTAAATTCACTGAATCGCGATGTAAAAATCACCCCTTTAAATCTCATTTTTAACACTCATTAAAGAGTAATGCTAGTTTATTATGCGCAAAATAACAAGGTATGCTGATTTTTTACACTACACCAACAAAAATTTGAGAACAAAGTCATCCCATTGAGAGCTATGACTAAATATTTATAGACAGGCACCAAACTTGCCAACACCTACTTCAAACTTCGAGAACAATAATTACAATGGAACTTACTTATGATTCCTGTTTATTTATTATCTGGCCTATTTGTGCAACCGTATGCAGCACAAGATGGCATTATAAAAAAATTAGACACATTAGAAAATGAAGTAATCACAGCTTCAAACACAATGTGAAAATAGCAATTGTAGGGATACGTAATATGACCGCCGCCGCGCATGCGCAGTATCAGCCGAGAGTTTAGAGGCGGCGTCACAGAAAAAGCGGTATTTCGTTTCCATAAATTTCTTTCCTCCATGGGCAACAGAAGCTGCAACTTCATCTTCTATAACAGCAGGATTTGAAAATTAAAGAGCGGAAACAAGGCCATCAGCACGTCCAAAAAAATAACCAAACAGATAGGCTGATTTTTTTTTTTTAATGGTCTGCGCCCATCAAAATTAGCTGTAACTGAAGACACTTTAACAAAGAGATAAATCGCACAGTCAAGTAAAGGTTGTAAAGTCGTGGACACCAATAAAGAGGCATGTGAGTGAGCAAATGTACATCATACAAAAGCCAGTTGAAACTGTATAATTTGTTACAAGATTGTATAATCACTTCAAAAAAGAAAAATGAACCTAAAATACTTCTATTATTACGGCTTAGAGATGTGGCAATTGTATGTTTCAAAGAACATTCGCTCAATACCGCACAACAATGTCTAACTAATATCCAAAACTTTACCTTCGCCGCACATTTTTGCAGAAGTGAATACATAGAGGGGAAAACTGTATATTTATTAATAACTAGCAGAGTTCAAGGCGTTTCCCTGTTTAGTTGGCGTTGATTTACCGCTACCCTGTTTTTATTCACGCAATGAGTAACATGTACCAAGTTACATACAATTCGCGCCATCAGTTTCGGGAATTAAAGCAAACCTAGATTCACACTCACTCCGCCAAGTAGGTTTAAATTGATTTACGCGTACACTATTTTTATTTGTCTGAATAGATTCATATTTACCAAGCTTCACTGATTTCGTACTGGCCATTTCAGATACTAAACTAAACGGTTAGCAGCAGAAGTCTGAGAATGGGGTGGTTTGGATGCTTTTATACGGAATGTCAGTTTTCATTTCAGTCCAGGTTACATTTCAACCTAATTACATTTGTTAATGTTGCTGCTCACATTATTACATACCACATACATAAAAATGTATCTGGAATGTGTCTATTTACACCGATATCACGCAAAAAATACATATTTTGAATGGATTTTCAGAATTTGAAAGTTTGGGTTCAAAATTAAAATTTTATGGATGTCTTACGCCGTTACGACACATTTACTTTACGAATAATCAAGCATTATCTGAAAACTGCTGAATCGATTTTGACCGAGTTTTCGTAGTATCATACATTAGATGTGTCTCATTGTGCTGATTCATCTGCCGCTGGAGCTAAAAAAATTTCTCATTATGCTATTTCATCTTGCACTGTAGCTCAAAATTAAAATCTATTCCGAACCTGTATAGTTGAATATTAGGTATTCAGAGTTGTATATCAAGTATTCAGAAATAAGCGAGATATGAAAAAAGAAATATTTTACTTTCGATTTATTTCAGGGAATTACAACTGTGGCGTCATTGTTGTCATAGAAACTGCATTATAAACAATGCAATAAACAATAAAATGAAGAAAAGCTGCTTTGTTGCCCTAAACTGTTTTTATTTGCAACACAAAGGCTTAATACAACGTTCTATTTATATTAAAAACCATCAGCATGCGCATTAATTATTATGAACAGAATGACTCTACTTTCAGCTCCAAACGCCAGATATTTTGTCTGACACTCGATATATACAGAACTTAAATAGATTATAATACGGTTGAAAGCTAGGTTATGACAGAAACTCACGTGTGTAGTGCAGAATGTAATACGAAAACGTTCAGTTTTCCTAAATCGTATATGATAGCCAAAGAAATTGGGTATTTGACTACTTCTTGAAAATGATTTTAAATTATTTATTGGTACGCGTTATTCACCGAGTGAAGAGATTAGACGGTAGTGAATTATTTTGCGTAAAATTCAAAGTCAAAATTTAAAGAATTTAAAAGCCCGCCAAAACGCTCCTTCGCTGCCTGGCGCGTGCATTGACAGTCGTGACGTCACACGTCTGTAAACGCTGCCCCTGCGAATAGAGAGTTTCCTATTACCCTAGTTTTCAATTATTTTTATTGTTTATTGCTGGTTACTTCTTGTTATTAATGAAAGTTCGTTTTGAATATAAAATCGAAAACAATTTGTAAAAGCCTACAGCGGAAAAATATTGAAAGTAGCCGCCTTATTTGTGTCTAAACAACCACTGAGTTTTATTCTGTGGAGCTTAAAAATGTAACAACTTCAATTTGATATTGCGAAAAAGTCACTTACGATATTTCAACCAATGCCCCATACTAGTGATGTTCCGATACCATCAAAGTATCGATACCTACTTATATGAGTAGTACTCAAATTATCTTACGATACTTACTCATATGAGTACTGCAAAAGTATCGATACGTACTCATATCGATAGTTATTTTTAATTAATGTCAAAATATAAAAATATATGTGACATGTTGCTAAATTATTTATTTTATATGCCTAGTGTAATTAAATCAAATAACACTTAATAAACATTTTTATTTATTTATTAAAATTATCATAAAGCTCACATTGAAAGCAACCTTTGAAGCTTTTATTTTTAAATATTTATTTATTATAGTTTTAATACTTTTAAATCATAAAAGTCCGCTTTTGCAAGGTTTCCCAAAAAAGCAATTGTTCCAAATATTTTGGAGACAGTTTGTTTCTTTTGTTTGTCATTGCCTTAGAAAACAAACATTCACTCAACACTGACGTTGCTATAACAATGAGATACTGTTGTGCGTATTTATACAGACAAGGAAATATAAGTTTCATTTCTTCCCATTCTGTAAATGTATTGCTTTTTAGAGACGTTACAGTGTTTGACAAGTAGAGAGAGACTTTGTCACTACCGCGCGTTTCCTTTTTGTTTGTGATGTTTCCAGAAGTGATACTCCTGTGAAACGCAAGCTTAAGCATCTTCTTCTAATTAACATGGGCTACTTAGTTCCTTATGAACCATATCTTTTAGTTTTTGTGTGGGGCTGCGTGGGAGCGACCAATGGCCATGTATTGCGAAATGCGCGCCAAGTACGACTTTATTACAATCAAATAGGGACCTAAAACAAACTCTTTGAGATTAGATTGTCTATTCTAAGGTTGATTTTGTTTGATTTTCAATGCTACCAACTTGACGTCGGCTGGAAATTAGTTTCGCAGGCGCGACTGAGTGGTGCAGCAGGGATGATGCGTTTAGAATTTAACATCGGGTGCATATCGATACTTTCGATTCGATACAAGTACTTTTCTTCCGATACCGAGTAAGTATTGAATTAATTAATTCGAATAGGAAAAGTACTCGGTATCGAAACAAAGTATCGAGTACTTACTCGTATTTACTTGTATCGGAACATCACTACCCCATACAGCTGATGCCTTTTCTAACGTCATGTTATTAAAACTAATTAATTTTTAATTTTAATTTAATTGCATTGGAGCACACGCTCCGGTGGCAATTTCCCTACATACCCAACTTCCCCCTATCCTGCACCCACCCACGATTTTCTGTGAAGCTCATTTACACCGCGATTTCGTATAGTCAAATGTAATACGTTGTTTAAGGCGAGAATTATTAGGGTTAGGGTCCTAAGGTTTATCGAAGCTTCGGAATATGTTCAATTTGTTTTCTTTTGTCATTTTCTTTGGATACTAGTTGCTGTTGGTTGCATAGCATAATCATTTTTTCCCGAAAACCCACCAAAACATCAATTTAATTTTTCTTTTTTTTTCTGAATGCTTCACATCTTTTTGGATAACAAGCGAATTACAACCGTTTGAAACAACCTAAGAAGATTTCAAAAAGGAAATTGGACGTTACTTGCACACCATAAATAGTTATTTAAAAAAAAATATTTCATGCATATTAAAAGTAAATACCGCTTAATAGCCGCAATTATGTCAGAAAGGTAACCTGCAGTTGTATCGTCAGGTAAAAATTCCAACGAAAAGGACACTACGCGTTCCGGAACTGTTGCAAGATTTCTATAAGTGATGTCACTTCTAAAATAAATTCCATTATTCGCCACCGTGCACCTGTATTTTTTGCATGATATTCTCTCTCTGGTAAGTTTAAAAATTAAAAGTTTTCATGTATGATAGCAATTTGTTTCAAACGCTTGTATGACGCTTAGCAACTATTATGAATTCTTCGAATAAAAATATAGTAGTGCAAAAAACAGCAAACAAAACCGGATAAAATGCACGCAAAAAATATTATCCTAACCAAGGTTCAAACGTAGGACGTTCTGAATTCCATTACCACTCTTCAATCACACAGCTATCAGGACATTACTTCTTAATTGCTTCTCTGTATGTTAATGGCAAACACTTCACAGTTTCTTCGTGTGAGATGAAGTGAAACGAGTTAGGTAAATGAATAAACAAACAAATTCAGTTTTATTGACAAAAAAATATCATGTATATATAAGCCTTAATCTGCAATTAAGAAAAATGGCCCACAACATCCAGTTGTTCCGAGTGTGGTGAGTGAGCGGTTAACGCTCTGCCCTCGCATCCGGGAGGACGCCGCACAGTGTGATATTTTCTAAATCTAGAGGGTCAAAAGTCAGTTTTGATAATAGTCTACTCAGGCAAAATAGTTATTTATATTCAAAGCAGATAAACCATATTACTCGGAACAAATGTTTATTTTCCACGAATTCAAACCTAACAATAGAAAAAATAGTTTGAACAATGGGCTTCATGTCATCCACCGATCAAGCGCTCGAGTCGACTGCGCCATTTGACTGAGCTTGGTCGATGATTACGCTGTGTTTGTGTGTGTTAGTAGTGATTTGTGTGTTTCTGTTGCTTTTGGCGATCCTCAAGGTAAGTTTACGCATGCTTTTTCCGTGATTCATTAGCATCATTAAAACAGAGCGAGATTATTCTTAATTAAAAAAAAAATACCTAGCCAATTTCATGTTGCATTTTAGTTCATTATACCACATAATATCGGTCTCTTACTATATTTATTTGAAAGAGCTGCTTATTAGCTACAATAAATACCTTCATTTGTTTGCGTATATTTGTGACACCCATACAACTTTTCTTTATTTCTTTATTTTCACTGCACAAATTTCGCGTACAGAATTTTTCGACGTATGGCTTGCTAATGCTCAACAATCAATCTCTAACTTTCAATTTAAATATAAATGAGTCTCAAATTGAAGCTGTTACATTTTTAAGCTCAGCAGAAAAAAATTCAGGGGTTTTTTTCTATAGCCAGCCCCACAAATAAGGCGTCTATTTTCGATATTTTTCCGATTTTTCTCGATTTTGTATTCAAAATGAAATTTCATTAATAACAAGAAATGACCAGCAACAAACAATAAAAATAGTTGAAAACTTAATAACAAGAAATGACCAGCAACAAACAATAAAAATAGTTGAAAACTTGGATAATATGAAACGCTCCTTTCCCACCCACAGCGTTTACAGACGTGTGACGTCACTCAAGCGACCACCTATCCTAGAGCGTTTTCTGTCACGTGACCAGAGGTGAGAAAAGTATAATTATTATTTCGATTTTTTATTAAAAATAAACCACTTTTCTTTTCAAAATTAAAAAAATTAACTTCCTGAAGCATTAATCTACGAGAATGGTTTCAATTTTTAACATTTTTTTTAATACTATCAAATAGCCTATTGTAATTGTGCTAATAGAGATTGGGAAATCTCTGATGTTTTTTTCGTTATTAATTTCTCGCATTCAATACGGACATCTTAGACGTTTAAAAAATGAACATCTCGAATTAAAGGAAAGAACATTTCAAGTTTTGTTTAAATAGTTATTATTGTAAATTGATTTTATTGCGTTCATTAAAGGCTATGGTCAGAGACACTGTAGTTGTGTCTTCTGTGCGCACTGGGCAGTAACATGGAGGAAGGAAATATATGGAGGAGAAGTGACGTTAAATCGGTGAAGCAGGCTCTAAACTCTCCCGCATGGCGGCAGCAGCGGTATTGCGCTTCCAAACATTGCGATGTTCCCAGTATATCCCGAAAACTAAGCAAGATATCCAAAAAATTTATTCTTTATTTTCGATTTGTCTCGTCGTGTTACATAAGAATCGATCATTAAATTTGACTTTTGCGAAATTTTTCTTCTCCATTTCAACTCAAGAAACCTCACTTTTGATACAGTATATCTCTAGAACTAGGTGAGATATCGAAAATTTTTATTCTTTATTTTTCATTTGTCTCGTCTTTTTAAATAAGAATCCATCATCAAATTTGACTTTAACCAATTTTTTCTTCTGAATTTCAACCAAAACCATTTCACATTTGGGACAAAATATCTCGAAAACTAAGCAGAATATCAAAACAATTTATTCTTCATTTTTTATTTGTCATATCGAGTTACATAATAATCCATCACCAGATATCGGCGTCACCTTTATCCTAGAGTCCCCTTGAGGTTTTTGTACATATTCCCCGTGTCTGTATGGAAGCGGCCATGCACCCTCCACTCCGGCCATGCCCCCCCCCCCACCCCACTCCTCCTCCGCCCTGCTTCACTTCAATGCGTGGTGAAGGTCTCTTGCGTCGTCTCCATATATTTCCTTCCTCCATGGGCAGTAATGCAACATCTAGTGGTTGAAACTTTGGTATTTGTCATCATAAGTTCAGAATTTCATTTAAACCTCTGTAATGATGTAATGTTGAAATATAAGACATACCAAGCAACTGAATTGAGGTTCTCAGCTTTAAAACGGTGAAAAAAAAACCATCGCAATCTGCTCAGTAGTTTCTGAGTTTTTATTTTTCAAATTTATCCTGTTTTCTTTTTATAGATAGATAGAGATAGAGCTAGAGATAGATAGAGATAGATAAGTGATAGAGATAGAAGAATAGATAGATAGAAGATGATTTTGATGAAATAAACTGACTTAAAAATATTCTAGAAAATAGCGCTTTGAAATATCAAGTATTTCCATCCCAAAAAAATACAATCATACTCATTTGTGTATATATATTTCCAGATGGCGCAGTAGTATATTTCTTAAGACGTTTGAGTAAACATTAGAAAATTTACCATTAAAATATAACTACAATTGTATGTGGTGATTAATATAATTTTTCTATGTGTCATAATTGAGAAATGAGATTTGGAGCCTTACATCCTTCTTCAATCTAAAAAATGTGGTACACAAATATTCAAGAATTACAAAAAATACATTCACAACAATTGATAATTTTTTTAAATGGCAATGAATTTTGATAATTGTTATTTGGATCACTTAGCACCAATTTAAACATTAAAGTTATAATCTAAACCTAACACTCAGAAAACTGTAAAATCACATAGTTTTAACGATCAACAGACAGAGGGCGTAGCTAGCTTAACAAGGGCCCCGGTGCAACAGAAAAAATATTAGGACCCTCAAGCCAGATGGGCGACATTTTTTTTCAAGTATTGGAATTGTGAGGTTTACTGGCAGGATCCCCAAATGAGCTTGGGGGCCCCGGTGCATGGCACGGCCTAGCCCTCCGATAGCTACGCCAATGTCAACAGATTAAACAATTTACTTAATAATTTGTTAAGAAATGAAACTTGGGAAGAAACTTGCCCCGTACGAACGAGAAGTATAAGAACATTGTTGTCATATTTCGAAGTATGCTTACCTCTTATGACAAGAAAGAAAAATATTATAACTAATACTAAATGTTATAAGTAATATCAACAAAAAAGAAGCAACTTCAAAGCCACAGATACCAACTCCACAATTTGATAATTTCATAAAATACAAACAGATTCTTAACAGGGTAGTAAGACATGCAAAAAAAATAACAAAAATATAGAAAAAATGATAGATATATTTCCTCAGCTACAAAGAAAATGAAAGTCTTGTGAGAAGCAAGTGGTTTTTAAGGCGGCAACATAGCTTCAGCAAGTATATTCATGCGAATCTCTGTTAGTTGGCTATATGCAAGATATTTCGGATGCAATTGTCAAGGTGTAGCACTAGATCTTTCAATGGCTTATGCCATAATGAGTCATAAATTTGTGTTAAACAACATAAAAACTATTGGAATGGATGAAAAGTTGATTTTCTAGGCAGAATAATTTTTAACATGTAGAAAGTAAAAAGTTAGGGTAGGAAATGGAGTATCAAAAGAAGTGGAAATGAAAACGGGAGTGGCACAGGGTAGCATGTGGGGATCATTGCTATTCGTTATTTTAGTGAATGATTGTGTTGGTGGTTAGGTTGTTTTCAGATAAAATAATGCAATCTAATACGATCAAAATGATAGAATACTGTGAACAGCTGCAGCGTGATCTGGACAGGATAATTAACTCGGTAGGTCATCATGTGATGAATATGAATGTAAAGAAGATTCAGATTTTCAGTTACGCAGGTAAAAAACTGAAGATTGATAAAGTGGAAAAGAATTGCTTATTAAAAACTCCGCATAACATTTGACAACTAACTGAAGTGGTCAGGACACATTGGACAGTTAGTAGGAAAAGGGTTCAAAACACTTTTGTAAAAAACTAAATAGCATCTGCTACAAGATGAGAATATAAGTGGGGGTGGGAGAGATATGATGGTTGAAAGTGGTCGACCTATGGTGTTTTCATATTTCAACCAAAGACGTATGTGTTCCTACATTTTACTATGGAACCGCAACTACCTAGCGCAGACCACTGCTATTTGTGTGAGGTTGTAGCCTCGAGTCTTCCATCGTGTACTATGGCGTTTGATGTCGGTAGATTTGGGGGTGTGGGAGATATTGTGGTTGAAAGTGGTCGACCTAGGGCATTTTCATATTTCGACAAAAATGTTTTTAAAAAATCTTTGGAATTTTCTAGAATGTACTAAAATATTCTTGAATACTGTTCTAGAATACAACACATTTTTCAGCTATTAAAAAATATAAATAATTTGTATTCAACATATTTAATGTGTGAATCGATTTTTACTATTCTTTCACTGGTAGGCTACTTTTTATCCTGTAAATATTTCATGTTTCATGCAGAAACATAAAAACCTTCAAAATGCTTAACAATCACAAACGAAGTTGTGGAAACCGTCTAGTATACTAGAAAATATAATATTCATAAATAAATAGGTATAAGCTGCAAACAAACAATGATGTACACTCGCATAATAGTAGAAAGCTCTAGACTTACGACTAAATATACATCAAACAGATGCTACCCTCGGATTCAGAAAGGACCACTTCATATGGGAATCAGATTGTTTGATAAGCAAAAACAAACAGAAAACCGAGCGGGGCGGTGTAACGGTTAGCGTTCTCGCCTCGCATTCGGGAGGACGGCGGTTCGAATCCCCGTCCGGGCATCCAGATTTGGGTTTTTCATGGTTTCCCCAAATCACTCCAGGCAAATGCCGGGATGCTTCCTTCAAAAGGCCATGGCCGAATTCCTTCCCATTCCTTGTCCCCATCCTTGCCCCCCATCCTTTCCCGTCTCTAAAGACCTCGATGTTAAAAAGAGATGTAAAGCAGTTACAAAAAAAAAAAAAAAAAAAAAATACAAACAGAAAACATTAAATTCAGCTCAGCAGTGAGGGAGTACTTGCTCGACAACTGCTTCTACAGTATTGATGAATATTTGAAAACCGAATGTTAGTCTTAGATTACAGAGTTTATCAGGAATGTAGATGGTGAAAAAGTACATAAATAAGATATTACCTCAATGAAGTATTCACGAGTGAACCGCCGGATTGTGTTATCAAAACACGATTTTTCGACGACTAGGTCCGTCGCCTTCCTCACGTGCGAAAACATCTGTACTGGCTGGCTGACCCACAGATATTGAGACAGCGTCACCGTCGTCGTCGACGACGTCGTCGTCATCGGAGATTTGTTAGCGGTTTTCCGTGTGGCGAGGTCGGGCAGGCTTGCATCCAGTCAGAGAGGCGAATAGGCTTCTAGAACGGCTTGATGTTGGCCACCAGCTGTATCAGGTGTGCCAGTGGTCGTGGCTGTAGATCTTCGTTGCGGGCCACGAACCCTAATATGAAGTGGTCTATGGCGGCAGCTGGACAGAAGTACCACGCTCTCTGTGGAGCTTCGCCTAGGTTGGTTTCCACGCCTCAATAAGACACAGCCCAATGTCTCGATTGGAGGTATCGGCAAATCGAATTTCTATTGCTCCTTTGATTACTTAATCCCAAATATATGAGGTTCTAGTCAGTATCCTAACGTTGTTAAAGTATACACTGTGGCCATGGTTGTACATGTGCTCGGCGATCGCTGATTTGATGTATTGTCCCAGCCGGAGATGGTATATGTGTTCTTCACACTGGTTTTGTACAGTGCGAATAGTTTGACCGATATAGGTATTTCTACAAGCACACGGAATGCTGTAAATTCCGGGAACTCGAAGGCCAATTTTACCCTTAACCAAACGGAGATAGTCCCATATTTTTGATGGTGGTCGGCGGTGTGAAGTGAACCTTGGCGAAACTCCGCAGAGAGCGTGGTACCTCTATCCAGCTACCGCCATAAAAGGCTCCATACTATGGAGGAAGGATTGTGGCCCGAAACGTAGATCTACAGCCACGACCACTGGCAACCAGCATGATTCGAGGAGAGTGCGCGCCGAGTGAGGAAATATGTGAGTGACGGGCGCACCCTCCGTGCAACTCCTAGTAGTGCCGCTAGGGCGCAGCAGCTCCACGCCACCTATACATCGCGTACGCACTGGACACCGGGCACCGGGCACCGGGCACCGGTAGTGGACACACAGCTCCAAGCGGTGCCTCCTAAGGGGGAGCACAGGGAGTGTGCGGTCTTCGTCAAGCGCTGGCCTACCGGAGCTTGCTCCTGCGATATAGACGGCCAAATTATTGCCCTCCCACCCACCGAGTATTAGGGTTTTAACCACTCCACGGCCCACTCCTGCTAGGATTGGGACCCCCGAGTGAGCACATTAGGGTTGCTTCTTGCTGGATACATAACGGTGACAATCAAGGTGAAAACAACACCCCTCCCAACACCAACACGAAACATGGAACGTCGGAACGGAAAAACCTGTGCCAAAGAACAAGCTGCAACAGGACGCGGACAGCAAACACAACAGACAGCCCACGCTACTCCAGCCAACCGAGGGACGGCGGTCACGAGAACTCATCATCGAGTGGCATCGATAACCACTACGAGGAAAGTGAACAATCAGCTGTAGCAAGTGACTACGATGAAGGGACCCCAATAGAAAGTGTTCCCCAAGGGACCTAACTCTACAGTAACAATGACTTCCCACCACTACAACCAAATAAAATGAGGCAGCAAGGAATGCAAGCTCCCAGCGATGGAGAAAGTGACATGCGCCAACTGTGAAGGTGACGACACCGCATCGGAAGGCACGGGAAAACACAACCTTCAAGGGAACCCAACAACAAGGAGGCAAGGAGCAAACAATAACAGAGGAGCCAAAAAAAAAAAAAAAATGCAGTCACAACCGCCAGCAGGTGCCAAGAGACCACTACCACGGAGGAAACAGGGAAAACGAAACGAAGGATAGTAAAAAAACGCAGGAGTCACTGATGGCACTCAGAAAGTATCCGCGAATCAGCAAACGTGTTCGACGGGAAATCCTTCATGAAAAAATGATAAGAACACTAGAAAACATTCAAAAAGCTGAAAACGACACGAGCAAACTTTTTGCCCTAATGAAAGGAAGGTGTGATGTCACTGTTGAAATAACAGCGAGAAATGCTGAAAACCCAAAAGACTTCAAAATTGCAATCTGGAAGTCAAACAATATAGGAAATAAGAAAATAGAACTTCAGGATTTCATCCGACGGAACGGGTTAGATATCGTTCTGCTGACTGAAACGCATCTGAAACCAAAGGACCAATTTAAACTCACAGGATTCACAATCTACCGGAACGACAGGCAGGGTCAAAGGGAAGGGGGAGCGGCGATAGCCATAAAAAAAAAAAAAATACCCCACGACTATGTCAAGACCCCTCAGCTAATAGATATGGAGGCCACGGTGAAAAATGTCCACTCGGTCGAGGGACAAATATTGCTGATATCAGCATACCTATCCCCCAATCATGCCATGCGTGAGCGAGACCTAGACGCCCTGCTTGGAACAGGCAGAAGTGTAATTATTGGCTGGAGACTTGAATACCAAGCACTACACTTGGAACTCAAGAAGAAACAACACCAGGTGGGAACTTCTCTTGGAGCAAGCTGAAAGAAGAAACATCCAAGTGGTAGGTCCAAAATCACCGACAAATGTCCCTCACAATAGACGACAGCAACCTAGTGTCCTAGATGTGGCCGTCATGAAGGACATCATGCGTCGAATTAATCTCAAAACCATTAACGACCTGTCATCTGATCACCAACCCGTTCTGCTGCAAATAAGGAACTGGGTCCTACCCCACACAATGGAGAAAAAATGCAATGAAGTGGACTGGAACCAGTTCAGTAGACTAGTCCATAACCGAATCAAACCCACATTCAACGTGACATCAACAGAAAGAATCGATATAGCAATTAGCCACTTCAACAGGGTTTTATCGGAAGCAGACAGGAGAGCGTCTGCAATAACAACACACCAACCGTATACCGAAGATCTGCCACCATAAATCGAAAACCTTCGTTATCTTAAAAACACAGCAAGGAAGTTATGTAAGCGCTGTCGTGACACACAGGATAAACGGAGATACAAACAGCTCATTAATTATTTAAGAGGACGCATGGTAGAACAAAACTCAGCGAAATGGGTGGCAAGGATGTCACAACTCACACTAAACAACAGGGACCGAGCGTAGTGGTGTAATGGTTCACGTTCTGGCCTCGCATTCGGGAGGACGGCGGTTCGAATCCCCGCTCGGGCATCCAGATTTGGGTTTTCCATGGTTTCCCAAATCACTCCAGGCAAATGCCGGGATGCTTCCCTCAAAATGCCATGGCCGAATTCCTTCCCATTCCTTTCCCGTCTCTAATAACCTCGCTATTAAGAGACGTTAAGCAGTTTAAAAAAATAATAATAAACAACAGGGACGCTTGGCAACTTGTGCGCGCCATTAAAGCACCAAGGGAACCACTATATAGCAATCACCTGTCCAGCAGGACCATGTTTCCTGCCGGTAGTCAAGGCAGAGGTGTTGGCAGAATAATTCGCCACTCAGCACAAGGTAGTAGAGAATGACCTGACTGAAGCGGAAACACGCACAGCCAACGATATCTCAAACACTGCTCAAACCATTATGACTGAACAACCGGAAGATGAACCTGAACTAACTACACCAGGCGAAGATCGGAAAATAATAAAACATCTTGCCAAAAACAAAGCCCCAGGAGCCGGAAAAATTTCCAACCAACACCTCAAGAGCCTACCAACGAAATGGATTATGCTCCTGACTAGAATCTGTAACGCCTGTCTTCTACAAAGATTGTTCCCGAAAGCATGGAAAGTCGCCTACGTCACTGCCATGGCCATCCCGAAGCAAGGGAAAAACCAACGAGAGCCAACACACTATAGACCAATTAGTCGACTTCCCTCCGCTTCCAAAGTGCTAGAGCGAGTAGTGTTCAAACGAATAAACAGCACCCTAGAACTGGAAAAAACATCCGCAAGGAACAGTTCGGCTTCCAAAGCAGAGTAGGTAGCACAAGCCAACTCCTCCGATTGACTGAAGACGTTTCCCGGGGATTCAATCTAAGAAAATCGACGGCGGTTGTGTTCTTGGATACTGAGAAAGCCTACGACATGGTTTGGCATGCCAACTTTATCACAAAACTAAGAACACAGACGTCCGTACGACACTGTTATGTTCAATTGATCGGCAGCTACCTGGAAAACAGAAGATTCTACGTTTAAATCAAATGCCAACAATCCTCAACACACCCCATACCAGCCGGAATACCAGAAGGATCGCCCTTAGCACCAGTTCTATTCAAGATCGATGTCAATGACATCCCAACGCCACCCTATGTAAATATAGCGCAATTTGCCAACGTTGCCACCATTTACATGACTGGCAGGAGGCACGAGCAAAACATCAGCCACCTACAGCACTCCCTCGACCAATTAGAAAAGTGGTGCCGTATCAAAAAAGTTAAAATAAACCCAAACAAATGTGCAGGCATATACTTCTCCCGGAAACGACCAATAATCGACCGTAAACTAAAAATCATGAGCAAAGACATCGAATGGTCGCACCTAGGTGTGATACTAGATAAAATTCTTCTGTTCCGCAAACATATTTTAGATAGACGGGAACAGGGCACCGCAATATAATCAAGCCTTTTCACAATACTCCACGGCTCGGACCTAGCCACATCAACAAAACTCAGAATTTACAATTCAATAATCCTGCCCAATATACTCTATGGATGCCAAGTATGGGGAACAGCATCCAAAACCAACCTAGATCAACTCCGGAGATTGTCGAACAGATGCCTGAAAGTAATACTGCAGGCCTCAAGAAACACTCCAACCGATGCACTACATGACCAGGCAGACATAAGCCCCATATACGCAGAAATGTATAAACAAACAGAAAAGTTCTAGGATTGAATAGAGCAGTTCAGGGAAACTGACGAAATGCTTCATACCCTTGGCACAACAATGCCAAGGCACTGACACACCTATTAAGTGCCATTAAGCATTAAATATCAGAAAGAGCAGTCTGCCGCCGGCAGCGGGACGCGAACGGAGCAGTTGGGCAAATAAGGAATTGCGGCACATAACTGAACTATGAACCTGAAATCTACCGTGACTCACCACGCTCGCCTTCGCCGCAAGAAGACTCCACGGCGACTGCAGCTGAGACTACTGCCAAAGATCTGCAGGAGGCTCACACACTGACGTAATGGAGAGTAACAAGAAGCGTGTTACATCGGTGACGCTTAAAACATGCAAGAAGACAATACCAAGGAAAGGATATGATGATTCTCGCTGATGGATTCACCAATCGCCGCAGTACAGCTCCTGCTGCTCAACTCAACACCATTGTAAACAATAATGAAGTACCAACTACAAGTAACAGGTACGAACAACTGGCAAGTGAAGATACCTCAACCACCAACCCTTCCACAGAACTTAAGCCTGCTCCAATTGTACTTACCTTCAAAGACGAATTCAAATCCTTGCATATCCTACTCAAGCAATTCTGCAAATCTGGATATCAGGTCAAACCAGCCTGCCGCGGGCTTTACAAGTTATGGACAAAAAACTCAGTAGAGTATATGGAGGTTACCAAACACCTATCAGATAGGAAGATACCCTTCTACACTTTTCCAACCATTCTTGAAAAACTACTGCAAGAGGACTCCCCTTTAATATGCAGCCTGAGCATGTTAAAGAAGAACTTGAAGACGCTGGCAATGCAGATAGAACTGTTGTCTGACTAGAAGTCCCATTCTTCCTGAGGGTATTGTCAGATACCACTGAAAACTGAAGCATTCACCAAATGACTAGTCTGTATTCCATCAAGATTACTATGGAGAAACTACGTAGCTCATGTGGCCCACCACAATGTTTCAAATGCCAGGCCATAAGGCACATCGCTAGACACTGCGTCATGACAACAAAATGTGTCAAATGCGCGGTGACCAGGCCACGAAGGAATGCCAGGCTGTTAAAGGAGAAACGCCTCCCAAATGTGTAACTGTGGCGATGACCACGTCGCGAGCAACAGGAAGTGCTCTGCATTTGCACGTTATAACGAGTGGCAAAAGAAGAATAATGCAGTTACGCTGCAGCCATGAAGAATCAGCAACATCAACGAAAACAACAACAGTAGCTCACCGAGAATGATTTTCCGGTCCTCCCTGCGCAACAAAACAAAGCAGAGGAAGACTCCACCCGGGAAAACAACGGACAAACCAATGAACGAGCTGGCAGCTCCGTACCGAACTGGGTTAAGTGGCCCACTGGTAACAGACCTGGTAGAGAAATACCTGCAAAAAAACAATAGCCAACCTGTGAACTCAAACATCCAGACAGGCATGACTCACCAAAACGATCTCACTGTGCTATTAAACATGGTACAGAATCTTTTAACCACCGTATCATCTATAACCACAAACCTATCAACCATGATCAAAGACCTCCCGCGACAAATTGCGGTTGAAGTGGAGGCAGCGGTTCAAACCGTCCAACGATGTCAACCAAACACCGCACAATATGGCCAGTAACATAGATGGGCTATCTGTGAATGGAACGCCAATTGCATCTAGAGGCAAATGGTCGAGTTCAGCGAATTTCTTCGAGATGAACAGATAGACACATGTCTAGTTAATGAAACGTATCTTAAATCAGGAGTACGCGCAGCGGCCCCAAACTATAGATGTTATCGTAATGACCGCCCATCTGATGTTTACATTCGCACCTCCATCAAAAATCACGAGGTTGCCCTTCATCAACTTGTAACTATCGAAGCGTCTGCTGTAGCTGCTGAGACATCACGAGGGCGACTACTTTTAATTGCTGTGTATCACCGCCCAAAAGCCCGGATAGACGAAGACGACATAGCCTCTCTCTTTCGCCTATGCAGCAAAATTTTCATAGCTGTTGACTTTAACGCCTAACAGCAAAGAGATTAGCTTTGGTGCTGAGCACCCTCTGCCACCCACAATTTTGTGAATTGCAGAGTATATATGTAGATGTAGAAACACCATAGCTGGAACTCGCGGCTAATTAACAACACTGGCGGGCAGCTCCTACGAGCGGTGGAAGCCAACGAACCCACCATCTTTCAAAGTGGCAGACTGCCTGATGTACTGGATATAGCCATCACGAAAGGGGTAAACCATGTTATCGCATCCAAGACAGCCCTCTCGTCTGATCACCTCCCCGTAATATTCTTCCTAACGGATGGTGCATCATGACGTAGCACAAGACACAGGAACCTGTCAAATATCAACTGGGTTGTCTTCAAAGATATCATCACACAACAAGTGCTTAACGCTATCCCACCTGAAACTACTGGTCTCAGTCTAGCCATGGAAAGCTTCACACGCTGGATCAACGAGGCCGCTGATGCAGCTATTCCTCCGCAAAGGGTCACGCAGCAACTCCGCTCTAAACAGCTACCTCCGCATATCAGGGAGGCCATTACAGATAAAAACTGCCTCACAAGAGAGTGGCAGATAACCAGAAATCCGGTCACTAGAAGACGCATAAACCAAAAGTAGCGGCAAATTAAAGCAGAACTACAGTGCCATAAGAACAACGACTTGGCTGTTCTTCTAGAAACTATCAGCACGAATGATGGATCTGCCTGGAAACTAACGAAACACCAGGCTGCCACCCCTAACTGTTTGCAATTACATTACCTGTGACCCGACAGAAAAAGCGGAAGCACTCGCAGATGTCTTTGAATCAAATTTTTGACCTGTGGTAGAACACCTAGATGAAGACCACATTCGGCATGTAGAAGAGAGGCTGAAAAGGTACCTCAATGCCAACACCGAAGCTGATGACGCTATCGACCCTATCTCAGTGGAAGAGGTAGTTGGAATCATTATGCAACTACCACCAAATAAGGCGGCAGGACATGACGGCATCGGTGCACCTCTACTAAGTCAGCTGCCACACCAAGCCATTGAATTCTTAACTTCGATATTCAAGCAAGCTCTAATAACTGGCGAGTTTCCTGATATCCGGAAGCAAGCTGACATTGTTGCCGTCCCAAAACCTGGAAAGGACAAGAGATCTCCGCGATCATACCGTCCTATCAGCCTGTTACCCACCACCTCTAAAGTCTTTGAGAAGCTGTATCTGAAGAGGCTGCAGTTGCACACCGATCAAGAGCAGCTACTCCCTGATGAACATTTCGGCTTCCGGAAGGAACACTCCCCGCCGCAGCAGCTGCTTCGGCTAACAGAACATGCTCTGGGAGCCATCGACAAGAGGGAGTATTTTGGCACGGTACTCTTAGACGTCTCTCACGCATTCGTCTCTGTGTCTCCAACAGGACGTTCAGAGTACTGTCCGAAGACGCAGTGTCATCTATCAAGCACATATACGCAGGGGTTCTACAGGGCTTTGTCATCGGTCCAATACTGTACAACCTGTACACCGCAGACATACCGAAAATGGAACAGGTTGATAAAGCCCTCTACGCGGACGACACGGCTCTATTTGCGTGTAGCATCAGGGCAACCCACACAAGAACTAAGCTGCAAAGAGCCTGTAGCTATGTGGAACGATGGGCAAAGAGGTGGCGTTTAGCTTTTAATCCCATCAAAAGCCAAGCCATAATGATCACCAGGTGCACTGTACCCCAACTTCCACCACTTATAATCTTCAACGAAAAAGTTCAATGGACCAGAACAGTGGTATATCTCGATGTCACCTCAGACCGCAGATTAACCTGGAAGCATCATATTAACAGCACTCGAACTAAAGCTGAGGGGAGATGCGGACGCTTTACCCGCTCCTAAACTCGTCTACTTCATTAAAACCTGACCAGGCTATCAAATTATACACATCCCTTGTCAGATCAATCTTAGAATATGCTGGTGTAGTGTGGGGTAATGCACTTCAAAAGACTCCAAGTTGTACAGAATCGCGCCATCAGATTCGCGTTCAAGTTGCCGAGGGGCTCGCCCAGCGCCGTCCAGCACCAAGTCAGTAGGCTGCAAACGCTGAAACAGCGAATTGTGAAAACTGCCACGACCTTTTATAAAAAATGCTCCAAATCCAGCAACCAAGTGATAAGGAGACTTGGCTCAAGAGAACAAATTCATGAAACCATAAGGTGGCCCGTACTCCTATTCCGATAAAATGAACCACTAAGAGCTGACAACTCTAGAAATGACACACCTCTTATGAAACACCAATAGACGTTAAAGGGAAGGAGATGTGAAACCTTCACAAGAACTTCCTCGCACTCCAGGACTGAAGTTTCCTGGATGAAGATATCTAGCTGAGTTGTCTCAGTATCTGTCGGTCAGCCAACCAGTACAGATGTTTTCGTACCTGAGGAACACGACAGAGAAACATGATCCGGCGGTACACCCGTGAAGACTTCACTGCAGTTATACGCCGGGAAAACCGTTCTTACAAGACATTACTTTATTACTTGTAAATTTATAGTTGTAACATATTTTTTTATTTTATCAAATTTGTATACTGTTATCTTGTGGATAGTCACAAACTGGATAAAATGTTAGTGTGTGGGTCTGTTTGTATATGGACTACTTCGACTTATCACATATTATTTGTACTTTGTACTATCTACGATACTGAGGAACCAATAAATACAAACGCCGTTGCGTCCGCTTTGGAGAAATGAAGGATTCCTAAAAAATAATTAATATTCAGTCGGTTCCATATTTTTGCAGCCATCATTGTTTCCATCCTCAGTGATTAGAGGACGCATGACGTCAAATGTGGTGTCCCTACTGGCAGCTAGCATCGGTCGTAGGTCGACGAAACCTTGTTGCCAACTCCAGTAAATTAAAATTAAAATTTAAAAATTGCTCACCATATGGTTTCCCCAAGATTGATGCGCGGTACGAGGCAACAAACTGAAAATTGCAAGGGTACAAAATTTTCTCGCTGTGTTTCATATGCCTTCTTGCTAAATTTTTCCATGGACTTCACTATATCTGGAACAGAAACACAGCATGTATCACTAGTACCAACTACCAACAAGTGCAGCTATTCTTAACAGATGACAGTTATTTTCTCTAATCGCTGTTGGGATGGCCTCTATGACGCGTGGTATTGTTGTCCCTGGAAGACAGAAATAATGAACTTTAGAATAAGGATCTACACCTTTCTCGCCAGTTTACAGAGAAGTATTTCCAGTTGTCAAACGTTGGAGCTGTCGATGATCAAGATCCAATTCCCAGGGGTTGCTCGGGGCTGTGTACGTTTCTTTGTTGCTGTGCATCTGAAACATTCACATTTGAATCTTCAGCCTCCTGTAACACTGAAAATGTATTATTGAGTAGCAAGATATCACTTCCTAGTCAGCATTTTTGAACCTCCACTCATTGTCAGACACTTCTGCAACAAGTGCAAGAACGTTTGAATCAGTGTTTTTCAACCATTTTGAATACGCGATACCCTACCAAAAAAAAGTCTGGCTATCCTCCAAGTCCGTATTAAAACTATATCAGTGATTTTTTTAAAAAATGACTTTTAATTTCCTTTCTATTGAGGATTACATAACGGCAGAGCTATCAAGCGCTGCAAGGTCTTCGTCGCAGCGGAGCGTAGGAGGCGAGAAGATCAGCGTTTACTTAGGAAGATTGTTAAATTGTTCGTTGCAATTGTTCATGTGCGCCAGCGAATACGGACGCTTCGCTACGAGTGAGGATAAAATGTGTATGTTTCGCAAAAGATCTTCGCAACCCTCCACGGCTGTTAGAAGTTAAAGTGGCGCAAACAAACCAAATCGGTAAAAAGTAGTCTTTTCGACAATTACCTGAGAGTTGCCTTTAAGGTCATTGATAATAAACCGAAGCATAACCAAGCATAACCATCGAAGTGTAAGGTTGGGCCACACTAGGCCGATACTGATCCGCATCGACATTCGGCCGAGTGACGGTTCGCACCCCTCGCCTCCACACTTGTCCGTAGCCCGTCCGTGTGACGGACGGGTTCCTGCTATGTCATCAGTCTCCTTTAAGGTTTTCACATGGTTGTTTCACGGAATCAATGTTAAAAATTTCTGTAAAAGTGAATGGGGGTCACAGCTAGGGTTCGCATCCATACTCTATTATACTGTACTTTATCTTGCATAGGCATATATTATAATCTATGAAAATGATAAAGTACGTTAAAATACTTTTTTTACCTGACTCACGTTATCACGTTATTGATATTTAATGTACAAAAATAGTATTAATAAATCATCATCACATTGTACAGAATTAGTTGAGGGAAAATGTTGGTGGGTGCAGAAAAAAGGGAAAGGTGTGTAGAGAAATTGCCACCGGAGCGTGGGATCCATTGCAATTAGATCAAATTAAATTTTCTCGCGTGTATCAACGCAATCACAATGAAACGTTAGCCGTCACTCACTTCCAACATGACGTGTTTGAAGTTCCTTTCGATTCACTAAATATTTTTTGTTAATAAAGAATGAATTTATTATATATTATAATAAGTATAGACCGTAAAGATTTTGTACAGTAAAAATAATTTATGTGATCTTAAAATTCCATTCACAAGGCTTCTTATCGGCTGCGCAGCGCACCTCTACCGTATGCACATGGCTTGAAGAAGAGAGATTAACGTGAAATTCGAATCGCAGAGCG
The DNA here is from genome assembly GCA_031002005.1 of Vandiemenella viatica. Taxonomy (NCBI): domain Eukaryota; kingdom Metazoa; phylum Arthropoda; class Insecta; order Orthoptera; family Morabidae; genus Vandiemenella; species Vandiemenella viatica. The sequence goes on along the minus strand of CM061919.1, from coordinate 200,281,982 downwards.
TCCTAGCAAATAAAAGCTTTGTCAGAAGCGAATGTCGATTTTTTTGTTTATGGCTTTATGTATCGTCGACGTCGAGGTCATTAGAGGCGGGATAGGACTGGGGACAAGGAGCGGGAAGGAATTCAGCCATGGCCCTTTGAAGGAAGCATCCCGGTATTCACCTGGAGTGATCTGTGGAAACCATGAAAAACCCAAATCTGGATCCCCGGACGGGGATTTGAACCTGCGTTCTCCCGAAATGCGAGGCGAGAACGTTACCGCTCACCCACCAATCATAATGCCCGTAAAAATTACAGCTCAGACCAGGATTTGAACCGGGGACCTTTAGTACCCCAATCGCACGCCGTAACCATCTGAGTCATAACAAAGAATCTAAATTAATGAAAAATAAATATTCAAACATAATAAAGCGTACTATTTTTCTATAAAATTTATTTTTGCTATCCGAAAATGTACTTTTATATGGTTGAATACATATTTTTTAATACTTCGAGATTTGTCTGTTTCAAATACAGGTCTCGGCTGAAATTTTTTACGCAGCTCTAAATCGACCTTCACCTCTGGCAAAGCGTTGATTTGTTAATACCAACATGCTAGATTTTGTCTTACATTTTACGTACATCCCCTGAACATGGAAGTGAGATTTAAGAAAAAAAGACACTTCAATGAGGCAATCAGTAACACGAAAACAACATTTGGTGGTAAAAGATCGGAAATTTCCGAACTTTGGCTATACGTTTTTCTTCATCCACCAGTCCGACACCGGCGCGCACCATTAAGAAGTAAATCAAACAAATGACGGCCAAGTGCCGGACGACATGCGGTGCCGTTTGAACTTATTTCAATCGAGTGAGCGACAGCAATAAGAAAAGTGTCGGTGCGTCAACCAAAACAAATACATCAAATCTGAAGTGAGTGACGTTTGAAATTTTACTGTGACACTGCTGAGATACACGAGAATTTTTCAGTCCAGTGTTATGATCATTTGTTAAAACTGCGTTGGGATACTATTTTTGTGCATAAGAGATCAAAAAGTGAGGAGTCGGGCAAAAAAAAAGAAAGAAACGTAATTTATTACTTTCGCAGATTATAAAGGGCGCCTACAAAAAATAAAGTTCAGTACCCTATAATAAAGTACCAACTATATCCCAGATATATTCCATGAGCGACATGTCAGCCGAACATGCATCCAGGGAAGCTGTAATACCCGTCTTTTTCGAAGAATGCTTGCACATTCTTCGCCACTTGTGGCCAAGTATTGTACTGCTGAAATATGATATGTGGAGTTTCTTGCTGGAGGAGAGTGCCTCAGGTTCTAAAACCTTTCTGATGGAGCGGTTGCTGTTTAGATTTCCCTCAATACACAGTTAGCGATATCGTATGCTATAGCCAATGATGCCACAAACAATCAAACTTTGCATTTGTCTCCTATAATACCTAAAAATGCAGTCAGCCCGATTGCGTTTCCCATTGTAACATCTAACATCTACGCATCCATTACTGTAACACAAGTTGATGTGAGATTCTTCCGAAAACACTACATTTTGCCACTCATACAGTGATGGAGTTCACACATCTGTTGCAGTCTGAGGTGTTGGCGGTTTCTGGTCAATGAAAGTCGTGCCACCAGTCTACGCATCAACAGACGGCCTTAGACGCAGAAGTGTTCACATGAATTGCAGTACTCCAACAGCGAACCAACACTATGGATGAAACTTTTTTTTTTTGTAACTGCTTTACGTCTCTTTTTAACATCGAGGTCTTTAGAGACGGGAAAGTATGGGGGGCAAGGATGGGGGCAAGGAATGGGAAGGAATCCAGCCATGGCCTTTTGAAGGAAGCATCCCGGCATTTGCCTGGAGTGATTTGGGGATGGATGAAACTGTTCTATCGGTTACAACCATGCGGGCAAGTAGCAGTCATCTCACGCTGTGGTCACGTTTTGAGGCCCAGGATCCGTTCGTCGGTGTTGACGACCTTTTTCTGCCTACTGATTCCACACATGTATCGTTATCATAACGACGTGCCTTGTATGAGCAGAAATTTCAGGATGCGACAGTGTGATTGTTGGGAGTGCTTGCAGCCATTAACTTGTTGTTACTCTCCCATCGACTTTCAGAAAACACTCTTTAGTATCTTATTATTCTTTGAAGACAGATATGGTTTGAATAATTTAGACCGTGGAGTAAGGTTTCACACAGATTCGAAAGTCAATAATGGTCGCCACCAGGGATTCTGGAAATTCATTAGGATGACTAATGTAAATATCTGCCACCAATAGATTACTACTAAAGAAGGTTTACCAGTTTTCAAAAGATCATATTTAAACTATTTATTTCAAAGCACAAATACCCAGGTCGGTACCAGTTCCGCATTACAATGAACGTTTAAGACATCGAACCTCATCTTGAAGAAAGCAGATTTACAAGTAGAAAACCGATGCCCTAAATTACAAACATTGATTAAACAGAGCTACCGCACGAATTCGACAGTCTTTACCTCACATATTACGGCTAATCTAGATAGTGGAAGACGACCACGACCCGGCAAACACTCCACATGGTCCACGCGCGGACCAACCACTCGACCGGCACGTTGCTTTTTCTCGGCCGCTTGGAAAAATACTCTTCTAACAGTATAGCTGTCCAGCTTCTTGTTCGTCTTGCAGCCAATCGTAATTATTATCGATCGTCACATGAAGTAACCAACCAATCACGTGTTTCTTTAACACCTATTACACCAGAGATTATTTCTTGGCGTAGCTTGTCCACTCAATTTGCTAAGTATACACTCTTAACACTCGCGTTACAATAGAAGTAAGGAAATTGGGGTACAAAATTTGGTTGGACCATTGCTTGAATATGGTGGTGTAGCATGGGACGAACGTATTGAATATAGGAGTCAGAGAGAGGGGGTGGGGAAGTGTTCAAAAAAGGGCTGCTAGATTTGTCTCTGGAAATTACTGCAGAACAGTAACTGCAGAGGAGGTGGAATGGGATTCATTGGAAGTCAGGAGAATAGTGAAGAGAGGGCTAGGGTTGGTAACGAGACGTGGAAAGATTTTGGTGAAAGAATAAGAGTGTTGCATGAAGGGGAAAGAGTGACTATGACCACAAGTGTTCACTCGATATCAGGCATAAGAGTATGCGAAAATACAGAGATTGGAATAACGGAAGTTGTGAACAATTTACTTAAAACTCTAAAAGAATTTAATTAACATTAGTCGATGGCGAAAGTAGGAGGCTACAAGAAAGGTGAAAAATGTGTGTGGAGGGGAAATTGCCACTGTGTTGTGCGCTCCATCGCAATTAGTAATAAGTAATTCATCTTTTAAAAATCACTTAATCTACTGAGTGTGAAGATTTCCGCGGTCGTTGTCGATTTTATCCGGGTCAAACCACGTCAGTTTATTGAAACTGGGTTTGAGACACCATTCTGTGACTTTCTTCATAGTACAGTACTCTGAAGAAAGCCACAGAATGATGAATGAAGTGTTAGGTTTCTATAAATTTACGCGGCTCCACCTGTACAAATAAGATAGTATCAAAAAAACTTAATCGCTCTGCCAGATAGAGATAAACCCCACGCTGTATGGTATGTGGTGAAATCTCGAGATAGACTGACTGGCAGATGTACTTGTCACCCTTCTCTAGGTAAGGGAACTTCCATAATCCTGGTGTGGGTATAATTGTACCATTTTGAGAATGGAAACTCAATTTCGAAATAATATAATACCACGGCGGAGATACTAAAAATGTATGTATGTGCTGCCTAAGTTGTTCCTATTATTTTACAGATAATATTGCTCCTAGCAAAGTAATGAATGGGGAAGATACAATTGGCGTTTAGCGATGGTATGTGTTTTAAAGACTGATTCGATACAATACAATACATTCATTTTCCATTGATACCAATATAAGAGACTGGCTCTGTGGGATGTAGAAAGTTGTAAAATTACAGTTAAACAGTTGTGTAACAAAATTATACATACACCAAAAGATGTACAATCATTGCATACTTGGCACATTAATAACGTTAGCTATATTTAAACAGATTACTGGCACTTATTTTTAGATACCTTAGAAATAAATTATTTTTCTGACAACAATTGTTTTAATTTTATCTTAATTTAATCTTATCATCTGTTAGACCTTTAAGATGTATTGGGAGCTTATTGAAGATATGTGTCCCTGAATATCGGATCCCTTTTTTAACAAATGACAACGACTTATAATTTTTGAGAAGATCATTTTTACTTCTAGTGTGCCATAATTGTGTATTTTACTATTTGTTTCAACAGAGTATAATTTGTGATTACAAAGGAGATTAAGGCGAATATATGCTCAGCCACCAATGTTAAAATCCCTAACTCCTTTAATAGTTCACTACATTAAGTTCTACTGCTAACCTCAAACATAATTCTTATTACTCGCTTTTGGGATCTGAACACTTTGTCACTATTTGTAGAATTGCCACAGAATATTATTCCATATGACATAAAGGAGTGAAAATAATCAAAATAAGATAGTTTCCTCATCTGGAGATCACCTACTGCTGAAATTGTATGAATTGCAAATGGGGTTGCACCCAGTTGCTTAAGTATGTCAGAAACATGTACCTTCCAATTTAAATTATGATAAGTACAGAAATTTCAAACACTCTATTCCCTGCATGGACTGGCTTGCAAATTTTATGTCTACGGCTGGTGTTAATCTGTGTGATATACTGAATTGCTTAAACTGAGTTTTATCAGATTTTAAAGAAAAGTCGTTAGCTATAAATTATCTGTTAATAAGGTCAAATATATAATTTGAAACGTTTGGTAGAAAAATCTGGAGTATTTTTAATTCCTATTTTGAATACTTAGATCAACGCAGGGTAGATCATTTATACATATTAAAAACAATAGTGGTCCCAATATAGAACCCTGAGGTACTCCACATCAGATAAATTTTCACTCAGAAAACACTGCACCATATCACGCAGCCTTAAAATATTCCATTGACACTTTCTGTTTTGTGTTCAGAAGGCAAGAACTAAGTCAGTTATAAACAATGACATATATGCCATTATAATTTTATTTCTTTATCAGAATCTCATGATCAACATAGTGAAATGCCTTAGAGAAGTTACAGAAGATTCGCACAGGAATTAATTTATCATTTATTCCTTCTAAAATATTGTCAGTGAACGGAAATACAGCTTGTTCTGTTGAATGGTTGTTCATAAACCAGATTGTGAATTAATTAGACTATTATTATTATTATTTTTAAGGCTTTGGTAAATTCTATAATATTTAATTAAAATTAAATAATATTTAATTTAAAATAATATAACGCTATTGTAAATTGCTTTCTCAAAAAAATTGAAGAAAGGTGTTAGTAATGAAATTGGACAGTAATTCGATACAACTGAATTATTAATCTCCTTATAGAGGGGTTTAACTTACACTTAAACCTTTCTGGTTGGCGAATTGCTTAATTCCATGAACACAGTTTAATTAACCTGCTGGAAATCCCATCATAACCATTCGAGTATTTGCTCTTGAGAGACATGATAACTTTTTTTCGGGATTAACTAAATCATTATTATTAATTTAATTGCGATATAGCTAGCGCTGCGGTGTCAATTCCCCATGCCATCTAATTTACAGACATATTTTCAAATAAGAATGATTTGTCTGTTGTGTAATTAGTATTTAATTACATTAAATATAAGCCGTAATAAATATTCAAGGATAGTTTTACCAGCTATAGATAATTTATTAGCTTTTTATGACTTTAATAAAGTTCACATTGAAAAATTTAATGAAAACAATATAAAACATTTCATAGATTCCTTAAATAATGAACAATGGTCAGAAGTGTACAATGTACAGTGTGTTAATGAAAAATTTGATTCCTTTCTCAGTATATTCCTTACACTTTTCGAAAGAAGTCTCAAAAAAAGGAAAGTTGTCAATACTCCAAACAATGAACTGGATAAGGGATGGATAACAATGGGTATTAGAGTATCTTGTAAAACAAAAAGGGACATATACTTAAAAGTAAGCGAATCAGATAACTATACAGTGAAAGATCATTATAAACTTTATTCTAAAATACTAGGAAATGTAATAAGAAAGGCCAAGAACAGGTATATATCAGAGAAAATAGAGAATTCAGGCAATAAGATGAAAACTATATGCAATAAAATAAAAACTGAAACAGGAAAATCTGTAAATCACTCTAAAGATATAAAAATAGAACAAAGTGGATCTGTTCATAGTGAAGTAGGGGAAGTTTGTGAAATATTTAACAAACATTTTAATTCAGTTGTAGAGAAATCAGGCATAGAAAAGCAATCCCCACATAGAGCCCTAAGGCTGCTTCAGACTGCTTTCCCAAATAGATTTGTTGAAATGCAATTGCCACCAGTAACAGTCTCAGAAATATATAAACACATGAAACAATTAAAACCTAAAAATTCTTCCAGCTTTGACAATATTTCAAACAAATTACTGAAAAGATATTCACATTGTATCAATCGTGTACTTGCCCACATTTGTAATGAACCCTTAATGCAAGGTGTAAAACCGTTGTTTAAAAAAGGAGAAGCAACATGTGTAGATAACTATCGTCCCATTTTATTACTTTCAGGATCCTCAAAGATTTTTGAAAAAGTCATGTACTGTAGAGTAATAAAATTTGTTACACAAAATAATATCATCACTAAATCACAATTTGGATTCCAAAAAGGATCATCTATAGAAATGGCTATATATTCATTTTTGAGGAACTGAATAATAAAACGAGCCCTGTAGGAATATTTTGTGGTCTTGCAAAAGCATTTGACTGTGTAAATCATGAATTACTTTTGAAGAAAATGGAATACTATGGTATTTATGGAACCGCAGATAAATGGTTTAAATCATACATGGAAAGTCGAATGCAGAACGTTTCCATTTTTGATTCTAAAATAAGTAAAGATGTTTCATCAGACTGTGAGAAAATAAAACATGGAATTCCACAAGGTTCTGTCCTAGGACTCCTCCTCTTCTTATTGTACATCAATGAGCTTCCTGGAAACTTATCTGAAAAAGTTAAGAGTGTTTTATTTGCAGGTGAAACTAACCTGACTGTGAGAAAAACACCAAACAGCAATCTAGAATTTAATGTGAATGAAGTACTTAGTGAAGTAGCAAATTGGTTTAAGGCAAATTCATTAAAGTTAAATTTAAAAAAAAACATTATATTAGGTTTAAAACAAAAAAAATATGCACAGCCACATTTACAAGTAAGCTATAAAAATATCACGATATTAGAAACAAAGAGTATAAAATTCCTTGGTATTAAAATAGATGAGAAACTCTGTTGGCACTAACATTTCACTACTGAAGAAGTTAAGTAGTGCTACCTTTGCAATACGAACACTTTCTCTAACAGCAGATCTAGAATTAACGAAACAGGTGTACTCCTCATATTTTCATTTACTGATGTCATATGGCATAATCTTTTGGGGAAACTCTTCACAGAGTAAAAAAGTTTTCATAGCACAGAAAAGAGCTATTAGGATTTTGTGTAGGGTAAAACCAAGAACTTCTTGCAGACAACTTTTTAAAAAACTCAATATTCTTACAATGACTTCTCAGTATGTATATTCTCTCATGTGCTTTGTCATAGATCATTTTAACCTGTTTACTTCTAATTTATAGGTACACAATTTCAACACAAGAAATAAAAGGAACTTGAACAAAACACAAACATCTCTGTCATTAGTACAAAGAGGAGTTAATTATTCTGGTTTACTCCATGGTTTACATCTGTTTAATAAACTTCCCAAGAGTATAAAACAGTTTGCAGATAATAAAGATATATTTAAATAAAAACTGAGAGATTATCTTATTGGCAACTCCATCTACTACATTCAAGAATTTGAACAAATTAATTAATTATATTCAGTATGACTTTTGCAAAATTCAGTTGTAAAAATTGTTATTCTCTTTATTTGTCTTTGGAACGTATAATTGTTTTGACTATGATTATGACTCATATTGTATGTATGTGTAATGTGTATAAACGATGACATGTTTCACATCTCAGATGTCCGTTCTCAGCAGGGATCCATGAAACATGATTGATAAATAAATAAATGAGATTGTACTACTGTTAGTTGATGTGTTTTTCTAATAGTGTGAAAATTCCTACCTACCATCTTTTTCCCATTATATTTCCTTATTATTATACTATGTTGATGATATTGTCTTTGAAAAATGAATCAAAGATATTTATAAGTGCGTTATCTCTCTTGCCCTTTCGGTCAGTCCTTATTGTCTCTGTTTTTGTCTCTTACAGCTGTAGGTTAGCTAAAATGGCTTGTGTAAGGTTTGGTGTGATTGCGAGGACAATCAAAACATCTGCATCTCAACACCAGACTGTGAAGACGCCTATACAAGTTTTCGGTTTGGAAGGAAGATATGCATCCGCTTTATATTCTGCTGCAACAAAACTGAAGCAGTTGGATGCTGTAGAAAAGGAGCTGGTGAAGTTCCAGCAGACTCTCCGAACTGATGCCAAACTCAAAGAATTTATTGACAATCCAACTTTAAAACGAGGTCTCAAAGTAGAAGCCGCAAAACAGATTGCTACAAAATTAGCACTTTCACCTCCTACAGCAAACCTTGTTGCTTTGCTAGCAGAAAACGGCCGTCTCAAGAGTCTGGATGCAGTAATAAATTCCTTCAAAACAATCATGGCAGCTTACAGAGGAGAAGTGACTTGTGAAGTAATCACTGCGAACCAGCTAGATGATGCTACAAAGAAGGAATTAGAAGATGCTTTGAAGGGACATCTTAAGCAGGGTCAGACACTTCTTCTCAACTTGAAGGTTGACCCATCAATAATTGGAGGAATGATAGTCAGTATTGGGGATAAGTATGTTGATATGAGCACATCAAGCAAGATTAAGAAGTATACGGAACTTATTGCAGCAGCTGTGTAAGAAGTGTTGTGAGCATTGAATAGATTGTGCAGCCATTTCTGGTTATTATTCATATTCAGTGTAAATTCTTTGTGTTTGAAACCTTTATTTAAACTTCCTGCTGTACAAAATGTAGCCATAATAAATGATCTATAAGTAATTTGCTGTTACAATTCCTGTTTGATTGCAATCAAAGTAATCTCAGTTCACCCTGATGAACACCTAATGACTTTTTATTTCCCTAGATCTTTCATATTGCTCATGTTGGCGAAAGGATGTAATACTTACAGTGAGTAAAAAAATTGTTTTAGGCATATTTCCACATCATTAAAGTGTGTGATCATTTATCCATATATTCTAATTACAAGGGCCTTATGTGACAGATTTATGTTATATACTTAAGTGTACTTCGGCAAAAGTGGAGCATAAAGAAATGCCGTCAGGTGTTATTAATCTGTTAAGCACAGTTAAATTAGACCTATCAATTATCAAAGTTGAAGAAATGACGGCTGCAGTGACAAAAAAGCTTTGCACGTATACAAAAATTCCAATTTTTATTGGTCATCAAAATGTCTATCTGCTGGATATGATATTGAGGTGAGGGCTTGTGTTAAATAAACAGAGGACATCTTGATCACTGCTACTGAAATATTTGGCTGAAAGTTTTTATATATATTACACTTAATTTATAATATAAAGCGGCCACTGTTTTGTAAGAAAAGTTTTTGTAAAATAAGGGGAATGAATATGACTAAGGTTATGAGTAACATTTATTCGTAGTATATGGAACTTACTATTGTCCTTCTCTAAGTATTCCACTTTCCATTGGTTTCCATGCCTTACTGGGTCATTGTGTAAGGTTGGTGGTCCCTATATTGCAAATTATTGTTTTTGATTTGCATTAATTTTTGTCATTTTATTTGCCCTCTGTATCTATTATTGTACCCAAATACTTATATTCTGGAGTCTTGTGTGGCTTCCATCACCAATCAGAAAATTATAAAAATTTATTCAGACTTGGAATTACTGCTTTATTGTAATTTATTCATATTTTCGCATCTCTGTAAAAAGTCATCTGAAAGAAAATGGCAAGCTATAAAATATGAGATAATTTTACAAGGAATTTGTTCGATTATTGCATAATTATTGCACATAAATTACCAGTGCAATTATTTCAACCTAAACTATTTGTTAATGCTGGCTGACTGGTGGTTTCATAATGATTGTGGCTAGGTTAAAATACATACACCAGAAAAATATACCATATTTCAGTTTTCTTGTGTGATGTCCTATTTCTAAATAGCCGAAGAAAGGTGCCCTTTCACGTTTGTTGATTTTAAATCATGGAAATGAGAGGAACACATTACAGTAAGGTCATCCAGATTTGAAAATTTTAATATTTTTTGGTTGGTCGAGGAGGTCCACTATTCCTATCTTCGAAGCAGTTTTCAGTCTTACTTTCACCTATTTTTAGACCACCATTTTCTTCCCCTATTACAATATATTTAGTTTCTTGAACTTAAATGTAGTCCATGTTTCTTAAATTTTCCTCCAATTTTCTGATGTTGTTAATGATTTTTATCATTGACCATTATAATTTGACTGTCTGTAAATTGAAATTTATGGTAGGAATCATCTTTTGTATTTAATATAGATTTGATGTTTATTTTTCCCTTTCTCGAAACTTTTATTTTGGCATGTTTTGAATGTTGTAATGGATAAGCCCCAACCTTGTTTCAATCAAAACACTGAGCAGCTGGAAAGTGGACTAGCTCTGAAAAAAATATCATGGAGTGTGAAATTCCACAATCTTTATATTATGTATCATATTGCATGTAACTGTGGTAGTGTACTTTCATAAATTCTTTGGTGTCACAAACTCACATGCAGAAAATGAGCAAAAAAATTTGAAATGCTTCAATGACTAAATTATGGTATGTAGTATCTTGTCTACAAATTTCTTCATAGCCATAACAGAGAAGATGCTATGGGACAAGCACTGCAAGATTTTTTTTAAAAAAATGCTTTTATCGGTTGAGATAAATTGTTTAGTTCCTTCCTTGATGATTTTAGTCCAGTCTTTTATTCTACAAATGAAAACTTGCCCACACACCCTCAAATCTGATATCAAACGTACTCTGCCTATAATTTTTCACTCAATATCACTCCAAGCATAGTTACCAATCTGTTATGCCCAATAAATAAACTACACACTATTCACCTGCAGTTTTGAACTCGCCTCCTTTATTATCATTTGCTGACTAATGTTTACCAATCTTATCTTTGAATTTAAAGCAGTTGGGGAGCGTCTATAAACTATGTGGCTCGGTCTAGGAGGGGAGGGGTTTACTGTAAATCTACATTGGGCTACATGCGGGGAAGGGTGGTTCCGAGCCAAGCCATGTAGCTTTTCATTCACAGTTAAAATTAGGTACAGAACACACAAACAGCATGTGAATATTTATTTCCGTCATTTAATTATCCGTAAGTAATTTACGATAGTATGACACGAGAAAACGGTACAAAATGTCTTCTAGAATCAATAGGGAAAAAGGCTACGTGCTACATGGAAAAGGGGGGGGGGTAGAGATAAAAGCCATGTCGGGCTATGTGGAGGGAGGGGGAGTTTACAGAAGGCCAAAATCGAGCTACGTGGTTTATGGACGTTCCCTTGGTCTTAACAACAATCTTTCGAAAGTGTCTAACAAATGGGCCACAGTGGAGAATGTCATTTAAATGATATATCTTAGAAAATGTCAGCGAGTACATTCAGCCTGGCCAGCTTGTAAAAACAAAATGCAGATGTAATACCAGGAATTATTCATCGTGTCAAGCTGGGATGGCAAGCTGTTAGGGGGGCATTCAGTTATTGAGTTGTGATGGAGCGCATGCTCTGGTGGCAATTTCCCTTGTCATCTAGTTATCACTTTCTTATTTTTTTTATTATCTTATATAATTTGAGTGTTAAATTCCTCTACCTATCTATTTCCCTTATATTCCTCAGCAGTTTTGATATATTATTCATCTCTTCCGTTGGTAATTTATTCCAATCCATAACACCCTTACCCACAAAAGAAAACTTTCCTATTCCCTTAATCATAAAATCGTGTGCCACTGGTCATATTTTCCTCTCCATGCACTACTTCTAATTCTTTCAAGCCCCATCGCCAAAATATATCGTATACAATCCCAGAACTCTCTTTGCCCATCTTCTGTCTTCCAAAGACTCCAAACCCAACTCCTTCAGCATATCAGTTACTAATTGGTTTCTGCGTTAATTTCTACAAACAAATCTAGCTGCTCTTTTACACGCCCTCCAACTCCTCTATTTGATACCCAAAATGTGGTTCCCTAATTACACCACCATATTGTAGCAACAGTCTGACCGAAGTTTTGTAACCCAGTCTAATCACCCTCTCCAGTAAATGAAAGATTTTGTATCCTGTGTCTATGACCTGCGCAATATGTCCTGATCAGCCGAGTTTAATGCTAATAAGCTGACTTCTTGGCATTTATCTTCATTCCATGTTGACCTTGTCAGTTAGATATTCTATCCAACTTTCCCTGCAGCTGTTCACAGTCTTCTCCTATTTCAATCCTATTATATACCATTGTGTCATCTACAATCAATCTAAATTCTGGGTTTAAACAATCAGTATAATTATCAATTTGAATGATGAACAGCAATGGTAATAATACACTACCCAGTGACAGTTCTCCTCAAAACTAAATAAAAGTTTAAATCAATGCATTCTTCTTGTGGTGACTTAAAGCTGTGAGACCTGGACAGTAAATGAATTTACAAAGGAAAACTTAGAAGGACCCAAAGAGCTGTTTAAGATCAATGCTAGGTTCAACTAAAACAGACAAGAAGAGAGCAAGTAACATTAAGAAGAGGACAACTGACATGAGATCAGTTACAAAAGTCACAGACATTTTGGCGAAGTCAGCCTGCCTGAATTGGCTGTGTTGGTTGCAGTAAAGATGAAAGATGGACAAAAACAGTGTCAAAAGAGCTGAAGAAATCATCAGAGATTAAGAGGAAGACCACAAGATTGATGGGTCAATAACACACACACGGTTGCTGTAGTTAGCTGGAAGAGGGTCCACAAAAATTTACCTGCTATACATTGCATTCCTATATTTGATACCCTCCAACCAATTGGAGAAAATAAACTATTGGCCCTACCTCCATAACATGGCCAGGTACGCTTTCTTTGGGAAGATCCATCCGTCCCATACTATTTCGTCATACTTATCTCTTACTATTCTGACAAAGGCTTTGTATTCACATTTCTTTAGTACATTCTCTTATCCTTCTCTTGTATTTGTTCTGCTATAACAATTGTATGGCTCCCTAGATATGTACTAATACTGTTTGATCCCCTGTTGGTTCAGAAAAGTAGTTTGTGTTTTCTTATTAAGGTGTTAAGCTGACTTATCAGCATTTCAGCTGCTACTCATAAAATTTAGTCTATGCAGATTGAAATGGTTCTTAATTGTCTCTTTTTAATTACATTTACACAGATAAAGAGAAAGAGAGGTTATAGCAAAAAAATGAATAGGTACAGGTTGTTAAAGATGGCACAACATTTGTGAATACAGTTGTATTTAATGAGTACCAATTTTGACAAGGAGCCAACACCACACTATCATTGATATTTTTCGTCTGAAGTTGCTGAACGGCTTTGCGGTTTTAAACAAGTATTGGTGGCTTGAACAGTAACAAATTGTTAAACTCTTTAGAACTTTGTTGTTATAGATGCAGTTTAATAACTCAGTCGTGTGGCGAAACTTTGTTGACAGAAGATTGCAATTAATTACTCAGCCCTGTCGCAGAAGCCATTTTAAACTCCTTGGATTCAAAATAGATTCACAAAGATTTACATCTTTTGCCATGGGTGCCAGGAGGTTTATACTTTCCGCAAAACATATAACTTAGTCTCTTGTTACTTTCTGTTTAATAACAACACTGATGATAAACTTTTTACTTGCTATATATTTTGCCAAAACACTATAAAAAAAAACATACATGAACAAAAAAAGCAACATTATGTTAGCACTGTACTGAGTGAAGTTGTCCACTTTAGATTGTAAGGAGCTTAAATAAGCATCACAGAATTTCTGAGAGAACATTGAAAAGGCTGCCTGACGCTTCTGAAGTGCTGACAATCTTTACAACACTAGAAATTATGCAATAATGATTAGGACATTTACAAAATAAGATGGAATCATACGAAAATATTTTAAAATGAATGTCAACGTGGCAAATTTAAATAAATAGCCAAAATCACATTCAAAACACTTTGACATTCTTAATCATAGTAGTTTAAAGAACATTTCAAACACTATTGCTCTTAATCAAATAATTTCCATTCATCAAAACATGACACATTCACAGCTAAAATATGCAAATTTATAAACAGTCACTGTGTATCTCTCTGTCACAAATGTAACTGTTAGTAGAAAGTGGCGATAATAGGGCTCTTACAACACACTATTCCTATTCTCCTTTGTAAAAACTAAACAGAGTGATCCCACATCCTCTATTATATGATAAAGCAAAGTGTTTCTATTAAATAAATTTTTGTCTTGGTAGCCTGTACCAAAGTAATCCTCTCCCATGATTACTACCTATCAGCAAACTATTTTTCTTTTACACTAAACCTACTCCTAATGACCAACTGCACATCCTATAGTTGCACAAGTCTCGCCAATCCCTAATGCCAGTAACAGATCAAACCTATTTCTCTCAATAATATCCAAAATTTCTAACATCTTTACTCCATTTACCCTGTTTGTTTTGCAACCTGGTCCATCTCACACATTTCCCTCCTCACTGAAATTATGCTCTTTTGTTTCTGCCTCTAACAGTTGAACCTGTATGGTCATGATGGCTTCTTCCAGGTCTGACAGTTTTGGGTTACTAAAAAAAACCTTGCAATACACAGGAGGGCCTTTCCGACTTCTGATTTTCCATCATAACTTCAGTTTCTCCGTTGAAACTATTTCTCGCACCCATTACAGTTATATACTGTCGCCACTGCTATATGACAAGTTTGGTATTCTTAAAATTTCTTTTGATTATTTCACATCATCTCCACATTTTGGAATTAACATCAATTGTAGTCTGATGACCATTGGTTACTTAAGTTGTTTCGTCAGCTTCAACTATGTCTTTAGCATATATTTTTCCCATTGTGCAACTTAAGAACAATTTTATCTTGTGTTAATGATGTGTATTGTCATGAAGTAACAAGTAAGGTGGATACAGGTATAATTAACCATGGTTTTCTTAGCTTGTATAGTCTGCTTGTAACCAACTAAATTTTTCATATGAAGACTTAAATTTTAGTTACCAAACAAATGAGATGATGTATGTAATTCCTGGGCAATATTTCTCAAGAAGCATTTGGTTTCACTCAGGGGTGGGAAAGTAGCAAATTGGCAAAAACACCATACAGGAACCAAGATCAGCAATCAATTTGTGTTGAAGGCAAAAGTTTCTTAAAAATAATTTTAATGTTTCATCAGCATAATAATAATATAGATATACACAGTCCAGTCACATTAATGTGATCACCTCTCAAAAACCAGAATAACCACCTTTGGCAGAGTGGGCTGCTGCGAGTCGTGCAGGAAGAGAGTCAATTAGGTTTCTGAAGGTGTTTACTGGGATGTTGAGCCATGCCGACTCCAGTGCCGTGGCCAGCTGCACTAGATTATGCGGTTGAGGAGCCATGGCGCGAACAACCCGATTGAGGTGGTCCCACAGATTCTCGATTGGGTTTAAATCCAGTGAGTTTGCTGACCAGGGGAGTAAGGTAAACTCATCTTGGTGCTCTTCAAACCACCCACATACACTGCGAGCTGTATGACACCTCGTATTGTCCTGCTGGTAGATGCCATCATTCTGAGGAAAAATTATTTGCATGTAGGGGGGACATGGTCCGCAAGGACAGATAAGTACTTGTGCTGATCCATCGTGCCTTCCACAATGATGAGTTCACCCAGTGAATGCCAGGAAAACATTCCCCAAACCATAATAATCCCTCCTCCACCCTGGATCCTTCCGGCAATTGTTGCAGGGTGTTTGCTTTCAGACATTTCACGCCGTATGTGCCAACGACCATCTGCCCGATTGAACATAAAACATGATTCATCAGAAAAAGCCACCTGTCGCCACTCTATGGATGTCCAGTTGTGGTACTGGCGTGCAAATTCCAGCCTTCGTCGCCGATAAACAGCAGTCAGCATAGGTGCATTAACGAGGCGTCTGCTGCGGAGGCCCATGCGCAGCAACGTTCGCTGAACCGTTGTTGAGGATACACTCTTGCTAGCCCCTTGGTTTATCTGGGTGGTCAGTTGCTCAACAGTTGCACGTCTATTTGCCCGAATACATCTCTGTAGCCTTCGTTCGCCTCTGTCATCTATAGCCTGTGGTGCACCACGTTCCTGATTTTGAATAGTGCCATTTTGCCATGCACGGTATACTTTCACCACAGCAGCACATGAACAGTTCACAAAATTAGCCTTTTCCGAAATGCTTCCACCCTTGGCCCGAAAACCAATAATCATGCCCTTTTGGATGTCGGATAAATCGCTACATTTCTGCATTACGGCAACGATTGAAATGCTTTCTGATGCCCTAGGACATCCTTCATATACACTCCACTGTAATGTGCTGCCACCTGCCTTCTGTGGTTGGTTATTTCACATTGACGTCGAACGTAGGTGGTGGTCACATTAATGTGACTGGACTGTGTATATAAAAACACTTTACAGTGTAACATATAAAACAATTCTTGGTGAAAGTCCTTACATGAGTGCTAAAATTTTGCATTTCTTATGTATTTTTTTAGTTAAATGTTTGGAAAATTAGAGAACAGAACATGTTGCAGACTTTAGGAGCTCTTATCTTAGAAAATACTCTACTAAATACCAAGTGTGATGGGTGAGTGGTAACATTCTGGCCTCACATCTGGAAGAAGGCAGGTTCAAATCCCCATCTGATTACCCAGATCTTGGTTTTCCATGATTTCCCCAAATCACTCCAGACAAATGCTGAGATAGTCATTTGAAAACATGGCCAAATTCCTTCCTGTTCCTTGCCCTCAGGATCCCAAATTTTGAGTATCACATAAATGAGTTGCAGGGAGTGCAAAAAAGGGTAAGTAGATTAGTTTGTAGAAATTACTGCAATACACACTGATATGCATGAGCTGGGTTGGGAGTATTGGAAGATGGCAGAAGATGGATGTTCGTTGTAGAATTAAGACTAATACATGGAAATGATGACCATAAGCAGATTGTAAGAAGATAGTAAAAATTTCTTTGGTACGTAGTGGAGCTAGGAACTGGAGCAAATTGCCATGGGAAATGGACAATTTAGCAGAAAAACTGAAACAATTTGAAATTAAAATTCATGAAGCACAAAGGTGGTAATACGAATAAAAAGCAACTGTGTAGAGACATTGTCACCAATGCAAGTTTTCCATCAAAATTGAATTGATGTTGTCTTTCTTTATATACAACTTGATAATTTCACCTACAATGCTTATGGAAATCAGTGGAGATAAGCAACTTTTTTTGCCATACCCCACTTGTAGTCTCAAACCATCCTGATCTGTCTGCTAGCTTGTACTCTCAGCATTTTGATATAATTGTTTAACTCTTTTCACAGGGCCTTCTGGTACACCCTTCTTAATTAACATTAACCAAATATGGTGACATTAACCTTTTTATATCAAGAAATATGACCAGGACTAGTTTATTTCTTTCCCAGCAAAAAGCGTACTTGTACCAGTAAACCATGTTTTTTGTCTTCTGGATTTTTTTTATTATGGCTTTACATCCTGTCGAGGTCATTAGAGGCAGGAAAAGATAGGGAGCAAGGAATTCGCCCATGGCCTTTTGAAGGAACCATCCCAGAATCCACCTGGAGTGATTTGATGAAACCCAAATAGGAATTCAAACCTGCGTCCCCCCAATGCGAGGGCAGAGTGTTAACGCTCACCCACCCACAACACTCAGTCTCTTATAAATTCTATTACACTATTTTCTTTATCTTTCCTGCAGTGCATATTCATGACAGTGTTGTACCTCTGTTACTTGAACATTTATTGAATAATCACTCACTTATCCAATTGCATTGTATTCTGTTCTCCTCTCTAATGGCTCTTTTTACTCCGTTCATCCAGTGTATTCCAACCAATCCTAGTGGTTTGATCATCAATAGCTTCTTTATAGCTCTCTCTACTTCTGACCAGGAAACACATCTACGACATTAGTTGAGCTACACTGAAAATTTTGTCCCCATTTCCTCAGGTTCTTTTTGCCAACCAATTTATCAAAATATGATTTAATTTTTTATTATCTTCTTGACATGTGCTGTCCCCTAATCATAATTCTGTAGCTGCTATTCCCATGGAGCCTGTCTTTATATTTCTCATGATACTTTGCAGCAGTTTTTTATTTTTATCTTTTTGGTTAGCTTTTCTGTCTTTATCTGTTTCTTAACTTCTTTTCTCCTATATTTCTTGAATATCTTCAACCCTTCTTAGTTTACATAGGACCAACTGTGCCTGATTTGTCTCGTTAATGGTCTTTCTGAGAGTTTCATTCCACCATGAGATCTCACTAGGTTTTCTTATTTTAAACTTACAGGCACTATTTCAGCTAATTATTAAAAATTCTGAACATTAATGCCATAAAAAATTGCAGTTTATGATATATTTCGAATTTCTGTTATAGGTTTATACATTATTACATTCTCTACAACAAAAGCAACTAGTGTTTCTCTAGACTGGTTTGATGCAGTCCTCCACTTTTTCCTATTCTGAGCTTGTTCTCTTCACTGAAATGAGCCATTATAATCTACATCCCCAATTAGTTGCTTCACATTTTCTAATTTATTAATATCCTAAAGCCTTTTCTTTGACTAGTTCCTTCACTAACAAATTAACCTATGTTGTCCATCTTCAAACTTAACATACAAAGGGGTACCAAAAAATAACCGGAATAGCATTGCCGTGGGCAGAGCTTGTGTGGTATGCATTTTTGCCACTAGGCGTTTATAGTGCAATTCAATGGCAGTTCAGTGCTGCCTGTGTTGTCAACCTAGCTTGTTCTGTTAATTTGCAGTGATTGCTTTTTCTAGTGCTGTTTTATCATCGTTTCATTTTTGATGATGGCAAGTGAACAACATGCAGCTGTGAAATTTTGTTTTCTACTCAGTAAAAATGCTGCTGAAAATGTTTTAATGTTGAAAACAGTTTAAAAAGATGATGCTGTGGGAAAAGCTCAAGTGTAACGAGTGGTTTGCTCGGTTTAAAAATGGTAATGTGTCGATTGTTGACAAACTTCATTCTGGATGTCTATCAACTGCCTCAATCGACAAAAATGTTGAAAAAATTTAAGAGCTTGTGCTCTCAGACCTTTGACAGACAATTGATTGACTGCCAGAGATTAGTGGGGTATCCTGGAGCTCGGTTCAGCGAATTGTAACAGAAGATTTGGAAATGAAAAAGGTTGCTGCGAAGTTTGTTCCTCTGACTGACAATCAAATACAACATTGAGATGAAACATGTTGTGCTTTGAAACAACAGCTTGAAATTGATCCAGATTTTCTGTCAAATGTCATTAGTGGTGATGAGTCATGGTGCTATGATTATGACCCAGAAACAAAGCAACAGTCAAGCCAATGGAAGATGTCATAGCCACCCCAACAAAAAAAAAATGTCGTCAAGCCAAATCAAACATCAAAACAATGCCATCAAACCTTTTATTTGGAAATTTTAAGAAGATTACGGAACAGTGTTCATCAAAAAAGACACGATTTGTGGCAGACTGATTCTTCCACCGCGACAATGCACCTGCACACACAGCTGTCTCCATTAAGCAGTTTTTGGCTAAAAATGGCGTGGTTCCGCTGCCCCACGCACCTTACTCGCCTGACCTGGCTTTTTATGCGACTTTTTATTTCCACACATGAAAAAGGGCATGAAAGGACATAGATTTGACAACACTGAAGAGGCCAAGAAAAAAATGAGGGAGGAGCTGTCAGCCATTTCTGAGATGACTACAGAAAATGTTTCAAACAGTGGAAGCACCTGTGGGACAAATGTATTAGTTGTAATGGAGGGTATTTTGAAGGGGATAAGGTTGTTTTGAAAAAAAATTGAAAATATATAGCTGTTAAAAAATAATTCTGGTTTTTCTTTGGGGTACCCCCTCCTATGGTCCTTTCTCTCTTTGCACAAAGTCAAAGTTTCATCCGTTAAAAGTATTATGCTCCACGTATAAAATTTTTTGAATTGTAAATCAATGTTTCTCTGGTTGAAGGAATTTTCGCCAGCACTACTCTGCTTTTTAAGATTCTTGCTTTGATCATTATTTGTAATTTTACTTCCTAAATACCGAAATTCTTTTACTTTTTGTACCAGGTGTAATTACTATTTTTTCATTTTGTCTACAGTCTATTGTTATAATTTCTGCTTCACTTTGCTTTCCTTAGTTTATATATAATTTACACTCTTCTAGTATTTCTGTAGAAGAGAATGTAATTCTTCAATCATCTCAAAATACCAGAGCTGTATTTGCAGTAAAGAAGCACTACTGGTTCAGAGTTCTTTCATCCTCAGCTTCAAAGTGGGGAACTAAAGAAAGCTGCAATTCCTGAAGCAGTAAGTGCAAGTTCATTCTGCAAGCAAATCGTTGCCAAAATGAAGGAGATCAAAACAGTTAACCATTTCCACCAGGAGTGTCCGAAAAGAAAGTTCCTCTAGTTCAATCATTCACAACTTTCATGAGTGTGTCATGTCCATATTTTTGTTGCTGATTCAACAGTGGCACGTTCGTTCAAACAGATTCTCTCAACACCTCATAATTGTATTTTTTTGTTTTTGCATTTCAGCTCTTGATTAAATTCTTGGTACATCAGACAATTGGGTACTGTCATGCCTAATTGAGGTAATATCTTGGTTGATATCATCAAGCCTAAGTCCTCAATTAATATCAATGGAATAGAAATAAAATAACTACATTTGTTTGGCAGATTCCTAAACAACACAAGAATAAAAGCAAAGCCAATTTTATTTTGGCTGGAATGCGTTTTTCCAGATATACCAGTTTTTTTTAATACAAAACAATTGAGTTATTTCCATCACGGGAACATGAGGAACAAAAAAAAAGAATTACATGTATCCTTCGTTTAAATTGTGAGTTATGGTCTTGCGTTCATCCAAAAATCAGAAAGAAAAAAAGCACTTTCAGTTTTTCTTGAATTTCATTTCTCTAAAACCGTATTTGGGTTATTACAACATAAAAAAAAGAAAAATTAACCAAATTGGTCCATAGAAAAAAGCACATTCAGGTTTTCCCAATTTTTTCAATTTTCCAAGCAACTAATCAAAATTTTCTTTCTCTAAATACCTTATTCGGACTATTACAAACACTATTTAAAAAAATCCAAATCAGTTCACAGAAAAAAAAGCCCTTTCAGTTTTTCCCCAAATTTTCCAGGCAACATCTTTCCTTCTCTAAAAACCTTATTCGGACTATTACGAACATTTAAAAAAAATTAGCCAAATCAGTCAACAGAAAAAATACTCTGTTTTCCCAAATTTTCAGGGCAACTTTTCCAATTTTAATTTTTCTAAAAACCTTATTCACAGTCAATATATATATTTTAAATAAGCCAAATTGGTCCAGCTGTTCTCAAATGATGCGAGTACCAACGAACAGCATTTAATTTTTATTTATTTCAGTTATCAAGATATGCGAGAGTGGAGAGACATTTATTTAAATCTGTTTGAAAATCTCCTGATCTAAAAGTTTTTTATATAACTTTGTAGCTCCTTCTCATTGAAATTTTAACAATTTGGAGGGAGTGTCATCAAGTACTGCTTCCATGTTTTTAGCTAAGTTTTTTCAAATTATATCATTAAAATATATCCTACCTCTTTCTTTTTGTACTGTATTATTGCAGCTGTCCCTATAATGCATTTTCTCAATGTATTGTCATAAATAAGCGTTTCCTTCTGAGCTTTTCGTCCGAAATTCTTTCCACGTGCTACATCTACCCTATCTAAAAAATTCTTTTATTTATTAATTCTGATTAAAAAAAATACTAATTCATAACATGGGTTGTTAGCATTGTGTAGTTGTCAAGTACTATAACTGCAATATACAAAATATTGTATAAGATGCGATTGGCTTTGTCACTAAAATATACTTTTATGTCAGTAATTTTTAACATTTTGTTCTGAAGTATGTTTAAATATTTCTGTGCTACCCTAAGTGGGAAAAAAATTATTACCTGCACATACAAATCTGAATCATGAAAAACTTTTTTGTTACAATCTCTGCCAATTTGTTGCAGTCCTGCTTCTCTTTGTGCTAAGTGTTAAACAATTAATTTCCATCATAAAACATATCCTCAGTTATATGGTTCGCATTCTAATCTTTGCCTTCATCTAAACTTGTTCCCATTGTTAACCAATTTACTAACCCTGTTTCTATTTTCCATAAGATCATTACATAATTTTCTCACTTGATCATCATATTCTTCAGACTTTCTCCACTTTCGTGGGTCAGACTTTGCTTCTTCTTTTAAGAGGCTTGAATGCATATCAGTTAGACTACCGGCTTGCTAGGCCTGTCGTATTCTTATGTTGCCATCTGTCTGTAAAATGTGTGGCTACGTTCTGTGTTGAATTTTTTGTTTGAATAATGTGTAGTTTATAGGTGGAGATTGGGGACTATGTCAGCATTTGGATTGATTATTGCAAAAAACTGCAATCAGCATGGCTGTTATGTGGGGGCCAGGGCTTGAACCTGACCCTGTTTTACCCCCCTGATCCAGTGTGGTGGCAACTCCTCCTCCATGTGGTGAGAGAAGGGCAACGGCATGAAACCTGTGAAGGTGAGGTGCAGTGGGGACTGAGAGTGCCCTAGGATCGCTACAGTAACTCTAACTGCGCTGCAGGAACCCTGAAAAGTGGCAGTGAAGCTATGACAGGCTTAGACAGCTGGTAGTAGATTGAGGTTGCTTTCAAGGCACAAACAAGTCTAAGGAAGAACATATCTAAAGATAAAAGAAGCAGATATGGAAAAGGTTATACCGTTTTTCTTCTCTTAGAAAATTTAACGATTTTGCGAGAACCTTGTTAATTTCCACTACCTTATTCAAGTTTAAATTGACGAGTCCTATCATATTATCTCCTCAACACAATTTCTTCCTAATTCATCAAAATCATCCTCTCTTCCCAACACACTATAGTACTGGCAGTACACACAATATAGTATCTGTTTATTTGTTCCACTGGTTAGTTCTTTAATTTGAGCCCAAAAGAGGCTTTACATCATCACCCAAAAGTGTTAATACATTTTTCATGTTATCATAAAGAGTGCATTTATTTTTTGACATGATTCCTGTCATACTTGCTAAAACCATTTTCATAGAATTTTCTGTTATTCTAAAATAGTTTGTTGGAGCAGAGGCAGTAAATGTGTAATAGTTAGATAAAGTATTTATGGCAACAGAGATGTAGAAAATACAGCCACCACATCTCCATCTTTCTGTTTTTACACATTAAGTTTCCCATTTCTGGTACACCTTTTTTAGTTTTATAGTGAAAAAAGTAAATGAAATCATTCCAATGGCAAAGGAGTAATTCAACTAACAATTTGTCTGGTGATAGTGCTATTGAACACACAGCAGATAAAATATTATAAGCAATTGGCAGTCCTCAATGAAGCAACAATCGACTTGAATAACATATGTGTCATTATAATAATTTACTTTAAAATTATTGCATAGACATGGCATTTGGGAGGACATGGAGTCGATCCCCAGTCCAACCATCAAAATTTTCATTTTTCTTGGTTTCCCAAATGCTTGGATGATTCATTCATAGTGGCCATGGCTAATTTCCTTCCTGTCTTTTGTCCAAAATCTTCTTTCAGTTCTAACGACCTCATCTTCGACAAGATGTGAATCTCTAACAAAATAATAATAATAAAAAAATGGTATGTCATCTGAAGGTGTCATTTTGGTAACAAGGGAGAGAAAAATCAAATATCGATTATATGTAGGCAAAAATTTTATTACTGAAATAGATAACATACAGCGCTGTAAAACATTAACGTTTTACAATGAGGGAATAAAATGTTTCAAAATCTTATGTCGGGAGTTACAGTTCTTCATTTGGCACTGGTTCTTAGTCCTGAACACAAACATTAGTGCCATGATTGGCCACATACCCCAGATTTTTAAGAGGATTGAAGAAAAACATATTATTATGTGGCTGCTCTTTCTGTGACACAGCTTTGATTACTTCTTGTGACATTACACCTCCAACAATTGCACATACAGGGCTGAGCTGAGAGAACACACACCTGAAACAAATTTAAGAAGATGTTACTTGAATTGAAATTTAGTGGTTTCCTACAAACAAATACAATGACTCCACCTAAATTAAAAATATTGTTTATAACTTACTTGCCACAATTTATTTTGTGTGATCTTAGATCATCATCAAGTTAGTTTGTGTGTTCCTATTTTATTATATGAACAGGGCATTTGATAGCTGGTAAGAAAATTGTAGGAAGCTGTAAAACTGTTTTAAAAGAGGGAATCATTTTAACATTAACTTTTGTCTGGTGGTCTCAACAACAACCAATTATCTATGGGAAAAAGATGAGGTACTAGACCAGGGGTGGCCAACCCAAATGATCTTGAGGGCCATTTTGAAATGGTATCATAACTCCGCGGGCCGCATATAAAATTACATATTCCCATATTTTTTGGGGGGTAAAAAAATTGAAACATAATGAGTTATTATTACTGTGTTTACTATTATTCTTACATGAAAACATAGATAATATAATAATGCTGCTAAACGCACAATGTAAAGAAATACGTAACACTAAAAATGAAATATAAAAAATATTTTATTATAAGTGTGATGAATCTCGCGGGCCGCAAAAATTTTCAAGGCGGGCCGCATGCGGCCCACGGGTTGACCACCTCTGTACTATACCTATGCCTTCTCTTAAACTGATGCAAGTAATTCCTGTCTGTTGTCACTCCCTTGTCTGGACACACATTCAAAGTAAGTCAATCATAACAGGCATAATTTATGGTGATTACACATTGATTTTCACTTTTACCTCTTAGGTAAATAGTTATCATTCATTGAACCCTTATGTATTATTCCAGGGTTAATATTCCCATCAATCAGCCATCTTTGACCTTCTCCATTAATGGCTTCAATTTATTTCTAATTACTAGATTGTAAGGCTCCTACCTCAAAAAAGACAAAGTTTCATGTGACTGTACGTATATTACTACTGAGAAGAGAGAAGGTGTAAAGTTAATTAATAATGAATTATATTAAAAGAATCATTCTAACTAGCAAACAGTTTTTAAGGCCAATATTGGTTCATCGGCAAAGAGTAAAGAGAGGTAAGAAGAAGATGAAACGGATCAAGAGAATCAAGAAAGTTAGATTTTATGAGAGAAGTGTGATCAGCCGTGTCCAACTAATAAAACATGTATGAATGTTAACAGAATTTAATGAATCACTGTTGTAATTAAAATTGTGATTAGAAATGATTAACGGAGCAATCACTTATAGTTAAGAAGGAAAGCAATATTAAATAAGGAGAACAGAGAATAAGTATATTTCTCTACAGGTGATCATGAATAATATTTAAATATAAGGTGAGCCTACATTCGTTTTCTAAAAATGCCACATTATGTACTTCGTGTGAGAATGGAACTTAAGCTGTATTGAAAATACCAAATATATCTACCAAATACAAGTTTAAGGAAAGCATGGAAAACAAAATGAGGTATGTTTAATACCACCTGGAACTGATTACAGACCCATTCTCACTCTGAATTCCTGTGTACTCCACCCTGCACCTTCTTCTTGCAAAGATCCACATGACTGGCAACCCTGGGCAGCCTATAGTTGCTATATATGGACCTCCCATTGAATGGATTTTGGCCCTTGAGGATGCACATCTCCAATTTTTCACGGACAACCACCCTTAATTCATCAAAGGTACCTCACATGTCCTCAAGGTTTTGTGCTCCATCACTGGGCATCTCCACTGTTACATTAGTGTCACTTCCTCGAATATAAATCTCCCCCACAGCCAGGGCCTAAATGCCCTGGAACTCTACTTAGAACTATGACCCGCCTCACAGCCTGCCCAGCACACTTTTCTAATTTTTAGCTTACTGCATTTTTTCCAAACACTTTTCAGCTAATAATTACACTACCAGATACATGGCAGTACCATGTGTAATCACATAACCACAACCTATCCTTGGGTCAATTTGAAGCAACATTCCAGAACAAAATACCACTCAAACACCTTGAGCAGTTCTGATACATTGATGATATGGACCCGCACTAAAAAATTACATACAAGACTTCCACAATCCCCTAAAGAATAACCACTCCATCTACTTCAACTGAACTAATTCCCATACAAGCCTCCTTCCTTGGTGATGACGTTTCCTTATTCACCTTAATTGTTAACATCAAGGCAACAAATTTACAATACTTTAACTTTACTCTCTCTTTGCTCATGGCTTTATGCCTCATCGATGTCGAGGTCATTAGAGGCAAGAAAGTACTGGGGGCAAGGAACAGGAATGAATTCTACCATGAGTAACTATCTTGGCATTTGCTTGGAGTGATTTGGAGAAACCATCGAAAACCCAAATCTGGATGACTGGATGGGGATTTGAACCTGTGTCCTCCCATGAGAGGCCAGAGCGTTACCACTCTGCAGGTTTTTCTCTCTTCCACAACAATGGATAGGTGACAAAGCTAGAAGGAAAGGAACATTTGTTGAGAGAGAGAGAGAGAGAGAGAGAGAGAGAGAGAGAGAGAGAGAGAGAGAGAGAGAAACATTCCCTTTCCTATAACCTTTCATCCATGGAAAAGGCATCTGGTTCAATAAACAACCACCTATCGCATACTTCCATAACCTTCTTGTTACCGATCTGATCTAGTACAAAAACAAATCTCTTGTGCTACAACCCGCGCTTCACACAACTACTCCCATCCTGTTCCCCTAAAAACTAAACATAGCCCTGTATTCACCATCCTGCTCTCTCCTGATCATGATTACATCAATGAAATCCTTCATTGACATGACTTCCTATCTTCCCTGAGATTTGAATCTTCCTTCACAAAATTGTGCCTCCTGCACATGCTTTAGCAAGCTATCAGGATAAATGGCCACAAACAATTTACTCCCAAAAACTAGACAACCAGTTACGTCCATGACTCGGGGCTGAATAAATTCCGGGAGCTTGTGTGATCTGAGCTATGAGCTTCATCTCCAACAATCATGAGTAAGGGCCATGCCTAAAATATTGGGTTTGTGCAGTGTTATTTGTAGCTGCAGCTCGCATTCCTTCAATTTTGGTAAGTGATGGGTGAATTTAATGTTATCGGCTTGTGACATCCACTCCAGCTCCATTGTATCTTCATTTTCACAGCTTACACTCCAAAAGATATCATTTGTACAGTTTTTTCAATCTAATGAAATTGTTTGCGTTCACCAAAAAATGCCATATTCAGTACTCGCACAACCTCTCAAGCCCCTATAGATCCTACCATGAGTAATTCAATTATTTTCCCTACACTATATTCTACAAGACACCATACAAATCACATCATGTACCATCAAATCAACCAGAATCACATATTCCCCTTCACACGGTTTTTCAAATTTAAATCATAATCTGGATTTAACAGCTAATAAAAGAAACCGATACCATACTGGCAGTACTAGTGTGTCCAAACCAGTACTACTGTGTACAATGTGTAACAGCACAAGTTTAATAAATTTCTAACAAAAGAAAATGTGAAAAAATCTAAATTTAGTGAAAGATTTACTCTACAGTTTACTTAAGAAACAATGTCAGATATACTTATGAGAATAACTAAGTTGAAGATGGTCTAGAACAATGTAACAATGAAAAATTCTTGACAGCAGAAAGATTTTTTGCTCATGGAATGGGGAAGATAGCACAGGAGGCTGAAAAATAATGGTATGCCAATTACTTGCTATTTGTTGAATGAATAATAACTTACAATTTAAATGTTCCCATCAAAAGCCAGTTTCTTTATAAGGATGACTATATTAATTCTTTAATATATGCCTAATTTCGCACATAAATCTTTCTATTAATTCTCACAAATATTTAAATAGCCCACCATTAAGAATATCTTTTATTTTATGGCTTTACAGCTTGTTGCCATCAAGATAAGATTAGGTGCAAGGAATGGTAAGGGATTTGGGCCTGCCCTTTTGAAGGAGCCATCCTAGAATTAGTTTGGTGTGATCTCGGTGAAACCGTGGAAAACTTAATGGCCTGACCAGATATCAAACATAAGTCCTGTCAAACACCTGAATGTTAAACACTCATCCACCACACTTTGTTAATCCTAGTTCAAAAAGAAATCAACTACCTAATTCCTCCTTTATTTGTAATTAAGAACGAGGCACAATCATCTATTACAACAATTCCATTCACACCACTGGGCAAATTAACATTATCAAATCATTTTATAAAGGGTGGCCACAAGGTAACGATTTAAAAATGTCTGGGTTTTCCAATAAAAGTTTGCCATACTTTTCCCTAATTTATAGAGTTCATTCACATGAGTAAGATATTTAAAGTTTTGGTTATATTTTTATTGTAAATAATTAAATCTGGTATAAAACTCTAAAAAATTAGAAAAAGAAACATGTTTAAGAATATTTATTTGAATATTTTATAATCAATTTAATAATATTATGAAAGGTAATTTAAAATGAGTAAGACAAAATAAGGTAATGACTAGTATTAACTGGAAAAATTAATCTTTTAATATTTGATAGATAAAATAATTGAAGATTTTTAAATTGATCAGTGACTTGAAACTCGGTTAAAACCTTAGGTTGATGCAATTAAAATTCCCTGTTACTTTTGGAAATTGCTTGGATTTCCTGATATTTCCACGATATTTCAAGGTTGCATTAAATTCCCTGATAATTCCCGATATTCCCATTTTGTGGCCACGCTGTTATATGACAACTTTCAAGAGTCTACAGTAACTGCCTTCATTTGTAAACTATCTGTCCATTATGATTAATCACAAATGTTTCAGCCCCTAAACCTAGATTGTCCAATTGCTGTCCATGCCACTTCCCATTATTCCTGCAATCTCAAACAGTTTCAGTCAGAGATACCAGGCTCATTCTGCAGGTTTACCACTGAATCACAGACATCTCTTCTTAAATTAAGATTAGATCCTACCTTTTCCAAATCACATCTTCAAGAAATACATGACTTTGGTTTAAATTTAATTCCCTTCAATTTTTTTATTTACTTTATTTAGTCGTTCTCTCTTATTTATATTTTTGACTTCCCCTTGAAATCGTACTGCCTCTTTTGCGTCTGCAATAAGAGTCAAACTTTGATATAGTTTACTGGTATTATTTATACTATCACCTGGAACTAACTACCTGGCCTCAGTGGTATTGTCAGCTTTGGATACCTGCAGCAGGCCTGCCACAAATACTCTTTACCATGGATGAAGGTCACTGAAAATATTACTTAACGTCTCTCAACAGCGAGGTCTTTAGAGACGGGAAAGGATGGGGGCAAGGAATTGGAAGGAATTCAGCCATGGCCTTTTGAAGGAAGCATCCTGGCATTTGCCTGGAGTGATTTGGGAAACCATGGAAAACCCAAATCTCGATGTCTGGACAGGGATTCGAACTGCCATCCTCCCGAATGTGAGGCCTGAACGCTGTTACACCACCACGCTCGGTTACTCAAGTCTATCTTGTTTAATGTATTTCATTGTAGCATCCTTCACACTTCAATTATAGAAAGCGATAAGTTTACTTACACTTTGATAATACTGATAACATTTCTTACTTGAAAAGATCATCAGGGATCATGTCCTCAGGCACACCAAGCTTTTTCAGTTCATCCTGAGCAAAAGCTTTCAGCTCAACAATTTCCTCATCACGCCGGCTTGGATCAAGTTCACGTTTCTTCTCATCATTGAATCTCATCAGCACTGCAAAAAATTAGAACTAAAATAACAAAGTAATTGAAAATATTAGTCTGATAAATTACAGTTGTGTTTTTGGGAATTCATAATGTCATAAAAACAACTTAATGGAAAAAGACCAAACTTTTATCTGCAAACTTTAATCTCACATCAAGTGAAACTGTCTTCATTGCTATTTCCTGTAATCAATAACGGTGACAGTGAAACTGCTGTTAGGTAATGAAAACTATGTTGTATTTGAGGTGCCTCAAGTGGAATCTGTAAATCAAATCCAGCTAATACAAATATGATTGCGTAGACTTCTGCAGTTGTTGTACGTATTACTTTGGTTCTCTGGGTAGAGCCAAGTCGATTTATTAAGTCCTCTGATGAAAGCCACAGCACGATGGCTGAAACGTAAGGTTTCAATAAAACGACATGGCTTAACTCCGAGAGCCAAGATAACACAAATATCTTTTTAACATACCGCTCATTTACTACAACAATGACATAATAAAAAAAATAAGCTGTTTTGAGCTATAATCTTAGGATGGATCATTTTCGTATATACTATAACTGATTCTAGACATTTCTCCTTCTTTTATATTGTATTCTTTCAATAAATCACACAGATAAGTTATTTTCTAGTGAATGCATAAAGTTATTTACACATGAAACATTTGTCCCCTTGTAAAACTGACGTTTTTTAGTTATGTCACTGTTGCAGCAAATGAGCGATATATCAAAACACCAAACATACTTAACTGCAAAAACAGAGCTTGCTCTTTTTAGTCCCTAACAACATGAAGGAAGTAGGATATGAGAGGTTCTTATTTCCTTTAGCTTATTGTTGCACACTTTTTCACCCAAATAATTCTGTATTTCATGGCTGAATACCTGAAAATGTTGCCTCCTTTTAGCTGAATGTGACCAGTTGAAGTGGTATTCAATTCACACATTTACATATGAACTGAGAGCTACAAATAAGTGGCCTAAGTTTGGAATTTTTCAACAATTTTGATAAATACTGTAAGTTATAATTTTCCACACACTGCTGCAATACCACAAATGGATTCCCAATATGCTGTGATATACAAGGTGCATTCACAAAGTTTCAAGACTGATTTTTTCCCGAGTAGGGGAGGGTGCTTAGACCGGTTCCACCAACAGTGTGAAGTATCGGGGGTGTCCGCTAACAGATTGCACCAGTTGACTCTGAGAGCAGATCGCTAGTGGCATGTATGTCAGTGACCCCTGTCAAAAACTCTGAGTAAAAAATGAATTTTCATTTGGAGCAGCATTATTCAATAAAGTTCTGTGCAAAACTGAGCAAAAACGCTACAGAGACTTTTGGTATAATGCAAGAGGCCTGTAAAGAAAAAGCCATGCCATGTGCAATGGTTTTCATGTAGCACAAGAGGTTTAAAGATGGACACGAGGATGTTGAAGTCTATTATCACGCTGGGAGACCTTCAACCAGCCGAACTCATTAAAATTTGGTGCAAGTGCATGAACATTGTCATAGGCCAGTTTTATGCTTAAGTGCTCTGTCATTTGAAGGATCAAGACCGCTGCATCCACCCGGAAATCAAAGAAAATTGGGATCTTCACAACAATGCGCATTCTCACAAGTTGCTCGCTGCCAGCAAAGTTTTGGCCAAGTTCAAGATGGCAACAATGCCACAGCCATCCTACAACCCCGACCTAGCTCCCAGCAACTTTTTTGTTCTTCCGAATCAAGAGAGACCTGAAAGAGAAGCAATTTGACACGATTCCGGCAGTCCAGGCAGCTTCGACCATGTCCCTTGACAGCATTCCATTCAGGAACTCCATGGAGCCTATGAACAATGGAAAAAAAAAACATTGGCAGTAGTGTGATGTCCATTGGTCATATTTTGAAGACTTTTAGTTTGCTGTACAAAAATAGTTTAATATTTTTTTTATTTAGAGACCAGTCTTGAAACTTTGTGAATGCGTCCTGTATGTGGAGAATTTGCTGGTGTAAAGTGTTTCTGTTTAATGTTTTGTTTTCAAGACAACAGTAGGAATTTGTAAGGACTGTAGTTGGCGTGTTAGACAGAGGTCTGTGTAGCTCTGTGTAATCAGCTTTTTTGAAGAAAATCAAGCAGTCGAAAGCCAGTAAGAGGTTGCAGCAGATGTGATGGGAGCAAAAATGAATTAGCTTGGAAGGAATCAATAATTATTGCTTCCCAGGTTGATAGAGACAATGTTGTGCGACAGTCATCTGTTCATGATCAGTGAGCGATAGCCCAATTCTGAAACTCCTTATGGGGAGGGGGAGAGGGACAGTTGTACAAGCTTAGAGGCCACGAGTTGAGCTAGTTCCACCGTTAAATTTCACAAATTATGAGAGAATGATTCAGTTTTGCTATCATGACCCAGTGGCCAGGCGGCCCTCCAATCTGCTAGGTCTGAGTAACAACGGGAATGGATTTTGGTAGTTGCAGTATCAATATTATGTAGACTGTAAAGCATTTAGTAAATCTGGGAAGTATGCAATTAAATATCCACTCGATATGTATTCTGGGGGCCATAGTTCAAAATGTTCAACAACCCATCCCAGCTGCCACTGAACAGACAAGATGAAACTAAGTGCAGATTGCGGCAAATGCCAGAACTAACAATGTCTATCACCAAAGATGGAGGTTATTCTTTCTTCCTTCTTCTTTCAGCAGGCAGCTGAAAATGTGACCAGTGGCTACAAGATTTCAGCTTAATTACCTATTTGCAGTATTTTAAATAGAACAGCTGACAAGGGAGGATCAAGACCTCCATTAACTGATTTCAACATAGTGGTTGAAAACCAACCAAAACCGAGTCCTTGATTTTTTACATGAAGCAGTATTTGTTTGAAGAGTCATTTCATACTCTAAAGCTCATACATCCTGTTGTAATAAGCTGTAAAGAGAGATCAATTCTGATAAGTTTCCCCATTTTTGAAAAATCACATCAGGTTTCTCATTTTTGGCGACAACTGTGTCCTTCGATTCATAGCACATTTCCAACATATCAGTGAACACCATCTCTTTTTGTATTTCCCAAATTTATTAAAAAACAGCCTTGCCCATAAGTTTTGAGCACATATTCACCATTACAATGTCATTTTCTTCTATCTCATGAAGAAGTACAGACTCGTGCTTGTCGATAACTGTAGCTCATCCATTGTATTTTATGAAGCTTCAACTGTGATGATAAATGTAAATTATTTATGCACAAAAGCTGCTAATTAATATGAGATGACACAAATACTTACAACACCTCAATTTTAACTTCACACAGAAACTGTATTTTATAAAAGCATATAATTAGTAAAATTTATGACTGTTGCATCGATGATTCACAGCGCACCGAAGAAAGACAAACAAAATCATTGTGTTTAAAAGTGAGTTTCTAGGTGACAATAGAATTGAAGGAATGAAAGTTGTATGCCTGTGTGACCAGAGCTAGTTCATGTAAACGTATTTACAACACTATATATTATCCTAAATGTGTGCTTGCGAAGAAATATACAAGGATGAGCCAGAAACTAATGCACCACATTTTTTCCCTTTAACAATTACTTATTGAACACAATGAAACTTATACACAAGAAAGAAGGTTGTTTCTTCTACACTTCTTCCAGTTCTATGGCCTTCCGTCAGCGAGAAACAAGAGCGCGTATGCCCTGACGGTACCACTCATTGTTCTGTTCATGAAGATATTTCTTCACTGTGCGAATCACCTCTTTATCATCCTCAAAATGTCCCCACGAATGGCATTTTTCAATGGCCCAAACATGTGAAAGTCTGAGGGAGCTAGGTCAAGGCTATAGGGTGGATGGGGTAACACTGTCCAACCTGTTTGGTGATGTGTTCCAACGTCCTCAAACTTATGAGGGCATGCGTTACCATGTTGAAGCAAACCATCACCTGGGTTGTTATGGCGTCCAAGTCATTAGAAGCACTTCTTGAGTTTGTTTAACATGTTCAAATATGTCTCAGAATTAATCACGCTGCCTTATCATGACCTTACCAGCGGAAGCAGATGCTTTGAAGTTTTTCTTCTGTGGAGAGTCAGATGGCACCATTCCATCGATTGCTGTTTTGTGTAATCGTAAGTTTTCCCGGCGGATCTGATGTTTGAAGATCTCTCGGGCGTGCAGCCGGGTCATTTGGTCGTAAATGTACGAATTTTCAATGGCGTGCTGTTTTGTTTCAGGCTCATAATGTTGTACCCAGGTTTCATTACTTGTCACAATCCGGGACAAGAAGGCTTCCTCCTCAGCTTCAAAACATTATAGCAACTCAGAAGAAATGTTTTTTCTGAGAGTTTTGTGTTCCTCCATAAGACGGCAAGGAACCCACTGTTAACACTTTTTTTTGCATAGTCTTGAGCACTGATAATTACAACCACACTTCCTTTGCTGATTGACAGCTACTGCACCAACTGCAGAGTCATTATGCGTCGGTTCTCGCGAATGAGCACATCGGCGTGCTACATCTTGTCACGTGTTAC
Source organism: Vandiemenella viatica (assembly GCA_031002005.1). Classification (NCBI taxonomy): domain Eukaryota; kingdom Metazoa; phylum Arthropoda; class Insecta; order Orthoptera; family Morabidae; genus Vandiemenella; species Vandiemenella viatica. The sequence continues at coordinate 200,247,432 of CM061919.1, read as the reverse complement.
AGCCGTGGGTGGCCTTCCCGACCGCTGCAAATCTTGGAGCTCTGCAGAACCGCTTGCAGAAGGCCTCACCTTCTGTGCCCAAACGACTATCTGAACTTCTGTCGACTGCTGATGCTCCATAAACTGCACATAAACGCTTGTGAATGTTTCCAACCATTTCTTGCTCCACAGTGAGAAATTCAATGATGACACACTGCTTATAGTGTACATCACTCATAGGTGCCATGTTGAGCCATTGCTACAAGTATGCTATCTGTCGGAAGAAACAGAAACTTTGTGCACGCAGTCTGAAAAACTTCAAAGAATTTATATCTAAAGTTTGGCATTCGTACCATTGTTGAGGGGTGAGAAAAAAAATGTGGTGCAATAGTTTCTGGGCCAACCTCGTATTTCAACAATAATTCAAAAATTGAATACGAGACCTTCGGAATGACCCAACACTACCACCAGATAATGGAATACATTCCAGAGGCTGGACATTATTACAATAAAATCATTGGTCAAAATCATGTTTTTGAAATTTATCAAAAACTATTAGCTCGCAGGCACTATATAAAGACCGATTCATAAGTCTCTCCAGGATTTTTAACAATTATTGTGTGGTGGTAATTACATATACATAAATAATGGTCAAATATGGCTGTCTGTGCAGTGCAACACTAACAGGATGGCTGGGATCTAAGCTGAGACAATTGATTGTGTGCAAAAAATGTATGTGCATGTTAAGAACCATGCCCCGGTTTCTAGAAACATTGACCAATGGCGAAGCAATACTGAGGCGACTGTAGCGGTAATAGGTCAAGTCAGAGTAAGTTGCATACATAAAGGAGGCTAATGGGTAGTAAGGTGGTCAGTCATCGGTAGCTCTGGGCCAGGTGGCCTGTACAGACTCTAACGCAGGATCCAATAGCCTTCCTGCTGCTTCACTCTCTGCTCAAACTGTTAGCACTGCAACTATTACCTATTGGGTCATAAAACTGTTCTATTGTACAATCTGAGAATCTGTGTATCTTCATTGATAATTCTTTCCGTGAAAACGGCTGTAAATATGCTTCTGTAACCTTAAGCATCACTTCATTCATCGAAGTAACAAGCATCAACTAACGCAATATAAGCCACTTCAGGTATTCATTCCCTTTTTTGTGTAGACATACTACTCTACTATTGCATCTGAAATTACATATCCACAGATCCACATGGCTCGGCGGCTTAAAGGTATCTCTTTTACTAACCTGTTGCCCATGGGAGTTAGGAAGCACTCCTGTCAGATTCTGTGGGCACATCTCCATGAATTCTAAAGGAACCCTGCAATGCAAAATTCATGTAAGTTACATCAGGAACCTCGAGAGATTCTGTATCCACAGATGTGACCATTTTTACAGTATCTTTTATAGTCACCGCACAATAAATGTACAAACTCTGGAAGAGACTTATAAGTCACCCTTCCAATTCCCCTTGATCGAAAATGATTTGGTGCCATAAGCTTTGATCCAAAATTTATCGAAATCTAGGGTGTATTGACCTAAATTCTTTTACTGAACTCAGTTTATGATGGTTCTCAAATAAAAACGTTGAATCAGTTCAAAATCTGTTTGACGGACTTTCTCTGTGAGAGGCCAAATCAAAGATTAAAACAGTCTGTAATGCAGGAGTTCTCCAACTAAGTAAACCCTAAATGGTGGGTTGTTTTAGTCCAGGTGACAGCCAAGCTATGAAGCTACAAAACCAGAAGGTATAGGATAGCAGTAGTATAGATCGATATATCTTGGAGAGTTCGATAAGGAAGGAATCTCTGCATGCAAAGAACAGGTCTAGAGAGATCATCTGACGTAAGGAGTGTTTGTGATTGGCTGGAGTGAATGTGAGATGAATGCAGATGTTGATTTTTGGGGTTGGGGGGGTATTTCTTATGATGATGTGTAGTTAATAAGGGTTTTTGAAAAAGTATTAAAAGCCGGGATAAGCACCATGCAGCTACTGGACTGTGTTACATAATTAGAATATGCACAGGACGGAGATGAACTGGAGGTTAGCAGGAACTCTTAGCGAATTAAGCAGGTAAGAGCTATGAGTGATGTGTGTGTGAATGAATTTCTGGTGTGCTGTTTCGAGTTTTGGAAATGATGGGTGAGGAAAGAAGTTTGAGGCAGAAGCTTACAGAAAGAAGAGACAGGCTAGTAGGTCATATTTTGAGACATGCTGGATTGGTTAATTTGTTACTGGAGGGAACAGTCGAAGGTAAGAACTGTAGAGGAAGACAGAGATTAGAATATATGAAGCAGATAATTGAGGACGCGAGTTGTAAGAGATATGTAGACATGAAGAGGTTAGCACATGATAGGCAGGGATGGAGGATTGCATCAAACCAGTTGAAAGACTGATGACAGAAAAATTCAAATTTGGAGCTATAGACTTACGGCTGCATGCCCCTGCTGATGCTAAGAATTGTATACCTGCTCCCATGTCATACTAAGTACTAATGGCGGAAGTGAAGTGTTGCCATCCGTCTGTGAAACATGTAACTATGTTCAATATGTCAAATATGTAGTGTGAAATGTTTTGTTGTAGTTTATGAGGCAGAGATTGGGGATCGTCCTGGCATTCGCCTTAAAGGCTGTGGAAAACCACCTTAAACTGCAGACAGACAGCCAGCCTGCTGGTGCCTGGGCTTGGACCAGGCTGTTGTACCTTAACTATGCAGTGTGCGGTGCCTCGGGGCAAGGAACTACACTGATGGGTTATTAACAACCAATTAATCTCCATAAATCATGTTGGTATAAAACAGTTTTAGAAAACCTCTTCAGTCAACAAATAATATGGTGATTTTGCAGCCTCCCCAATAGAGACAGACAAACATACCTTTCATGAGAAAATAACATGGGTCCATCTTTGGCAATAGGCTGGAATTAGGTTCCAAATGCCAATCAACATCCAAAGCATCTTGGAGTGGCACAAATTCAGCTGTCTTCTTCACTGTTGTTTTTGTTGGTTTACCATTATTTCCTGGTGGATGTCTGATCTCCTCCCTGCAGAAACAATCTTACAGTTATCTTAGTTCAATGTCTGAAATATCAAGTTGACATAACTAAGTCCTTTGATACAATTTGAATACAAAAATAAAATTAAGTGCCTCGCCTACTCGCAAGAATAAGGTCCAACACCAAAATATTGTGTCTCTCATGTTAGTCTTTTTTGTATTCATTATTCCCAGCTGCCATCACCTAAGGCGTTGGGTTGAATTTTCCTATCCTTCCTTCATTTCATTGCTTTAAAGATTTATTTTTTTTTGCTCATTATTATTATTGTTATTACTAAAACATGGCATGTTTAAAAGTAGAGTCACCAGTTTTACACTCTGTAGAGTGTATTATTGGCTCAGAACAAGATCTCATAATTCACTAAACAACCGTGAGACGGAGTTCTATTTTATACAAATTATTTTGTGCAATTTCATTTCTTTTTGTAAGCTGACCACTTATTCTGAGTCACTGCTCAAATGGAACATTTCCATTTAAAAATCCAGGGATAAGGACATTTCAGAATTCAAGTCTTATCAACAGTGTGCATGCTGTTCAAAAGCAATTGATTCGGGTCCTGGGAGCATTGTCATATATCCATACCATTTCCAAAACGGTTTCCAATCTATTAATAAAAGCAAAAAATCTCTATCTTTTCCTTTTTGTTATTTTCCCAGTATTACAGCCCTTGTGTGCAAAATTATATTTCTGTCTACATGAGTATTTTTATTTTTAAGGAATTGCTATGTTACAAAGTCAGGAGTCAGACAATAGACAAGAGGCAGGTGCAATCAAGATATGACAAAGAAAGACTAAGAGTAAAGCAAAAAATACTAGAAGATAGAGGGAATTTTTCTAAGAAACATAGTGTTTATCCCATAGCAAACTGAGTTATAATTAGAGAGAAATAAATTCAAGAAGAATTTGTTATTAAGTTAGCCGGGCAGGAAGAGAGAATTTTTGATGCGTAGTTTCAGTTTAATAAGAATTGCTCCCAAAGTAGACATACCAGTGATATAGCAGATAGCTTCTGTAGCCATTTTCTTGATAATAAAGCATTTTCGAAACTTGAAACCAAGCAAAAGTGGAAGAAAACAGAGGTTTTAGAAAGTTGAAATGTTAAACTTAACCATTTTTGCTACATCAATTTCCACTAAGAAAGCATAAAATTACGAGTATTTTGTTGTGTAATATGCAAAGGTGGGAAAAATTTATTTACAGAGATATTGTAAATTTTGTTTTGATTACACAACTTCAAGCAGGAAGGAGAAACCATGTCAAAAGGAAATTTTTAAGGAGTAAAATTAGAGCTACAGCATATTAAAATCAAAGTAAGTTGGTGGCTGTAGAAAGTGGCTCCCACAATATTCTCTATGATGAGTGCAGACATGAGCGTGGTTTCATAGGGGGGAGGCAGACCTTGAGAATGTAGTCAGTGAATTTCAAAATCTGAAGATCAGTAATAGCGCGGACTTGCGATTTTCAATGATGTGACTGGTAACTTTAGATAGTAACATTCCAATGTTAGGAGTAGACTCTGCTGTTACTTTATCATGAACTAAATATCTTTTACACATATTCAGGGAACTGTGAAAGATTGTCAGGAGTGTGAGTGAACTTATGAGCAATGATGACCCGTGAACTTCATTTAAAGGATCGAATGTTCCGATGTCTGACAATAGGCAACATGCACTCTCAGTAAGGATATTCACATGATGTATCAGTTTTATTACAAATAAATTTGTTTTTACATCTTTACAGGCTACCATGATTGACTTTCAGATAGTTACAGCGAGTTTAAAAAAGCCAGTTAAAGTCAAGAAGATTCTGCATAGATAAGATAAACATTGGGGTGTAAGGGTTTGGGAGAGGATATACAGGGTGGAGCGCGGTAAGTTGCTGATTTGGGAATGAAATAAAAAAATAATGAACACTTAGAATTTTACATTTATATTTTTCTCATGTTGGACAGTAATGGAAGTTACTAATTAGATGATTTAAACAATATATCTGGCAAATGTCTACCTTCACAATCCACACACTGCCGTAATCGTTTTCTGAAGTTCTCGTGCACTCTTTCAAGCACGTCTTCTGGTATTCTTGCAATTTCAGCCTCAATATTTTTCTGTAGCTCTTCCAGGTTGTTGGGACGATTACAATACACCTTTGACTTCAGGTAACCCCACAGAAAAAAATCGCATGGGGCTAAGTCCGGTGATCGTGCGGGCCAGTTGAGATCCCCCATCCGAGAGATGAGTCTTCCAGGAAACATTTGCCTCAAAAAATTCACGGTGATGCCCGCTGTGTGTGCAGTGGCACCATCTTGTTGAAACCAGGTATCCTGTAATTGCATTTCCTCGAAAGCCAGCTGGAAAAACTCTTGCACCATAGTTAAATAACGATCTGAATTCACAGTTGCAGCAGGACGATTTTCCTGGAAAAAGTAAGGGCCAATGATGCCTACTCGTGATATGGCGCACCACACAGTGATGTGGTCTGAGTGCAGGGGTCTCTGGTGAATTTGCCTGGGGTTCGTGTCACTCCAGTACCGCATATTCTGTTTATTTACACACCCACTGAGGTGAAAATGTGCCTCATCAGAAAAGAACACATTTGCGTCACAGGGTATGGTTGCAAGCATGTCTTCACAAGACTGTCTTCGTGTTACATAATCCTGTACTGACAATTGCTGGACCACGATTATTTTATACGGGTGAAATTTCAGTTCATTATGAAGAATCCTGTGAAGAGAACGTCTTGAAATGCCGAGAGCAAGTGCCTGTTTCCGAGCAGAGCGTTTTGGAGATTGCAGTACTGCTGCTCTAACTCGTTCGACATTTTGTGGTGTTGTAACGCTTCTTTCAGGTCCTCTTTGTACAGTTGACACATTCCCTGATGTTCTGAATGCAGTTACCCAACTTAAAATTGATTGTCGTCCAGGAACACGTCCGCGTGGGGGTACTGCAAAACGCAAACGAAAAGCATGCTGCACTGCAACGATTGAGTGGGAATCCGAGAAATACACTTCAACACAAAAAGAGCGCTCCTCACGTGTCCACTGCATTATCGCAACTTAACAACAATTGAATACAAACCTCCCGTGACCCGTCGGCAACAATAAACCAAGGCCACTCTCTCTTCTATTTGAGCAACAATGCCGCCACAACGTGTGTTCTAAAAAAGCAATTTACCGCGCTCCACCCTGTACTAGCCTTTTCCAACCAAATGTCAACCTCTCCTTCACGTGGTGCACCCTGTTTGCACGGACGAGGCTCTGGCGACTGAAAGATTCCCAGTATAAGGAATCACCCACTGCTTGCCAACGGCCTCCGAAAGGAGGGCGGAAGAGCGGGCACCCTCTTGCCCTTGGGGTTGGAAACGGCCCCTAAAGGGGGATGAATCAAAAATGATCAACGGCATGGGGATGCAGAAGGCAACGGGAAACCACTGCATTAAAGACCCAAAGGGTATCCCGAGGACATGTAATCCTCTCAAATTACATATATCATGATGGCTTCTTCCTGGGTAAAATATTCCGGAGGTAAAATAGTCCCCCAATCGGATCTCCGGGTGGGGACTGCTCAAGGAGGAGTCATCAGAATGGATAGAAACATTCTACGAGTCGGAGCGTGGAATGTTAGAAGTCTGAATAGGGCAGGTAGGCTAGAAAACTTAAAAAGGGAGATGGAACAACTTAAGTTAGATGTTGTTGAGATTAGTGAGATTAAATGGAAGGACACACAGGCTTTGTGGTCTGGGGAACACAGGATAATTAGCACACAAGCTGTCAATGGAGTCACTGGCGTAGGATTTGTAATGAACAAGAAAGTAGGGAAACGGGTGAGTTATTATGAACAGTTTAGTGACAGGATTATTTTGAGGAAGTTGGAAACTAAGCCCGTCCCAACAACATTAGTACAAATGTATATGCCAACATCACAGGAAGATGACGAAGAAATAGAAAAAATATACGCTGAAATTGAAGAATTAATTTAATATGTGAAGGGGGAGGAAAATCTAATTATCATGGGTGATTGGAATGCAATAGTGGGAGAAGGAAAAGAGGGGAATACTGTAGGAAGTTTTCGTCTAGGAGAAAGAAATGAGCGAGGAAGCAGGTTGCTAGAATTTTGTGAAAGATATAAGCTAGTAGTGGCAAACACACTGTTTAAGAACCATGCAAGAAGAATTAACACGTGGAAACGTCCTGGGGATACAGGCAGATATCAGCTAGATTCAGGAATCAAGTTCTAGACTGTAAAGCGTACCCAGGAGCAGACATAGACTCTGACCATAATTTGATGATAATGGAGTGCAGGCTGAAATATAAGCGAATAAGGAAGCAGTATAAGCAGAACAGACTGGAAGTGAATAAACTGAAACAATCTAGCACTAGAGAAAAATTTGCAGAAATAGTAGACTTGGGTCTAAGAAGTAACTCTGAAAAGAGCTCAACCGAGGACGAATGGAATGCATTAAAGACCGAAATAATGAAAACTGGTAAAGAAACATTAGGCTTTAGGGAACAATCTGCCCAAAAACCTTGGATCACAGAAGAAATTTTGGAGCTGATGGATCAGAGGAGAAGGTACAAAAATGCCCAGGATGAAGCAGGAAGAGAGCAGTACAGACAATTTAGAAATCAAATAAATAGGAAATGCAAAATAGCAAAAGAAAAATGGCTACAACAAAAGTGTGAAGAAGTAGAAAAGGAAATGGTTGTAGGTAAAGTAGATGTTGCCTACAGAAAGATCAAACAGAATTTTGGAGAAATGAAGAAAAGAAGTATGAACAGCTGCCGATGGGAAACCTCTTTTAAGCTCGGAAGATAGGGCTACCCGATGGAAAGAATACATTGAGAAACTTTATGATGGGGACGACTTGAACAATAGTGCAATGGAAAAGGAAGATGACGTTGACATTGATGACTTGGGGGATCCTGTTTTGAGGACAGAATTTAATAAAGCTCTGAATGACTTGAAAGCAAATAAGGCAGTTGGAATTGATGAGATCCCTGCAGAACTTCTTAAATCTCTAGGAGAGGAAGGAATCGAAAGATTATTCAAGCTGATATCAAAAAGTTATGAAACAGGAGAAATTCCTACTGATTTTAATAAAAATATCATCTTCACACTTCCAAAGAAAGCACAAGCCGACAAATGTGAGAATTATCGCACCATTAGTCTAACATCACATACTTCAAAATTACTGACCAGAATAATATACAGAAGGATGGAAAGGGTAGTAGAAGAGATAGTAGGTGAAGATCAGTTTGGGTTTAGGAAAATCGCGGTACAAGGGAAGCAATTCTGTCTTTAAGATTAATACCTGAAGGGCGGATCAAGAAAAACAAAGATACTTTTATGGCATTTGTTGATTTAGAAAAAGATTTTGATAATGTTAGGTGGGACAAGATGTTCAAAATTTTGAAGAAGTCAGGTCTAAAGTATCGAGATAGAAGAATACTCTATAAACTATATAAGAATCAAGTGGCTATAATAAAAGTAGAGAATCACGAGAGACATGCATCAGTTAAAAAGGGTGTGAGACAAGGTTGTAGTCTATCCCCGTTAATATTCAACTTGAATGTAGAAGAAGCAATGAAGAAAGCCAAAGAAAAGTTTCCATGTGGCATAAGTTTTCAGGGAGAAAAAAATCAGTATGCTATGATTTGCTGATGACATTGTCTTGTTAGCAGAGAGGGCTGAGGATATTGAGAAGTTACTGAATGGCATGAACAAAATACTAAAAGAAGATTTTGGACTGAATATAAATCAAAGCAAGACAAAAGTGATAAAATGTAGCAGAAATGATACCAATACCAGTAGATTAAATATAAAAATAGGATCGGATGCAATAGGAGAAGTAAGCGAATTCTGTTACTTGGGAAGTAAAATTACAACCGATGGCCGAAGCAGGAATGATGTCAAAAGCAGAAAAGCACTAGCAAAAAGAGCTTTCATGAAAAAGAGAAACCTTTTAGTTTCAAATATTGATTTAGGAATTAGAAAGAACTTTTTGAAACTCTTTGTGTGAAGCACAGCTATTTATGGTAGCGAAACGTGGACTTTAGGAATACCGGAAAGAAAGAAAATTGAAGCATTTGAAATGTGGTGCTACAGAAGAATGCTGAAAATTAAGTGGACGGACAAAGTAAGAAATGAACGAGTTTTGGAAATGATGGGTGAGAAAAGAAGTTTGTGGAAGAAGCTTACGGAAAGAAGAGACAGGCTGGTATGCTGGATTGGTTAATTTGTTAGTGGAGGGAACAGTCGAAGGTAAGAACTGTAGAGGAAGACAGAGATTAGAATATATGAAACAGATAATTGAGGACGTGGGCTGTAAGGGGTATGAAGAAATGAAGAGGTTAGCACAGGATAGGAAAAGATGGAGGATTGCATCAAACCAGTCGAAAGACTGACGACAACAAAAAGAAAAGAAACATAACGAACAAAGTTTAACTCAGAAAGTGGAATCAACACTGAGATTACAAGAAAAAAGGATTTTTTCTCATTTTTACTTTACTTCTACAAATAAGTTCTGAGTTAATAAAACGTGGACTTGATGGAAAAAATTAAAATAATCTTGAACATAATAAACAAGCACAGGAAATGTGAGTCAAAGAAGTTCCTACAAAAAGTAAAATATGAAATTAGTGTGTGGGTTCCAGAAGTTACAAACAAAATCAAGGGAAGAAAGAGAGAATTCAAATTTTTAATGCAAACCAGTCAGAAAATAATTTTACAAAATTTTAAATATTTGGTTTTTAGGTCAACAAAACACATAACTTGTACAAATTTGAACTCTGCAACTCATTCCATTTAAAAATTATAGGTACGTGAGAAACATACATACAGCAGGGCATAAGCAACAGAGCTCCATTCCCTTTGGGTATAGAACCCTGAAAAGGGACAGGGTAAGATTTTGTGAAGTAATATTATCTAGATGAATTTATTCTTATTATTGTTCTTCTTTCTGATGAGGCCTGCTCGAACAACATGCCAATTTCAATTTTTCATCCTTTGTTGTTTTTTCTTCCATTCAATCCAATATTCCTTCTTCATTTCACTGTGTTTCTTCCTACTCTCTTCAGACAATTGCTTTCCTCTTCTGCCTTGGAATCCATTCATACTTAATACCTTCTTTGGAAAGATCTCTCTTTCCAGAGTTTCCTCTACGCTTGTCTGATTTCCTTCCAAATCTTTCTTGACCTGTTGAATCCCCCAAATGTAGCTGAATATTTTTTATTTTTGTTAATCTGTTATTAACTGTACTATTGATATGTCCAAAAAACATTTATATTTTATATTTACTTATTACTTCTTGACTTCACTAGACCCACAATATTTTTTTCAAGATTCTTCTTTCTAGTGATTACAATTTATATATAGTTCAATACTAGGCATTCACTCGCATATAGACATTAATGGTTTCACTACCGAGTTGCGGTGCCTTATTTTTAAAGGTTTGTTTAGAGAAGCACTGTTTGCTATATAAATTCTTAGTGATACCACTTGCTCTTTTCCATCTTGTGTATTCTTTCTTGTATGGAAGATTTATCTAAACCATTTTATTGAATTGTTTTATTTTATCTATTCGTCCAACACCTGTCCTTAAAGATTTTGGAGCATTTTTAATATTTGCTTTTTTTTAAAATGGAAATTCTCATGAGACTGAACTGTGTTCCCCAAATTTGTAATACTCTCCAAAAGTATAGCGATATCATCCACAAATTCCAGGCAATTAATTTGAACACCTTTGTTTTTTCTCCCGAAAGAAATTGGTGAAATTTTGAGTTCCTTAAATTTTTATTCCAAATTCTTACAATTTTCTCTAAAAACGAGAGGTCTTTGTTGCAGAAATTGCAATCTGAGAACAAACAAGTCTAATAAATAGTATGCAACCTCAGGTTTCTCTCCCTAAAGGAGTTCTGCCTGATGGCCATTCATTTATGTGAAATCAGGGGTTGAAAATTGTAAAAATAATGTGAGTGAATGGTCTATGCCTGTAGGGAAGCCCATTTGCTATAATTGTCAGTTTAGCCGTGTGCGTTAAGGTGTGTTGCAGTGCGGGCAGTTTGAGTTCAATCCCACCATTCCCCATTTTTTTAAAAAAATTCATTGCTATTCATTTCTGTAACACTACAGATTAGTTTTGAAACAAATTTAACAAATTATTTATTTTCCATTGAGGAGTATGCAAACGTTCCAAATTAGGAAAGCTGACGAAAGAAATGTATACTTTTTTTTGGAGTTAGTCATTAAACTTTTCACCAGGATTTTTTTTGTTGGGTGTTTCATTGAGTGGCTACGTTGCTACGATGGTTTATGATCATGTCTTCTCAAACGAAAATGGTGAAATTGCTTGCACAGAAAAAGTGATATCGCCAAAATCTACACATTTATGTTAGCCACGTGATGTGTATTTCTATTGTCAGGTATGAATACCAGTAAAAAGGCTTAAAAGTGCACACGACTGCAAGATAATTGTGAAATATCTTCTCGTGAAGATACATTCAATCATTTGCCATATTTTGCGAGCACCTGTATTCTATGATATGCTAAAATAGTTCAAAATTAATTAAGGGAAGGCAGGAATTTACAAATTTATATGAAATATGCTTTCCTAATTCAATGATAAAAACTGTATGTAGCTGTGGAAGGATATTTTTCATCAAATGTTCCTACTGTGCACGTAATTTGTGTTTCAAATGTCTGTATGTTTAACATCATACAAATATTTTGCATGTTCCTCCAAAAAAATTTGTATAGGTACAAAAGTGAATAGCAATGCGAAAAAATTTAAAACAATTGGGGATCACCCACTTAGCAACATTCCACCTTAAAACACACAGCTAAACTGATGCTGATAGCAAAGGAAAAGATCATTCACACACAATTTTTAGCCCCAGATTTCTCATAAATGGAGGTGCAACAGGCAGAACTGCTTAAGTGTGACACACCTGAGGTTGTGTACTAATTATCAGACTTGTTCGTTTTCTGATCACGATTTCCACACCTGACACACACTCAAAATGGGTGACAAACTATCATCTTGCTACACACTTGTATTTATCTTGATAGGATTTGATATTTCTCCCATAAATTTTACTCCTGAAATTGTGTCCCAGTATTTCAAGTATTAGGATGGTTAATTTAGATTTCACTCCAAATTCACGAATTGTTTTATCCCAGGTTTCCATATGAACAGAACCAAAATTCTTTTTAAAATCTAGAAATATTACTATTATGCCCTTGGATGTATTTGATGACAAACTATGGATTTTAGATTATATATATACTCTCAGCAAGATCTACCTTTCCAAAATCAACCCCGATATTCACCCAATTTCGTGTAGTGTTGCCTCTGTACTGTACAACTAGATTTTTTAGAATACTTTTATAAGTAACTTGCAATAGGAATTATTCTTTATGGTTATCAACATTTTGTTTGTTATCTTTTTTATGCAATGGATGTATTAATGCCACTTTTCATTGTTCTGGAATCTTCTCTGTTCTCCACATATCTTTGAAAATTAACTAACTCTTGAATGATTTTTGAAAGGGACCATTTTAAAAGTTCGGCTGTTATAGAGGCTCCTCCACTTGCTCTATTATTTTTGATTGTTAATTACTTCTTAAATTTCTTCATCAGTAGGAGGTGTATCTTCTTTTAGAATTTCTTAATTTCTAAAAATTCCAATTTATGGTTTGGTTCAGCATAGTTTAGTAGCTGATCTAAGTTCTTTACAAGCATTTCACAGTTCTCAGCATTGTTTAGACCAATTCTACAAGCTTCATCTTTGAAGTACATATTTGTGACTTGACAGACCTTTAATTTACTCTTAAAAGTCTGATAAATGTTTCGGGAGTTAATTTTAACAAAATTACCTCGCAATTCAATAAGTTGTGATATCTCGAAAGATCTTATTATTATTGTGGTGTCTTTCCTTAATCATTTGAATTGTTCATAGTGGTCAATCTTTCCAGAGCATTTCCACATTTTACATTGTTTTATTATCTTTGTTAATGCTTCCTCACAAATTCCATTCTGCCAAGGTTTCTTTTTAGGTTTGGTTAACTCAAATGATTTGAGCTACATTTTTTTATTTCTTGAGATAAATCCTGATTATTATTAATTGAAGTGTGAGAACAGGTGAATGGAGAGCAAGTTGAATGAGTAAAAAAGTCTGGATTCGGCATGACATTTTATGGACAGTTCTTAAGCAATATAAATTAAAGTTTACATGGATTGTAGACACAATCTGAAACAATAGGGACAATAGAACAAAAAAATCTGTGACTTACTCTGCATATTCATGAAGCAAAAGGTCGGCAAAGGTAAAACCAAAAGTGCCCCAGACACCACCACATAGAAACTTAACACCAGCCAATCGACAAGCAGCGTCTACACGTGCTGCCTCAGACCATGGACGCAAGTCAGTAACTACCACCACGTCAAACTTTGAAAAAAATTCATCTTGCTTTGCAGACAATGGTTCTGTGTCAACAGTGATTTCCACCATTGGATTTAGCTCACGTGCTCGGGTGAGAGATGACTCTGCTCGCTACAAATGAATAGTGGATTAAATTAACATTTATAAAAATAACATTATGTCAAAACCATGAAAGGATTATTAATCATGCCCATCATAATAAAATACAAACAGTCAAAAATAATGCTACAAAAAAGGTCACACCTACCATTCAGTGAAGCAACACGACAATAATTGGTTTCTTTAACAACCTGAATCATAGTTTGCAACATGTACAAAATTTGGCTTTAATAAACAACATCAAAGTATATATTGGCTGTAATCTTTAAGTCCGAAAAAAGAAGAAAGCTGCAGCTGATTCAAAAATTGATTGGTATTAAAAAAACAACACATGGTATATTTTTTGTAAAAAAAAAAAAAAAAAAAAAAAAAAAAAAAAAAAAAAAAACCACTTGAAATGAAATCTAGATATTGCTGCCATCTGCAAAGGTTGTAGGAACCTAAAGCTTTCACAGTAATCCAGTGATTTCAGGAAATCATGGAAATATGGGGAACTGCGCCACTTTCGGTACCTGCCAGAAACTGGTACTAACCCGTTGAAATTTACATCAGTCGCTTCGTCAACATGTCCTCTTCACGTTTTGCGATCATACATTCCGGAAAGGTTGCCAAGAATTTAATTAAAAATGCCGAAATATGACATGATGAACAGCCGTTGCATGCCGCCAATGTTGAAAAAATCAGTGACAGTCTCTTAAAATGTTGATTTAATTCTTTGTTGAAATGTTTTCATGCCTTTTCAGCTCTACTCCTTTGTAAAAAGTCGCACAAAATTGACAAAAACGCAATATTTATCCGAGTTGTTATAAGGTGATGACCGCCATCTTACATAACAACGAGCAACCAGAGATAATCGATTGCTTCCATTATAAACAAATACGCCTTTGCGTGTTGGATGTCGCATATCCAAAATTTCGTAATTTTTTATCATTTGGTCCAGGCCATATTTCAACCTAACCACGATTTCTATGACAAAACTAAACTGTTTAGGTTGAAATGATCCCTGTACCGATAATTTTTATATTATTTTAGCAGTGCTGAAAGCATTTAGCAGTTGCTCAGCCTTTCATATTTCGGCATTTTTAAATACATTTCTAGCGACTTTTCCGCAATGTATGATTGCAAAACGTGAAGAGGACATGTTGACGAAGCGACTGATGCAAATCTCAACAGGTTAGTAGCAGTTTCTGGCAGGTACCGAAAGTGGTGCAGTTCCCGAAATATGAAGACTGGCTGGGGATTCGAACCACTTCAACCCGAATGCAAGGCCAGAGATTTACCACTCACCCACCATGCTCCATACCATCAAACAAAGAAACAGTGTTTGAAACAGAATAAAGAAAGAATGTATATTATCTCAAAATATTCACACATCAACCCATTTTTGAAGAGAAAATGGGAAACCATTCAAACATCCACGTGGACAATTATAATAGAAAAAATTGTAATTAACCTGATGCTTACATTTTTTCCTACAGAATCCCTTGGAGCTAAAAACTGGGCCCAGTCATCCTGTTCAAGTGTGCCATTATCCATCAGCATAATAGAGTGAACTCCTGCAAGCACCACATTCTTGCACACCTCTGCCCCAAATCCTCTTAAGCCAACAAGAAGTACCCGTGAATTTCTGAGCCTAAATTCAACAGGGAACACAAGCAGACAAAATTTAGAAAATGCTGACATATTACTGTTAGAGCAAGACAAGTAAAGTCAATTTTCATAATTGCACATCACAACAAAAACACTTGAAATTAGTCTCCCCCAATTTGGATTCTGCACTCTATTGTTAAACACATATTTCACAAGTCAGCTGTTTGGAACAAAAATCAACACTTGACACATTGACAGATTAGGTAGTGGGCTCTGTCTGCTCCATGGGTCTCCAGCACCACATCACATTACTGCTCAAATGCTATAGTTCAGTTATGATCAAATTTATTATAGGCTCATCAGATTGAAATGCCCTCTGAATTAAGAGCTTTTTAAATAAATAGTATAATATATAGTGAAGAAACCTCAAAATAAAACAATTTTTGGTTTAATTCGAGATGGCGATACCGCTGCGTCGCTACTGTTAATGTGACGTCACATTCACGTACAGTCGTAAAAACATATATTGTGACCGAGAAAATATTGCTATGATGATGAAATGCGAGCTTCACCTGAAACACTGAACATCCGGTTGTGTTATCGGACATCTGCGGCCGCTTACCAACGGCCGCCTGCATTTGATCCACCTTCGGGATATCAATTTATGTTGATTTTATACAGCTTTAAATTATTGTGACCGAGCGTAGTGAGGTCACAATATACGCTTTTACGACTGTACGTGAACATGATGTCACGTTAACAGTAGCGACGCAGCGGTATCACCATCTCGAATTAAACCCAATTTTTTTTCTTTAACTCTAAACCTATAAATAATATTGGATGGAAATATTATTAGTATCTGACATTGAAATACAAAACAAAGTCAATATTAGGAACAAATTCCATATTCCTAGGTAATAGCATTTCTGAGAAAGATTTGGTAAAGAATGTTTTAACACTGACTACTTCAATGGTTTTTTAGTTTCCTTTGACAAAAGTAACTAAGTTCCGTAATATGGAATGAAAAGATAAAGTAATTACAGTAATCACAGGAATGGTTTGTTTTAGGCCAATATAAAGCCAAAAACAAACCATTCATATGGTAGCAGACAAACATGCAAACAGTCTTGTGCTTTCTATATTCATAAACAAGAGAAAACATATTTTTTTTTTTTTTTTACAATTCTTGTTGCTAACGTCCTTCCCTCGACTCTATTAAGTTATAAGTCTATTTTATCTTTCCTGTCCATATTAGTATTATCTCACAGCTTTTCTTTCTGCTTCATTAATTCTGATATTTCAGTTCTCACTTGGTGAGCTCTAAATATGTGACCCCCCCCCAAGAGTATAATTTTATAAAATTTTAAATGTGATGTTCTGTTCAGGATCAAGAAAGCAAATATCACATGATAATCAGAAGCCTAAAACTCGTTTCATTAATGAACTTGAGACTTGTGACAGATGGACCGACAGGGGTGCATCAGCAACAGGGTTCCATGATTCTCGGTATAAGGAGTCGTCTACTGCTTACCAGCGGCTTCTGAAAGGAGGGCAGAAGAGCGGGGAGTGGTCCAGGGCATCCTCTTGCCCTTGGGGTTGGAAACGGCTCCTAAAAGCGGATGAATCAGAAATGATCAACGGCATGGGGATGCAGAAGGCAACGGAAAACCACTGCATTAAAGACCTAAAGGGTATCCCGAGGACATGTAATCCTCTCAAATTACATATAGCATGATGGCTTCTTCCTGGGTAAAATAGTCCCCAAATCGGATCTCCGGGTGGGGACTGTTCAGGGAGGAGTCATCAGAATAGATAGCACAAGACAGGAAAAAAAAGAAGCTTTATCCAAGTTTAATGGCAAGCCATTAGCTGTAAAAGAGTTATTAATAAGGTCCAAAACACAATTTGAAATATGTTTAGTAGAGAAATCTGGAGTATTTTTAATTCCTATGATTGTATCATTTGCAAATTTTGAGTTTTTGGATGTGATACGGGTAGATAATTTATATATATTAAAAGCAAAAGTGAACTCAATATAGTACACATCCGATAAATCCCCACTCAGAAAACAGTGAACTATATGATCCAGCATTTAAATGTGCCAATGACAATTTCCGTTTTCTATTCAAAAGGTAGGAACTTAAGTCATTTATTACCAATGCCATGTATACCATAATACTTTAATTTTTGTATTAGAATTTCATGATTGACAGTTAAATGCTTCAGACAAGTTAGCCTACAGAAAATATATAGCATATCTGGTTGAATGGCCCTTTTTAAAAACCAAATTGTGATTTAGTTGGAATATTTTTATTTTTGGTTAGCTCTTTTGGAAATTATTTTCTCAGAAATCTTGGAGAATGTTGTTAGTAATGAAACAGGAAGGTAATTCGATACAACCGACTTATCCCACTTTTTATATAGTGGTTTAGCTAGTGTTTCTGAGAAGACAGGGCCGGCATTGGGGGGGGGGGGGGGTCAAATGTACCTAGGCCCGCCAGCTGATGGGGCTCCTAGGCCTTGAATCCACCCATTGTCGCCCAGCTAGTTTGTAGAGCTAAAGTCGCCAATTTTACCCCGGGCCCGAAATTCCTAGCGCCGGCCTTGTGAGAAGGTACCCTTATTTAAAGATACATTAAATAGTATATTACTTACTTCTGTGTAACACAATTTAATTAATATGCTGTATATCCCATCATAAGCATTTGAGTATTTGCTCTTAAGGGACATGATTATTTTGGTAATGGTAAAATAAGAATGAGGTAAGAAAGAATTGTGTTATTTGTTTAAAATTTGTCACACGCTTTCCTCAGGTCATACCTTTTGAGAAAAAGTGTACATGAAAGCAGAACGAAACATACCTTAGACGTAGTACCACATGAAAGTTACAAAAAGATGCATCTTCAATAGTAAAAAACTGCCATTTACAGTTAAATTCTTTTTGCCAAAGATTGTATCTGCAATCTACAGCAACAAATCTAAAACAAAAATCCCTCGTATCTTCTGTCATGGCAAAGTACATGTTTTTTCATTCCAGTCCAGGCTGCATTATAATCTAACCACCACTCCAGTATAACGCTATAAAAAATTAAGCAAGCTTAGGTTATCAAGAAAAACTAAATTCCTCACTTCTCTGTCGTAACAAATTTGGTGTTTTTTCATTCTGGTGCAGCTGGTCTTTAATCACAAAAACTTGTCAGCAATTTTATATTCATTTCTGTAGAGAGTAGAAACTATCTTTGTTGTGAACAATTTGAATGGAATTTGCGGGTTTTACTGATGAAGATTCCCTGTTTAAGGTAGGTTTCATTTTGTTTTCATGTAAGCCTTTTCTCCACATGTAAGTGACAAATTTCAAATGAATAGCACAATTCCTCCTTACCTCATTCGTATTTGACCACTGCCATTATTTCTTTCTGGAGTAACCAACAGGCATAATGTCAAATTTTTCTTGAAAGCCTGTATTGACAAAATCCATGCTGTGTCACTTAGTTATCGGTAATCAAATTATCGTCATAAAATAAAAAATTATTAAATATAATCAGGAAATGAAAAATTTGATCCTACTGATATGATTATTTTTCCATTTACATATTGTCTTAATTTCATTTTTAGTCATTAATCGGTTTATTTCGACTTGGCGATTCCGGCCGCCTGGCGACTGTAACGTTCACAGTCGCCAGGCGGCCGGAATCGCCAAGTCGAATTAAACCCATTAATCTTATCTAGATCGCTACTCCGCAACAATGCTGTAAACACTTTCCTCCAGTACCACTATAGGTACGGGATAATATCAATGTAAACTTTCGTTTCTTCCTGGCGTTGATGTGCGGCTGGTTAAGGAGAAAAATTTCATTAAACCTATAGAAATGCGGTATTTGCATCCTATTGATTCAAAATGGTGGGATCTTATCATTAAGCTGTAGAAAATATTTTGTGATTTTATGCAACGAAAGCTGAAATTCCAAGAAAATGTTACAACAAATGAACAATCCAATATTCTAAGAGATTTGTGTTGACTTTGTAGCACTGGTGGCATACCGGTATTGAGATTTAAAACTTAACCATTTCCCAATGCTTTTCTGTCAATACAATATATTCGTTTTCAGTAGTCCATTTTTTATTTTTGGTACTGTGAAAGAAAGTTGTTCTAGCAGCCATTATTTTAAAACAACAAGTATATTAGACTGTTGAAACGAATAAAATGAAAGAAAAACCGTAGGCCTACCGCTTTTGCGAATCCAATCCCCAGAGGCGTATTTGCCTATCATACAACTCCACTTCATCTTCTGTAAGGTCTGGTGGTCCTGCCTGCACCATTTCTTTATCACTAACCACAAGGATGCTGCGTTTATTACCTTATCGACAATTAAGCCACTATTCTTTTGACAAAACACGCGCCCATTAGGCCAATCTCCCACAATCTTTGTCGTTTGCCAGAGACAAAGTTATACTCACAGTTTGAATCAATGCTATATTAAAAAAATTCATAGCTACTGCTGAGTACCGACTAAAAGCAAAGATTAAAAAGATACAGATGTTCCATATCTAGTCTCTGATGAACTAGTATTCAAACTCAAAGACCAGAGATTTTAAAAACATTAGGAAGGTTGTAGACGTCTGTAAGTGTTAGTGTTTATAAATGATTGTTATTGAAAATGATATAACGTGCAAGTTAAATTACATCATGCTGTCGGAGTTTTATTGCTTCTTATCGATAAGGGAAACTATAACTCGTCAAAGTTTAAGATATATTATACAGCAATATAATATTTACGTGGTGTGACAGTTCAGCCTTCAAGGTGTCAGGTATGAGAAAAAGTAAAAGACAGAATGTTATATAACGTGCAGTGTACAGGTTTACCTGTAACGTGTTTTCAGGTAGGGCGTTGGTATAATCTCAAGCACATCTAGCACATGTGAAACGTTAATGTAGCGTTTATATTTTTTTAAGTATCGTTACAAGCTGTAAAAGTAATGAGAAAGATACCCGGTTAACCGCAATTTCGAACTGTTGAAAATGACAGTTCCAAGACTTCAGCAATTATGGGATTATTATATACAGGCAGAACATTCTTCATACGAGGTGTGTATATTCTCATTTCACATATCTTATTAAAATGTTCTCCTTATTCTATATAGTGTCACAAAGGAGATTAAATGTGAAAACAAGTAAAAAGTTGAAGTACACAGATTTATATGGTTCCTACCATTAGATTTATCATGCCAAACAGAACGGCCAAAACTTTAAAATAATGTAATCTTTTTATTTTTGCAGAAATCTGCCTGGTTGGATGTCTTTTTAGCTGAATTTCTAGTCCAGGTTAAAGAGGGGAAGGATGCTGATGAAATTATCTCATGTTGGTACGTACTTTGAAAACTAGACTGGTTGATAGTTCTGAGCTATGTTGAAAATTAAATGAAAGGAACAAGTATGACTATTCCTTTTTATGTCAATTTAAATATTGAAAATGTTTGGGATGTAATTCATGCTTTGGCTTTTACAATACAATACATTCATTTTCCATTGATCCTAATATAAGAGACTGGCTCTGTGGGATGTGGAAAGTTGTCAATTTACAGATAAACAGTTGCATAACAAAATAATAAGTACACCTGTAGATGTACAGTCATAGCATACATGGTACATTAAACAATTCCATAACAAAACAATATATACACCAGAAAATGTACAGTCATAGCATACATGGTACATTAAAAAAATTCCATAACAAAATAATACATACACCACAAGATGTACAGTCATAGCATACATGGTAAATTAATTATGTAAACTACATTTACACAAGCTACTGGCAGTTATTTTTTAGATACCTTAGAAATAAATTCTTCAACAGAGTAGAAGGAGTTGTCAATTAAAAATTCTTTCATTTTTTTCCTGAATTTATTCTTATCATCTGCTAGACATTTAATATGTGTTGGGAGCTTATTGAAGATATGTATCCCTGAATATCGGACCCCTTTTTGAACAAATGACAATGACTTGTAATCCTTGTGAAGATCATTTTTACTTCTAGTGCCATAATTGTGTATTTTACTATTTGTTTCAAACAAAGTATAATATGTGACTACAAAGGACATTAATGTGTATATATACTCAGACACTAATGTTAAAATCCCTAACTTCTTGAACAGCTCTCTTCATGAAGTTCTATTGCTAACCTCACACATAATTCTTATTACACACTTTTGGGCTCTGAACACTTTGTCTCTATGGGTAGAATTGCCCCAAAATATTATTCCATATGACAATAAGGAGTGAAAATAAGCAAAATAAATTAGCTGCCTCATATGGAGATCACCTATAGCTGAAATTGTATGAATTGCAAATGTGGCTGCACCCAATCGCTTTAATAAGTCAGAAACATGTACTTTCCAATTTAAATTGTGATCAATATACAAACCTAGAAATTTCACACTCTCTACCTCTTGAATAGACTGGCCTGCAAATTTTATGTCTATATCAGGTGTTAATCTGTATGATGTACTGAATTGCATATACTGAGTTTTATCGAAGTTTAAAGACAAGCCATTAGCTGTAAACCATTTATTAATCAGTTCGAAGACATAATTTGAAATATATTCTGTAGATAAATCTGGAGTATTTTTAATTCCTATGTTTGTGTCATCTGCAAATTGGACAAATTTTGAATTTTTACATGAAACACAGGGTAGATCATTTATATATATATTAAAAACAATAGTGGCCCCAATATAGAACCCTTAGGTACTCCACATCTGATTAATTTCCACTCGGAAAACAGTGGACCTCTTAAGGCAGCCTTAAAATTCTCCATTGATACTTTCTGTTTTCTATTTAGAAGGTAAGAACTAAGCCATTTATTAACAATGCCATCTATACCATAATACTTTAGTTTCTGTATTAGAATTTTATGATCTACACAGTCAAATGCCTTAGATAAGTCACAAAAAATTCCCACAGGAATTAATTTATCATTTATTCCTTCTAAAATATTGTCAGTGAATGCAAATATAGCTTGTTCTGTAACTATGTACGTTTTCGCGGCGGCAATGCTTTATAAAAACTTCTCGGGTTTCAAGCCGCGTCAGAATTGAGCCGTCTGGCAACGTTTCGGAAGCTTGCACTGCTTCCATTGTCAAGCCCCCGCTTAACATTACTGAAGTCTGCCGCACGGTAGTCTCCGTTCCCAGCTGCTGGCGCTATATAATAGACTACTGTGTGGCAGACTTCAGTAATGTTAAGCGGAGGCTTGACAATGGAAGCAGTGCAAGCTTCCGAAACGTCGCCAGACGGCTCAATTCTGACGCTGCTTGAAACCCAAGAAGTTTTTATAATAGCTTGTTCCGTTGAATGACCCTTTTGAAAACCAAATTGTGATTTAGTTAGAATATTATTATTTTTAAGGTGTTCATAAACTCTATTGTACATTGCTTTCTCAAAAACTTTGGAGAAGGCTGTTAGTAATGAAATTGTTCGGTAATTCGATACAGCTGCCTTATCTCCCTTTTTATAGAGTGGTTTAACTACAGCATACTTAAGCCTTTCTGGAAAAGTACCCTCAAGTAAAGATATATTAAACAGATAACTTAGTATATTACTTAATTCTGTGGAGCACAATTTAATTAATCTGCTGGAACTCCCATCATAACCACTTGAGTATTTGCGCTTAAGGGATCTGATAATTTTTCTTATTTCTTCTGGAGTAGCTAATTTTACAGACATAGAGTAAAATTTTTTTTGGGAACCTGTTCTGACAAAATCCATACTGTGTGTCACTGAGCTATTAGCAGTCAATTTATCAGCAACAGATAAAAAATGTTTATTAAATATATCGGCAATTGAAAAATTAGATTATACTGAATTTTCTTTGATAAAAATATCATTACTTGATTGATTACTTTTTCCTGTTTCCTTTTTTACAATGTACCATATAGTCTTAATTTTATTTTCAGAATCATGAATTTTATGTTTGTAGTACATACATTTAGATTCTTTAATAACCTTGTTCAGTATTTTGCAGTACTGTTTGTAATGTGTTTTAACATTAGCATTCTCACTGTTCCTAGAGGCAATATACAACTTCCTTATATTAATGCATGATGTTCTAATGCTAATAGTTATCCAAGGTTTTTGTTCTTTTCGAGAAGCACGACACTTTTTCAAAGTTTCAAACTAAAAATGTTGTGTTTTTCACCCATACCTTGTGCATTGTAAACGTGTTTCCAGTTTGTGGTATTGAGGCAACTTCTAAAATAAGTAACTGACTCATCATTTATTACACGCTGAAGTTTAAAAACATTCCTCTTAGAGCTAGTTCCTACTGAAGTGTTGATGGTTAATAATTGGGCATCATGATCTGAAAGGCCATTGATGGATGGCTTGATGGTAGAACTGAATTTTGAGGTATCTAGGAAAACATTGTCTATAGCTGAGTGACTATTATTCATTATTCTAGTTGGAAAATTAACTACCTGAGTTAAATTGAATGAACTGACTAATGATTCTAACATGACTTTTCAGGGTAAGTTATTTAGAAAATCTACATTAAAATCACCACATACTTCTTTTCTGCTTAAAAATGTTAATAAGAGTTCAAATTGGTTCATAAAAATAGAAAAGTTTCCCAATGGTGTTCTGTATACTGTTACTATTATGAAAATTTCATTATTGCTTCAAAATGTTGATCAACACAGTACTTGCTAATACTTATATCCTCAAAACTATAACCATTTCTAACATAAGTGACAACTCCTCCTTTCTCTAAGTTCATTCTACAATAATGAGAAGCTAAATTAAAGTCAGTTACATTTGACATACCTATTCCTGTAGTTATGTTGTGTTCAGATAAGTATAAAACATCAATTCTATTGATATCATTTAATTCATTTATGTGGACTAGCAATTCATCCACTTTGTTTGTTAACCCTCTGATATTCTGATGTAATAAGTTAATCCCTACACAATTTTTAATTTTGGTATCTGAAAACTCATTGTTTAAACTAATTTCTTTTAAAACTCTCTGCCTAATACATCCTAATCTAAAAAAGGAGCTGCCCTAACACCATTAACAACAGGAATCTGTACATGTGAATTTGTGGTCCCAATTAATTGTTTTGCAATGAGATCTGAAAGAACCCCCTTCCCTCTTCTATTGAGGTGTAGGCCATGCCTAGTATAACCCCACCTATCAATACCATCAACAGGTACCAAGCCCATGCCAGAGCCAACATCAGACATAAGATACCGTTCCAGTTCCAGATTCACTCGCCTCACAGCAGAGTTCATCTGTGGCCGATCATAGCATCTCAAGACCGACATCACACTGACCCGAGTGTGGCACATTGCTTCTGCTATTTTCTCCAGGTCATCTCTGATACTATACCTATCATTCCTGCCCAAACTATTTCCCGCTCCTCCCACTATCACTACATGATCCTGATCTGTGAAATCCCTACACAAAGAACCTAAATCTTCTACTACCTGACCAAGACTAGCACTAGGTTTGAAGAAACTCATGACCTGGTTGTGGTTGGCATTAGTAAATAAATGATTTACTGTCTTTCTCTGCGAACATGCCTCATATAATGTAAATCATTAATACTATTGTAAAATAGTAACAATAAAAAATATATTACGCCTTCTGATTAGCAACAATGGAGCAGGATGAATTAGCATGAGGTGATATTGTAATGGATTATTATTCCGTATTAATATTGCCTCAAAGAATTTATTCCTGTTTTTATGTTCCATTCTATATTAATAAAATATTGTTATTAATTATGATGGAACTCGTGCACAATTACAATTTCCCTACATATGTTGCATTTGAATATGGAATTATGGATCATTACATTTCTTTAATTCAAATATGATAGAGTTTCAAGTTGATTACTGGTTCACTGTTACCCATAGGTACACTCATCTTCCCTACAAATGGAAACTTTGATACTCCCTTATGCCTGCTAATTTATCATAAGATCAAATCTTCTCTTCCACTTGTTGCTTCTAAATCCTTGACCAATTTTTTAATCAGGCCTTGTAGCCAGTACGTGCCTTTACATCCACACTATTCTCTTCATACATCTCCTATCCTGGAATGACTCCCAATCCAAATCTTTAGCCATTACAGTTACCTATTGCAGCCTTTGGTAACTTCCAAAGCTGCTCTTCTCTGCTTCTTATTCTACTTCAGCATTTGAGACCCCTAATGTTTGTTCCATGTCATCCCAAGATACTCTAGCAAGAGCCTGACCAAATTTATTTTAACCCATCTCTCCTATTTCCCTGATAAATCCTGTCAGTATCCTCTCCAACAGATACAATACTCTGCACCCTTTTCCTACATCCTAACCAAATGCCCTACCCAGTTTAGCTTACTGTCAGCTGATATTTTCAGGTATTCAAATTTTATTGCTTGAATGAAGAATTCCCATTCCACTGAATAATCACACAAAACCTTTATTTTCTTGTTTTTATACCTAATAAGTTGACACTTCTTGGCATTCACCTTCATTCCATGCTTGCCTACCAAACTATATTTTCTGTCTAGATCCATTTGAGTTTGCTTACGATCCTCTCTTGTTATAAACCTATTATACAGCATTATGTCATCTGCAAGCAGGCCAACTTCTGACTGTAGATCAACAGAATCATTCATTGCAATAATGAACAGTAATGGTCCCAATATACTATGTTATATTGTATTATCCACTTTGACTCTTTGCTTCCTACCTCTTAAGAACTCCTCCACCCAGCAAGATACATCTTGCACTACCCTGGTAGTCTTGACTTTATTGACAACTATTATTTGTCTAACTTTGTCAAATTTCTTCTAAAAATCTATTGTCAAACAAACTACTTGGCCTCCTTGCTTCATTTCATCTGAAATATCTTGTACATAATGTACTAACGGAGATTCACTTGAACGACCTCTTCTTCTAAATCCATGCTGCTTACTTACAACATCTTCTAACATTTTTCTTAATGTAGCTGGCTATACAACACTATACATCAGATCACCACTGAATTTGAACTGAATGGTCTATAGTTCACAAAACTTTTTTTCTCCTCTCTCGTAAATTGTTACCACTATGCCACATTTCCAGTCCTCTGGAATACGGTAGGTCTTCAGAGTTAACCTAACTAATACTTCTGGGTATGGTACATTGTATTTGTCACCTGTCATTTACACATATGTAGTAATATTGTCTGTACAAGACACTTAACATCTTTTCAAACTGTGCAGCTCTCTAATACCATGTCACACTACTTCTAATTTCCCAGTGTGCTATTTTTCATTTGCATGTAAATGAATCTCCTCAGTTAATTCTACATCTGTCCACGTGTGTCATTCCTGAATTATCTCACGAACACATTTGCTCATTATTTGAGCCATTTTTTTTATTTTTTAACTTCTTTTCCATTCATATTTAATGTATCCATGAAATTAATCAAAAAAGAGAAGAGTTTGGGGAATTTAACTGACTGTACACTGAGCTCAGTTCTTTGATAGGTCTTTTTTATCTTTATTTTTTAATCTCTCGACAACAGTTTGAAGATAAACAAGATATGATGTAACCAAAAATATCAAAGCTGACAACTAACTGCAGAAGGCCCACTGAGATGAAGGAAAGACTAACAATTTGCTTAAGAGTAGTAGAAAATGCCTTTGGCATTTAAGCTCAGAAGTGGCATATATTTTTTAGGACTATAGAATTGGATGTGTATAGTGCAGTTCATGTTGTCAATGCTACTTTTTACCTTCATAATTTCTGTAGAAGTTACATAAAATACTTAATCAAAACTGAGCTACAAGATGAAACAATAATAACAAATCAACTTGCCAATGCTTTCTCAACTGCAAGTTGATTGATAGATTGGGTTAATTCTAAATCATGATACCAGTACAACACTGTAAATACTTTCCGTCAATACAGATGATGGTACAAGCATCATATCAACCTAAACTGTATTGTTTTCTTCCTAGCAGTTGTGGTTAGGCTAAAATGTGGCCAGGATAAAAGTTTCATAAAAGCCATAGAAATGTGGTATTTGCACTATGGATTCAACTTGGCGAGAAATATCTATCGTTAAGCTGCATTTCTATGGCTTTTGTGAAATTTTTGTGCTGGTCCAGGCCACATTTCAACCTAACCACAACAGCTAAGAAGAAAACATAACAGTTTAGGTTGATACAATCTTTGTACCGTCAATGGTATTGACAGAAAGTTTTTACAGCGTTTTAGCAGTATCGCGATCTAGAATTAATCAGAAAGAGCAACTGATGTTGCATAAACCATTTTCTGAATTACTTCCACAGCCTGTGTTCCTTATTTGACTAACTTAGATAATTGGATAATATCAAGATGGGGATACCGTCGTGACCTCGCGTAGTAAACACATAGATCACGTAGTGTATATGACATCATTGTGACGTATTCAGTCTGCACGTTCCAACACTGTAACAGCTATAGATATGATCTGAAAATTGGATATCTGCAATATCGTGTGTTATGGTTACGTTTCACTTTGGTCCAGACTGCATTATGACCGAAACACATATTTATAAAATATGATTTCGCCAATCATCTTTTGAGTTTATGTTGTAATGCAGCCTGGACCATACATCACAATGATGTCATATATACCACGTGATCTGTGTGTTAACTATGTGAGGTCGGAGAGGTATCCCCATCTTGATATTACCCAGATAATTATATTATTAAATTGATGCACTTTATGTGTTATGGAAAATAGTTGAGGTTGTGTAAAACAATAATAAATGTATACTTCCTAATCTGAGTCTTGCACCAATTTCCTTCCTCATTTTGACTTTTTTGATAACATTCTTACATTTGGAATTCCAAGTGTCTTATAAATATGCGTACTCCCAAATGCACCAAATGAGATTTTCTGCCTCGTCTGCCACTGTCCGTTGTGAACACCATGAAATTTGCAATCTGTCTTCAGTCTGCTTTGGACTAGGTTTCCAATGTGTGGTAGCCTGTGTGCTATTTGACTAGGGTGATGCAATTCTGTGTGCTACAGTGTCTGCACAAGCTGCCGGCACGGACAGTCCACTTTCTGTTTAACTGGGCCTTTAGTATTCCTTGTTCAGCCATGTTATTTTTCATGAATTTATTCTTAGCTTCCCTCTTTATTGTCATTAATTCCCTCTTAGTTGCTTTATACCTATTCTGTTACCCTGTTGCTTCTTTACTCTATCATGTTCTATTCTCACCAAACTCTTCAGCCTCCTCACTTCCATGTTGTATTGAATGGGTTCCATTTTGTTTTTGTTATCTAAAAATTGTTCTAAAATTTGTGGTTTGTTTTTCATTATTATTGTAATTTCTACTATCTTTTTACACATTTTCCACTACAATGTCAGTAATAGAACGTAGCAGCCATCTTTCTTTCTTTTGAAGTTAGTTTATGTGCAAGAATGAATCTGTAGGTGGTATCAGATTTAAACTTAAAGCCAATATATTTGATAGCAGGTGTTAAAAGAAATGTTTTTTTATCTACATCATTATGCATTGTATAGGAAAGTTTAAAAAAGAAAAAAAATTATCTGAAATTGGAATTAAAAAAAAATATCGCGAAATGTGAAAGTAGGGAAATTTCCCAGCAAGCCATATATTCCATCGGAATTTAATTAAAGAAAAACTTTTGGAGCACTTGTTTTTCCATGCTGAAATTCAAAATTCTGTTTTACTGAAGCCCCTTTTTCTGGGGCTTTTGGTGCTACCCCAATAACATTCACACAATCATCATTTTTTAATACTTCCACTTTCGTGGGTCATCTGGTGCATCTTCTACAGTGATTGTGCTTATTTTCAAAGCAAGTTTACATTTACTACTGTCTTGTTAGGCCTGTTGTAGTTTTGATGGGAAGGCAGATGTATTGCCATCTGCCTGTGAAACTTGTGTTCTACGTGATAAGAAAATTTTTGTTTGTGAAATGTATATTTTGAGGCAAAGGTTGGTGACTGCCTCAGCAGAAAATCACCTAAAAATTGCCATCAGCATGGCTTGCATGCAAGGCCTGAGATTTAAACCTAGGTCCATTGTACCACTCTGATCTTGGCAGTGACACCTTAATGTGCACAACCACACTGGTAGGTTAACATTAATTCTGTAATTATGAGATACTGTCGATAAAACCTTGCAGTTTGCTGTAGGAAGTTAGTCCTGTTCCAAAATAGGGCCTAACATGTTTTTTTTCTTTTCATTTTCACAACTTCCCGATCAACAATTGAAATGCCTATATCATCAACCCTTCATTTTCATTGTTACATATGGGCTCATTGATCTAACAGGAATGATTGATTGGAAAGTATTGACACATTTTATGTGACATCCATTCTTACATAATTGATTTTTATATGTGTGGTAAACTTTTTCTTGGAAAATAAGTACTAAGAAATTTATGCTTCAGTTTTTAGCAGGGAAAGTGCTTCTAGAGCTAGAGATGTTGTGGGTAAATCAAATGTATTTTTTAATAGAAATCAGCTCCTTGATTATATAAGAAGCACATGAAATTGTATGCTATAACAGGGAGGTTGCAGAAATAGCAAAAATTGTAAACACGCAACAATAACTTTGTGACGTCAAACTTTCTTCAGGGAGGAGACAATGGAAAACTT
The DNA here is from genome assembly GCA_031002005.1 of Vandiemenella viatica. Lineage (NCBI taxonomy): Eukaryota > Metazoa > Arthropoda > Insecta > Orthoptera > Morabidae > Vandiemenella > Vandiemenella viatica. The sequence continues at coordinate 200,217,618 of CM061919.1, read as the reverse complement.
AGGGTGGGAGTGAGAGAACAACTGTTGGCTATGTACAGTTCTTCTCCTCTTCAGGACCTCTGACCTTGTGACCTCAGGACTATGTGAATACCAGCTCCCTGATTACTCAGGCTGCTTAGTGTGAATCATGAATCAGAAGAGCATGAAGCCTCACCATGGCTAGAATCAGAGTTGTTAGGTTGGGAACATTTAAACCTACGAGTGGAATGTTTGTGTTGCCATCTGTCCTCAAAACTTATAACTTGGGTTCTGTATGATAAGTGTATTTTTGATGTGAAATGGGTAGTTTATAACACGGAGATTAGAGAAAATTTCTGCATTCACTTAGACGACTGCGGGAAACTGCCTAAAAATCACAATCAGGATGGCTGGTGCTTGGGGACCAGGACTTAAACCTTGTCCTTTTGTATCTCCCTGATCCAGTGTGCGGCTGTTTAATCACATATGGCAACACTGGTGGATAAGACAAGATTTATTTTATTTTTGACACATTTTTTTCTCACATCAGTGGATGTGACATTTTGAAGCCACTCAAAGACTTCATATTCTGACAGAGTGTAGGGTTCTTAGCTGCTCTTACATAAATGCATGTCATTGACTGGGTGCTTGTGGTGTACAATTCCTGTATGGTGAGTAGTCTCTGTGCCATGCTGCCTGCCAGGCTTGCTGCTAGCTGTTTGAACGCCGATTATGCCGCCCCCTGTCTAACTACAGCCAGTGGTGTACCTAGGAATTTTCTATGAACTAGGTCATGAGATTGCCACCCCTTCGAACATTATTTTGTCGCCACCCCGAGTGTCGTTGCCGCCTGAAGCAGCAGATGAGCTAAGAAAAAAAAGAAAGATTGGCACTACATAAATTTGCCACCCTCAATCACTCGATTTGCCACCCCCTTGGGTGTGCCGCCTGCGTGCGGTGCACGCCTTGCATGCCTGCTTATGGCGGTTCTGCTGCCTGCCCCCTAGATATCTTGTCTCATCATGCTTCTGGCATCACCACCAGCTCACTGTGATCCATCCTGCTACTGTTGACTATTACTTCACTGGCAACTCATGTCTGATGTGTGTGTATGTAAGAGCTGCATTTACTTTGTGCATTCCCTCTGTGGGACATTTGATTTTATTTTATACAATAATCTTTTTTTTTCTGTGTTGTAGCAGCAGCAGTGGCGGCAGTGTTGCAACATTGGTGGGTTGTGCACTTTTGTCAGAAGTGCATGCTCTCTGTCTATCACCAGGCGAGGATTTACGGCCTCTTGCACAGTTACTGCTACGTGGTTGGGGATGGCGTGCTCTAGCTCTTCTTCACCATCTTAATTGCAGTTCGGTGGGTCTTTGTAATATATACTGTGACCACTAGTGAGCAGAAATGTTGTAACTGAATTTTAATTTGCTCCCTAAAAATAACCACATCTGTTCTCACATATGTTAAGAATCATGCTAGTGAATTATGTCTTCTTACCTGTAATATTGCATTAGTAGTGTATTATTTTTCTGCTGTATTCGAAAATAAAGTCAATTGTATGTACATTCTGTGATTTCTTATTATTAATTTTTGTAGATATGAAAGAGATTCACAGCTGATGAATTGTTACTATTGGTAACTGAAATTTGATTCCTTTGTTTGTGTTACATCAGGCAAAGCATTTTGATGTAATCTGGTGTAAATCCTTTTAATGTTGTGTTAGTCAGTTGGCTGATAATTTATATTTTATTGAGCATTGGCTGTAATACATTAAAGTGTGGTGTTAATTCCTGTTATTCAGTCAGTCATCTTGTTTTACCTTTCACTGCCAATCATGAGCCTTGAATTTAGGTGGCTATGGAAGTTGCTAACCACCAAAACTTAATCGAGGATGCTAAACACGCGTAAAGAATTACTTTCATCCACTGCACAAGTAAAAATGAAAGTTCTTGTAATGCAATATTTATCAAGCTTTTCATGTATCCAATTTAACAGTTTTTGCACAGCATCTTTGCTATGACTAGTATAATTACTCTTCATATAGAATAGCATAATTACTGCTTTTCTTGCCCTTTTTTAAAATCTTATTAATTCTAATAAATCATTCATGCAATATACAGTACTACCTCAGCTTTCTATTAGTGTGTAGCTTTATCTATATTTAATACCAATTTAATGCAATAATAACTGAATTGACCAACAATAAATTCATCATTCATTTGTCTTTCTTCACATCATCTCATCATTATTCACTAACTTTTTTCTGTAATACTTATTAATACAGATTTTAGAAATACAAAAAAAAAGGAATGAACCAAACAATCCCACAAAATACAAAAAAGATTTATATGAATACAAACTTAATGCTACTTTTGCAAAGTCTATAAATTTCACACACTTCATGGCTTAAACTTTCTTGACATTATACATATATGGACTAAGTGATTGTAATCCCAGGTATGTACCATCTTCAAAACCATATCTGTGTTCAAAACACAAAAATCAATCATGACATCAAGAAATACTTTAACTCTTTTCATGGAGAGTTTATTCACTTGTTATTACACAACATTTTAAAACTGATGAATAATTTACTGAAAACTTTGAAAGAATTTAAAGATAAAAATTTGTAGAGGGCAAATGTAGGTAGGTGCCGGATAGGGGGAAGATGGGTGTGTAGGGAAATTTCCACCGGAGCCTGTGCTCCATTGCAATTAAATTAAATAACAATTTAAATCATTTAGAATTTTCTGTTATTTATAATATACTGCTGAAGTTAGTAGTCTTATTAATATAGTGTACTATTAAAATCTCACATTGCCCACAGTATAATAAAAAAAAATATATTTTGAACAGTTCATGCACATTTTAAAAATTTGTTGCATTTGTGTATTGTTTCTGTTATGAACAATATTCTTCAATCTTACAAATATGCTAAAAAAATCATTTTGCCTGCCTTCTTTACTTTTTCCTACTCCCTCCCCCATTCTACTTTGGCATTATCCTTCACACACCCATTTTACTGACATGCACAAGCTCTTGTATGGTCTATTTTTCAATTAAGTCTATTTAACCTGTTTCTTTATTTTATGTTGTATTTTTCTTTTAAGCTGAAAAGAAGTTTAATATAATTTATTTTAAAATTCAGTTGTTGTCATGTGGTCATGAGCTGTGTGCTCTGCTGGTGTCCCTCTTCCCAGTCGGCTTGGAGGCAGCTCCCCGCCCTTACATTGTCCGTGAGCAAGTCAACCCATTTGTCTGTATATCTGGTCCACAGCCAGCTGTTGACAAGTTGCTGCTTGATGCTGTCAGGTGCGTTATTTGTATTTCCAGGAAATTTTTTACTGTAGTTAATTTACTCTCTAATACAAGACATGATGTTATGGAACAGGCTCGTTCATTACCTTTACCAGTCCACTGGAATGGGAAATTGATGATGATAACAATAACCATATTATGGAAGAGATTTTTAAAGTGTTAATTTTGCATTATTATTTGATAGTTGGAAAATTTCATAAGAGAATTGTGTGTTCGTTATTGAACGTTTCCACCTTTCTATAGATTGTTCAGCACACCCACTTTATGAAACTGTGCTTCCACCTACTACCAGATTGCTAGATTTGTTGTAGTGGGAGAGCAAATGTGTTGCCATCTGTCCATGAAATGTGTAACTTGGGTTCTGTGCCTTTGTGAACGTGTAGTTTATGAGGTGGAGATTAGTGACTGTTCCAGCAATTACCAAGGTGACTGTAGAAAACAGCCTAGCTGTGGATATGAATTTAGAGTAGTTGTACCTCCCCAATCCAGTAAAGTTGTTGCCTTAATCAGCGCAGCTACACTAATGGGTTGTGTTTGTTACAAAGATAAAAATTTCATCAACTTTTAAGGTTGTGAGAGAAAATTTGTAGTTTGATCATGCTTTCCTCAAGATTTTACTGTGATTGCTCACTGAACTTCTGGGACAAACTTCATTTGAGGTTATATCACTTGCTTTAAAAATATTGGAAAGTAACTTGTGATTAACATTTTTTTAAATATTCACCCAGGCCTGTAGATAATGAACAGTATTCTTACATTAACTGAAGGCTTGTGTTGCTCAAATAAGCAGTTTGTGTTCCTATGACAGCACCACATCCTATTATTATATGCTGATGTTTCAGCTGATCTGTTTCATCATTCTTCTAAATCATAGCATCATTGAGATGCGTTTTAAATGCTGTACTAAATGAAACCGTTGTGTTTAGTACAGTATGTGAAACATATCTCAGTGCAGATACATCCTAGAAGAAGGCTGAAGTAGAATGGCTGAAATGACATCATTTAATATTATTGCATGGCACCACCTAGGAAATATGGTCTCTAAATGTTTTTACTAACATTTTTGTTACTGTGATACTCCGTTCAGTAATAAGAGCTTTGTGAATTTCAAAGATACTTTCTGAGTTGTTTGATAATTCTGGAAGGGAAACCAATTCCAGTCATGTTGAGGTTAGGGCTATGCCTCCTTTAAATCAGTCTGCTGGTGGGATGATCAAAATGTGTTAAGCCAATTGTAAGGCTAGTGGATTGTAAGAGTTCAGTAGCTTAATAGTGGTGCACAAAAAAATATATGGATAGGAACTTGATTAAAATAAGGGTGTTTCCTCTATAGACTAAAGAGCATGCTGCAGTGATAAGAGAAGGAATTGATGTTGAGGTATTCATGCTGATTATTTGGATTGATCATGTTGCCATTCTTGTAGTTTATAAAGGATTTGTTCGACATCAGTAGTTGGAAAGTTGATGGAGACCTTGTTCCCCACCACATTAGGAATGTTTTTGAAGAAAGAAAGTGGTTTTTAAATCAGCATGAGCTTAGGAGAGGATATTTAGATGAATAACTGTTAATAGGCTGTACATTAGATGAAATAGTGAATGGAGGACTCTTGATCTCTCCAAAGCTTTTGACAGAGAGCCACAAAATGGTGGTAAATAAGGTAAAAACCTTGGAGTAGATGAAAGAGTGACTTTCAGATTGAAGGAATTCTTAAAAGTTAGGAAGAATAATTTAAGAAATGTAGTATCAAAAGCAATTGAAGTGAAAACAGGAGTGTCACAATGTTATTTGTTATAATGAACAATTGTGTTGATGGCTTTCAGTCAGAGGTCAAGTTGTTCGCAGAGTATATAGTCTGCTGTAAAAAGATTGAAATGGGAGAGAGTTTTGCACAGACCCAGGGAAGCTGGATGGAACATCTAGCTAAGTAAGTTCACATGGAATGAAGATAAATGTAAAGAGTCAGAAATACAGATAGAAAAACAAAGGTTTTGCCTTGCTTCTGTACTAAGTGCAGCTACAGACTCCTGACAGGTGTGCTTGAGATAACAACCAATAGCAGAATGGGGATAGAAAGATTCTAGGATCTGCTAAGTGAAACTGGGCTAACTTTAACAGCAGCGTCCAAGGAAGCAGAAAGTATACCCATCGATCCCCTAAGTGGGATGGACAAAGACGACATGTATAAGAGAATCCAAGCAATTTACCTACTCGATGGGAGCAAAACACTATTGGTTGTTATAGGGTGTTAGCAGAGGTTTTTAAGACTGCTAGGAATGAAACTGTACTTTGGGTTACTATTCCTTTCACAGAAATGATTTTTAAAGAAGATGAACAGCTTTTCTTCAACTAATTTACTCCAGAACTTACATACTATGATCTTAAAATCAGTTAATTGTAATGTTTTATTTCCTACTTTGGGTCTTAATCTACATTTCTTACTATTTTACGACCGAACTAAAGATTTATTTGATGTTAAATGAATCTGTTTATTAGCAAAGGAACTACTTTCTTGTTCTGTGCATTTCTGATCTGAATTTTCCTTAAATTATTTGTTGCTCAGCTTATTTTGACCTACACATTCTGTTCTTTACGATCTCTAGTTTCATTTGAATGCCATTTCATTTTATTCTGTGCTACCATGGGAAAGTTATACATATCCTTGTTCATGTCATGCCTAACAGTGACTGTGGAAAAAATAGTTTATATCTTTTGAATTCCTTCTCCTTAAGTTAAAAATTCTATTTATTCTTACGATTCCCTACTTTTCCTATCTTAATTTTATCTTTTCTGCCTTTAATCAATCCTATTCATGTTTCTTGGAACTATCTGTTTACTCCCATCCGACACAACCCCTTCCCCAAGTATTTGGGAGTCGTAATGGATCGCACCTTGTCGTACAATAAACATCTAAACAACCTTGCAGCAAAACTAAGAACCAGGAATAATATTCTGCAGAAGTTAACTGGCACCTCCTGGGGAGCATCCGCCTCTACACTCCGCACATCAGCACTGAGCCTTGTGTATTCAGCAGCTGAGTACTGCTCATCTGTCTGGATAAATAGCGCCCACGTCAAAAAGATCGACACAGTTTTAAACCAGACAATGCGGATAATAAGCGGATGTATTAAGACCACTCCACTGTACTGGCTACCTGTTTTGTGCAACATTGAACCGCCTACAATAAGACGACACAATCTCCTAATTGCACAGTATAATAAGATCTGTGATAACTTGGATCTCCCCATCCATGACGACATGGATAATATGTTTGTGAGACTTAAATCAAGAAATCCAAGTGTAAAAACTGTAAAACAGATTATATCTGATAATTTTAATGGGAGAGAAGCTTGGAAATTGGAGTGGATAGCCTCAGCCCCACCAGAATGGCACTCCCTGTTCGACAGTCAACAGGCACTAAAGGGACTCGACCTTCCTCGCAAGACCTGGGTAGCTCTTAACAGAGTTAGGACTGGTCATGGAAGATCTGCTTCATCTTTGTATACATGGGGAATGAGAGATTCACCGAGATGCGACTGTGGTGAGGAGAAACAAACCATCCGTCACGTGACATTTGACTGCCCACTTCGAGCATTCAGGGGATCACCGATAGATTTTATTAAAATATCAAATGAAGCTTTAGATTGGCTACACCATGTTAATTTTGAATTTTAATTGTAATTTAATGTTAAATTGTATTATTTTTGTGCAATGGCCACAAGCTAAATAAATAAATAAATAAACAGCTTTCTTTAACAATGCAATACCAATGTGAACTTTCCTGCATGCCTAGGAAACTATTCCATTACAAGTTACAGTTAAGTTTGCAATATCATTCGATATTCGCTGATGCTACAGTGTGCAATTAATACTTTTTTTAAAATATTTCTTAACATAATCAATGTTAAATATTACAGCAACTTGTCATTACGAAATTTCATTGAGGTAGCCAAAACTTGTAACGATAAAGTGGCATCTGCTAGCGGCGATAATGCACTAGCAGCTTGGTGTGGGGTAATTGTTGTTCGTCTCGGTATCTTCTACTAATAATTCACAAAGTCGCCATAGGGATAATCTTTCAATTTATTCACCGAACATACAATTACTAAGCCACCACCACCAACGATTATAATTTGACCGTATATAAAAGCTATCCAGGACTTCTTCTCCTACAAACTGCAAGTGCTGAGCTACACTATTATCACTTGGTTTGGATGCTTTAGTTCAACGCCCACGAGTTCACTGCTATTTACGAAACACTGCTGTTTATCTGCACGATGGTGGCGTACTTATAATGTTTCATCAGGTCCATACAAGTGCCAGACGCACCGCCAAACAATCACTGCCGCGTGCAACCACTCGTGTCCGACCTCCAAGACAGTGAGTCACAGACTGCCTTCAACAATCCAACTCGCATCTCGCGTCACACTTTCAACAATCGGAGGGCGCTAATGACCTCGATGTTGATGTGCCCTAAAGCCCGAAAAACAACAACAATTCAGCAATCGGATCGTCCTGATTCTACTGCTCAACACGAACACACACATGGTTTTTATACTGTCTCGCCACAAACTGTGTGTCTCATGCTTAACAAAAGCAGATGTAAGTACAACAGTTTATGAGGAATGCTCACTCAGGAACAGTTCTTCTTTTGATAATTACATTAACCATTTTTTCTCTTACTATCCTTTTAACTTAGTTTCTCGATATTTATGAACTACATTTTGTTGACCTTGCCTCTTAACATATTATTTCTTAATACAGTAGAGTCTCGCTTATCCGATGTTAACAGGCTGCAGGAATGTCGGATTACCTGGAATGTCGGTTAATAGGGAAAAAAGAAACAACAATATCGTAAATGGTTGCTGGTGTCTTATTATTGATAAAGCTGATACAGTACAGTAATTACTTTCACTATGCAATACAATTCAAAAGCATAAAAAGAGGTTGATATATATTCAATTTTGATTTAAAAAGTTTGTAATATACTTTTGCTTGCCTGCCGAGTGTCTTTTTCTCGCCACCGTGTCATACATTCTCTGTAGAAATAACACTTCAGTGCTGGAGGTTTCTTCTTGTTGCTCCATGTATTTCAGTGCTGTTTCAAAGGCTTTGAATCTTTCACTGTGTGTTGTTTTGACACCACCATTATCAACTGTTTTCTTCCTCTTCTGTTTCCTTTTCACTGTTGTTAACAATGCTGACAATGTCTTTGTTAGTGACTTCATACAGTTCTTACGAGTCTGATAACATGGAATGTCAGATAAGCAAAGGTCGGTTAAGTGAGACTCTTGTATTATGACTCAATTTCAACTTTTCTTACAGACTACGCTGCACACATTATCTATTCCTGTTATTATATGTGATAACTTGTCTTTCATCCAAAATTAGTCTTTTCCAGTGGCGGACCCAGGGGGGGGGGGGGCTAGGGGGATCAAGCCCCCCAAAAGTATTTAGGTCCCCCCCCCCCCCCCGACATTGATAATTTTTAAGATTTGGAGACTTTTTTTTTAGTTCTAGTGATTTTTTAAGGGCGGCATGACTATAAAGTCTACCCTTACCCGACTGAAGCCCCCACCCCTCAATAAAATCTGCTCGAGCCCCCCCTCCCTGAACGAAATCCACTCAAGTCTCCCCCCAAACCAAAATCCTGGATCTGCCACTGGTCTTTTCTATGGATTTCCGTAACTGCATTGTTTTACCATTTATAATTTTTCTTTCAAGACATTGCTTCCTGTACATAGTTTTATAAGTGGCCTCTGTTGTACATTTACACTCGCGATGGTGCTATTTAATATTTAGATTAGTAGTGGTTATCTACAAATTTTCAAAAACTTTTGTCAGCTCGTTGCTCATTGATCTAACTTCACTTACTGGTTTTTAATGTCAACAATGCATTTAATTTTCAACTTAGTACTCTCTACCTGTAGGCACTGGTAGACTAAAACTTACCTTCACGTTTTCTTTCAGAATTTTCCTTATGGCTATTGTATTTCTGTTTTCCTACTGTTTATACTTGATGTTAACTATTTTTGCACAATTGTATCTTTTCTGCTTCCTGCTTACTGATTATTTTCTACCACTCTCTTCCTGAAACAGCTAAAGAACATGAGCAGTAGTGGTACAAATTTCTTTATTTTTTTTTACCACACTTTTCACAGCTGTCTTATCCAACTGTAGCTAAAGAACCCAGCCTTACTTGAGAGCAACTTAACCCATTTTTACTACATGAGGTACCCCACTATACGGAGTTTTGTTGTGCTTTTTAAAAATGAATTACTTATGGGAATTGGTTATTGCAGTATTAATGATTCTTCCATTTTCAGATCCATTATTCAGGTCATCTGACCCCAGGTGTCGGAAATAATTATACTTTATAAAGAAAATTATGATAATTGAGTACACAAATAAAGCAGACACGGTTAATACAGAACTGTGTTTAAACCAACACCAATTGTACACATCTGAGTTGCGAACATTGCTGGAATACAATCCAGGATAAAATAGAAAATATGAGCAATGATCAAAACCTTATTGTCTGAAGCGCATTACAATGACAATCCAGTCTCTCTTCTTCACACAATGAAGAATTTTTCTTTGTATTATTAACTCGGTTATTTTATGTTGGTTACTCTAGTTAATACATTGAAAAAAGCGGTTATATTCGAGCAAGATAATTACTAGAAATATCCAAATCGAACCTGCTCATATCACTATTTAATAGCTAAGTAGTCAGGTCATGTGATTGCAAGAATAATCAATGAGCATTCTGCTGGTACACAAAACCCTTTTATATAATGTTCATCATAAAATTTTATTCTTCCTATCTTTTCCATTACCTCTAAATAAATAAATAATTGATTAAATTGCTTTAAGATAAGTCAGTCTCATGATTGTATCTGTGATCCTTTTATAGCACAAATTATAGCTTACATGCAGCTTCTACTTCTGATTTACTTCTTGCAAATATAATGCTTATATTCTTTATTATCATAATCTTTCTTAAGCTGCTGTAAGCACCTTAGAATTTTTGTAAATTCTAGTTTGCTTAGTTTAAAGCATAAGGGAGGGAGTAAGCTTTCCAGTATACATATAATTTTCATTGCAAGTACAGGATGGGAGAAAGGTTTTATGCAGAAGCTGATACCATAAGCTAATTCAATATTTAAACCGATTTTAAAAACAGTAAAGGCCCACAACACTTAATATAAGCAATAAATAAACATCTTTAATAGTAAAGAATCTTTAAACTAACCTGTAATAGGTTAATCCATTATTGTCCAACTTGCAAACAATAGATTTTTGCTACGTGATCATTTCACTAATCCTCGACACTTTTTGATGTAATAAAATAATTTTAAAATAATAATAATTCAAAAGAAAGATAAATTCACTAAAATTCCATAGTTTCAGACCGTGTAAATAACGTAAATAAATTTTTAAACACTTTGATAAATGCACTTTCACTTTCAACATTTTAATCATATGTTTTCGATAATTTCTTGAAGTAAAAAAGTAGATTTCCTAAAAGATCGTAAAATCGTTGTGATTAGTGACGAAATTTGGTATAAAATATTAAAATTTCAGAACATTTCATGCAATAGAACAGATTTTATATATAATGTTAAAATTATTTCGTCACTAATCACAACGTGGCAATTTCGAAATTAAATTGCAATTAAACCAAGCCACTTCTGTAAATAAAATAACTGTTAAACCATGTAATTAAATTCAAAGAAAATTTAGATAACTCCACTTTTTCGATATAAACAACACTTTAATAATTATGAACCAGAAACCAAGGGTTTGCTAAATAGTCTTCAAACCCGATCTTGTTAGACTCGTAACTTGGCCTTTTCACCACCGACTGTGATAAAATTTACATAACTGGAATCACAAATTTTTGTAGAATACAATAACACTGATTTTATTACGATAATTCACAATCCAGCAGGGTTGCCTAAAAATTGAAGAAATTAACATATAAATCGGGGAATCACCACTGAACTTTCAGAATCTTTTATCAATATGCCGGTTAAACTAAATTAGTTTACAAGCAAACTAATCATTTGAAAATTCTCACTAAACACTTTTTATGTACCTTAAATACAAGACTACATGCAGTTAAAGTTTGAACACTTTCTATAATCACAATTATTTTACACTATTTTGGGTAAGTAGTTGAATACTCAATGTCACGCGGATGGGGTATATAAGCGGGGACCTTGGAGAGGGGGCTGTCTTTATGGTTTCATCTTTAGTCTTTACTCCAGGAACGCTGTGAATGATGAATCTGCGCAAGTAGTCTTGGCGTGTGTCGGGTAGGAGCCAGATCTGGTTGAGTCAGCCTAGGAACGTGTGTCGGCCATGATGATTTTCTTTACCAGAGCATGGTGTTAACAACTACTAATAACTTATAAATTTTCTAAAGGGTTCGGTTGGTTCTATTCTCTCCATAATCAGCAATTTCTGGAAACGTTTGTTCGATTGCCTACTCTACTGTAGAATGCAAATTTTTAAAAATGAGACTTTTAAAATAAACTTCAAATTTTTACTCAAGTGAACTCTTTTGTGATTTCGTAGTACACTGAAACCCTTTCTAAGTTTGTGGGTTAAACAAATTCGGTGGCGGCCGTCAAGCATTTCAGTTGAGAATTCCAGGCAGGCTACATGGTCATTTAAAATTATATTAACGTAAAGTCAGAGAACATTTTTCTTTTCAAGTGAACTTTCAGTTAAGATACTAAGCCTATACTCCACCCCTGGTATAGCTTGGGTTCTTACACTGCCCATTGTTAACAGCTACTATTTACTCTCAACTTACTAATAACTTCTTCAAAATGTGCCAAATATTCCTGACCTTCATGTGGCCTCTGTTATCGTAGCGCACGAAGTTTTCACTGTGGGCTGTATTGATGCCACATTTCTTGCATGCCTGCCTTTGTGCTGCACTGGTGCTGACTAAATAGAATTCATTGTCTGTTGCTGCTAAGTGCCCTCCTCTGGCCAATTGGCCTAATTGCTGCTGCTCTGGAACTCTGATTGAACTGATGTCACTCTTTGCTTTATTGATGCCACATTTCTTGCATGCCTGCCTTTGTGCTGCACTGGTGCTGACTAAATAGAATTCATTGTCTGTTGCTGCTTAGTGCCCTCCTCTGGCCACTTGGCCTAATTGCTGCTGCTCTGGAACTCTGATTGAACTGATGTCACTCTTTGCTTTAAGACAGTAGTGTCTAATAACTTAGCCAATTGTCTACCACTTGGAAAACATAAAATAGGATATAATAGGTATATGTTACGCACTATTAAAAACCACTTTCTGATGTTGTCAGTTGCCTGTTTTTGACTAGGGCTTATGTCCCCAACTAACTTGAAAACTTTTCTGTGGTAGGAATGGCTAAAGGATTAGTGTGACTGGTCTAGGGTTTTACATTTGTAGCTGCTACCAGAAATCATCTGCTATAGGTCCTAAGATAGATGTCACCAGAAAAATGTCATATTCCTCTTCTCTTGGAACTAGTGGAAGCATGACTACAGACTCCTGTTAGTCACCCGAGCTAACATTGTAGTATCAGGTGAAAGAAAGGTTGTAGGCAATCCTAAATGCAACTGGGCTTTTTCTAACAGCAATATGTTAGGAACCATAGGATAAACCCATCAATCCTCTGATCGTAATGGATCAAAAAGATGGTGTATGAGAATCTGAGATCAGTGTAGCTTGCCTACTCGGAAACAGCAAAGCACCTGTGGTGATTATGGTGGATTAGTGGAGCCTTCTTTTACTTCTAGGAATGAGACAGTGCTTTGGGCTTTTGGAATATATTTATATCCATTTCACACAAAAGGGTTATTACAAAAGATAAACAGGTTCTCAGATATGTACATCAAACAAAGGGCCAATAGCTGTGGATGGTAATGCTTATAGTTTGAGCAGAGGGTGAGGTAGCATTGGTCAGACTGACTGAGTCACTAGTTCATCACTGGGCAGCTGCCCGGGGCATGACTGTCCTCAATGCTTGTCACTTGTTTATCCTATCTACGTGACATTTGGCTTCCAGACAAGACAATATCCTTCAACACTTGGCTCACTAAGGTCTTTGAACATGCCCATTAAATTCGAGAATTACGTTGGCTGACCTACTATCATGCATATTGCCTCAGCATTGCATAACTTTTAATTGCAAAATCATGTATTTACCGGAGAGGCTGATAAGAGAATGTACCAGGAAATTAAGGGAAGTGGGATCCAAAAACTAGTTTATAACATTGAGTGTGGTGGGTAATATTGGACTCACACTGGGAGTACTGAACTTAGGACTTGGAGGGATTGAGAGCAGCTATGTTGCTTTGTGAACATTACAGTAGAACACAAGTGTTTGTGAGTCACTGGAAGACAAGAAATGGATGACGAGAGCGCTAGGCATATGTTGGTAATGATGCTCAGATGAATATTGGTAGAAGAATTAGTTTCCTGAATAGACGACTGTGTGTAATTGCTTGTTAAATTTTCCAAACCTGCTTTTAGTTTTTAAAGTACTCAAATTTTTTTAGTATTACTTCCTAGCTACAAGATTTATTATCTTTAGACTATTTATTGACCTTAATATCTCTCAAAGTGAAGAAAATATTAACCTTAGTGAAATTATACCGAAATCAAATATTACATATTCAGATCTTTATGTTCAGTCCTTCTACAGCTTTTTAGTCAGATTTATGACTTGAATATACTGTTTAAACTTGATTTATTGCCCGAATTAACTGTTTAGTTTGATTTATTTCCTGAATTACCTACAAAAATGACTCTAAAGCTGAGGTATCGAGTGGTTCACCTGAGCCTGCTATTCTATAAACAAATTTTGTCATGCAAATTTACGAATGTCTAGGTTACCTTACAATGGGTGCCATCAAATCACTTTTTCAAGAAATGAGTTAAAAAAAATGGAACACTGTGGGTTACATTATTTATTACAAGAAAGGAAATCGATGTGTGTGTGTGTTTTTTTTTCTGAAAAAGGTGTCGGCGAAGAACTTTTTTTATCGAAACGGGGGCAGTGAATAATTTTCTTTTCAAAGAGGAGGCAGTAGGCTGGAAAATGAAAGGGAACACAGGTTAAAAGGGTTTCACAATTTTTCAAAAGAATCTGTTAGTACTCAAAGTAAAACTTTTGTTGAGGTTGTTGGAGTTGTAGGAACCGATATGAGCTAACACTGAGGACACTAGATTACTGGTATAAACTTGTTGGTGGTTATGCCTGTAAATAAACTAGTGCTGTGGGAGCATGTGAGTTGATATATGAGGAGTGTTGTGAATATGGCATGATCAGCAAGGGGAAAGGTTTTACCTGTTGTAGGACTGGAATAGGCTGCAACTTTTAATGTGAGACATATTTCAGGAGAAGGATTCATACATTGGTTGGGGAGATCAATAGGTAAGTGTTTATGTGTCAAAATGTTCTTGATGTTGGGTGGCCTGCTGAAATACTTCCAGAATCAGTGGGAAGTATTATGAGGAGAAGGATGTGTATTTTGGAAAGAGAATGTAGAAGGTAATACATGCCACAAAGAATTTGGGTAAATGACTCTTAACGAGTAGAGAACTAAGTGAGCAACAAAGAGCTATAGAAAGTTTTGAGGTGCTGGATGGTTATTTAATTGTGATAGTGGTATGCTCCAGTGGCAATTTCCGTAAAGGCCCATTTTTTTTCCTTTCCTTATCTGTTATGGTCTGACTTGAATGTGGTGGTGTAGTATGTGACCCATATTTTGAGTTTCAAATACAGAGAGTTGAATGTGCAAAGAAGGGCTGTTAGATGTGTCTCTGGATATTATTGCAGAACACATTCAATAACTGGTATGATAAAGCAGTTGGAATGAGATTGGAGGACAGGAGGAGGGTGAAGAGACGAGAGTGAACAAGGCATATACAGGGTGACTCAAAATGATTGTCGGGATTTCAAAAAATTCCTACACTTAGCACAATTGAGATACGAATAAGAATCTTATTTTGATGTGTAAAGAAACTCATCAAGTTTTTTTTACATCCATTACAAATGTTCGATATGTGCGCCCTGTGTCACTCTGCACACATCTGTGTGATAGTCCATTTCATCCCACACGCGATGCAGCATGTCATCAGAAATGTTTAGAAAGGCGGCCCTGATCTGTTCTCTCAGTTGCGGGATAGTCGCAGGTAGAGGAGGAAGATAAACTTGATCCTTGACGTAACCCCACAGAAAAACATCACATGGGATTAAATCTGGTGAACGAGGTGGCCAAGCCATGAGCATTTGGTCACTGTTGGCTCCGCGTCCTATCCATCGTTGCGGCAATTGTTCGTTGAGAGATGTTCTGACCTCCTGATGGAAATGAGGTGGAGCACCATCTTGTTGGAGTATGAAATCATCAACCTCTTTCAGCTGAGGCAGCAACCACTCAGAGACCATATCGAGGTAAGTTAGTCCTGTTACTGTCTGTTCATTGAAGAAGAGCGGGCCGTACACTTTTGCCTTGGAAACGGCAATGAACACACACACTTTTGGAGAATCATGCTGGTGTTCAATAAAAGTACTGGGATTTTCTGTCCCCCATTATGCTTGTTAACTTACCCGCACAAGTGAAAGTTCACTTCATCACTAAAAATGAGTTTTTTACAAAACCCATCTTCTTCCATTTTTCTTGCATAATGTTGCAAAACGTGAGATGTTTGCGATGGTCGTCAGGTGTTAAAGCCTGAAGCAGCCCTAGGCGATAGGCTTTCATTTATAGGCATTTTCGTAGCATACGCCAAACTGTGGTTTGCAGAATGTTCAGTTCTCTTCTGCCTCTTCTTGTTGATTTCCGCGGGCTATGTTGATAAGCTTCTCTGACACGGTTCACGTCGACTTCCAACACAGAAGGATGCCCACTGCTTTTCCCTTTGCATAAGCAGCCCTTCTCCACGATCTGCGCATACCACCTCCGATTGGAATTGTCTGAAGGTGCATCCTTCATAAACTTTTTTTTTTTTTTTTCGAAAGTGCCATTGGACAACGGTAACTGATTGACACACTGAAAATCTAGAGTGCAAAAAGCCTTCTCTATAGACTTAGCTGACATATTGCAAATACTGACATCTGGCAGAACAAAACATAACTACAAGATTAGCGGCTGCTACAAAACAAAACTTTGAGAGTTTGTCTATTCATCCATGTAAAGATAATACCTGTATGTTTAGTACACATCCAGTAAAAAATTCATGAAATCCCGACAATCATTTTGAATCACCCTGTACTGGCAAATACTCATTGAAAGATATTGGTGAAAAATTAAGAGAGGTGCCTGAAAGGAAAAAGATGATCATGACCACAAGCTGACACTCAATTTCAGTCAAAAAGGTATGAGGGGCGGTTGTAACATTCGAGTTCTGCTTCTGTGTACGATCAGGGAACAGTAGTCGGAAATGAGGTTTATAGGAATACATGGAATTTGATTCTACATCAGAAAAGACATATCTTCCACGAATGTCAAGGCTTTACAGAAGGGAAACTGTTGAATGGAAGGGATAGGAACTGTTGAAGTACAGACATTGTTGTAAATTTATGAGTTATTTGTGAGAGGCATTTATGTAAAATCTTTCTCTAAATTCAGGAAGGTGATGTATTGTGGAGTTGATAGAATGGCTATTATTTTTGGGACTGAGACAGTCAAATAGTGGTTTTCATAGTGGGCTCACATAATAAATATATCATCTACATACCTGATCCACCTAAGCATCTTTAAAGGGCTGCTGTTCAGCAATTTCCCTTCAAACAGCCTAAGAATAAGGTGGAGTAGGTTGGGGCCTTGAAGGTACCAATTATAGTGCTGCATGTTTGTGAAATAGTTGGGAGTCAAAGGAAAAGAAGATTTACGAGATAGTGAAGTGAGTCAGAAATGTGCAAGGCACACTTCATGGAGATTCAATTTGTAGTTGGTGTCACACATTTTCCCCTTCTTGTACCCACCTACTTTTTCCCTCTATGAAAGTTAATTTTAAATACCTTCAGCCTTTTTGGGAAATTGTTAATCATTTTCCTTGGTAATTTATTCCAATCCCTGACCTCTTTACCTACAAAAAAAAAAAGAAAAAAAAAATGTCCTACATCCTTATGCCTGAAATCAAGTGCCAGCTTGTGTTCATGGTCATCTTTTCCCTACCATGCACCTATCTGAATTCTTACACCAATATCTTTCCATGCCTAATCACCAATATACACCTTGTGCACTCCCATGACTTTCTTCATCCTTTATCATATCAATTACTGGTTTTGTTCTTTCGTAATTTCCAGAGACAAATCTAGCAGCCTTTCTTCACACCCGTCCTACTGCATTGCGCTGAGGCCCTAATGTGGAATGTTTGTGTAGATCCACCAGGGACAGTAATCATATGGCCATAACAGTAGGTCATCTGGAATTTTAATCCAAGAGAGAAGGTATTGGTTGGGTATTTAGGGACTCTCATAAATGAGACGAGAAATGGACCATGATGAGTGGCCTTTAAGACTGAGGTAGTTAATATTCTGGTGAATGGGTTTCTTTGATTGTCACTGCAGTCCATGACCACAGTGGCGGAGCTCTTGTCAATTGAGCTGATGATGATGACAGGTGGAAATTAAATCCTTAAGTATTTTTGATGGGTGTTCTGCTGGACAGTTTCTGCAGTACATTTCAACAACTTCGTTCTATATATATCATGTCACCAGCTGTTGCTTTTATGGTATATTGCAGAATTCACTTTAATCTGATTTGTCATTTGAAAAATTTAGCAAATAAAGCTGTTGAAACATTATATATGACAGAAATTATCCAGCTGAAAGCTGTGTAGATATAATATTGTTTCTGGGTAATTCTCTAATGGCATGGCTAGAGAATTATTGCAACAGTTCTCAGTGTTTTGCACAATCCCTTTCCCTGTATTAATGTAATCTTTTCACTTTACCACCGACTTTGATGGATGAGATTTTTTCAGTACATAATCGTGTGGAAAATAGTATTCCTCTTAATAGACTTCAAAATTGATATAACAGTTTTAAAACCCCAACATTTAAGACATACTTGTAATGATATTTTTTATTGTATTGACATTGGTGAATGTGTGTACTACTTGCATATCTCAAAAAATTGTGACACTGTGTTAGACCACATTTGAATTTTGAAAAGATGACCAACTTGGGTTTATATCCTACCATTTGAATTCTGGTTATGTTTACAGATTTTTGACAAGTTTTTCTGCTACAACAAAAGATAAATACTTAACTGTTCTCACTTTGCTTTCAACTGAGTCAGAAAGAGAGCTATATCACTCCCCTACCTGACATCTGGGAGGAGGGGGTAGAAATCATCATCTGGCCATCCTGACTGTGGGTTTCTCTAGTTTTCCGCAGTCATTTCAGACATATGCTGAGATGGTTCCATTCAAAGGTCATGGCTGAATTCCATCTATTTTCCTCCCCTTAGGTTAACTAGGCTGAAAAGGGTCCCCAAGCCCCTCCAGCAGCCACCTACCGGGCTTCCTCTGGGAGGAATGAAACCTATAAAAAAATTTAAAAAGCTTGGCTTTCAAAATTACATTTCTCAACAAAATAATATAACAATTTCTGTTGCAGTCCAATAAAATTCACAGAGAAGTGGCAATACACACTTTACATCTTCATTGCATGGGTTCTTTAGAGGGTTGATAACAACTGCAAAAAAATTATTTCTCCAAATTGCAATTGCCTTCCAACACTTAAATTTTTAGGATATTGTTAATTTTTTTGGGTTTAATTTTCTTTATTATAACTGCAAAAACCACCATCTATCAAATTGTATTTATGCACTTCTTTCCTTAGATGTTACTATTGTAATTAAAAAAAAATAATTTAAAGAATGTGAAACATTGTGGACAACTGAATTCTTTGACTTAAATTAATAAAGTTTGATTACTAAATATAATTGCACATCTTGCATGTCAGAGGAAATTTGAACAGGAAGAGCACTCGTAGGTCACGGGGATTGGGGTTGGAGCCAACTCTGCGGGGTCGCTCTGCTACTGCCAATGTGCCAGCTACATCATCTGTGTTAGCAGCTAGTGACAGCAGCAGTGAGTCTAATGGTGAGACATCTGAGCCACCTAATATCATCCGCATACGTCTCAATCCTATGGATTTTGACTATTTTACATCGGTAAGTACTGGTTGCCTTCTTTTGATTTATTTATTTTCGAATAGCTACTGGCTAATATATATATATTACAATTCATACGTCATATTAAAAATGAAAGAAAAACAAACAAGCAAGATGTTAATTTCATAGAACCCTTCACAAGAAAATATTACAGTCTCTCTCCTTTAGTCATTTACCCAGCTTTTCTCTGAAACTTTCAACAGTTACAGTTCTTTTTATTTCTTTAGGTAATTTGTTATATATTTTTAAACCTTTGTGCAACACTGTTTTCTGTGCTTTACTACTTCTATTGTAAGTTGAACGGAAATGATTTGCCTGCCTTGTCTTATAATTATATACATCATTATTCTTTTGTACTAGTCTAGACACATATCGTGGTAATAATCTACTTTCCAACCTGTATACAAAAATCGGTACATCTCTATTTTCTTTTCAATATACAAACATTCTAAGTCCTTAAGCATCTTACTGACATTTTCAGTTCATCTTTTATTTAGAACAGCCCTCATTCCCTTATTAAAATTATTTTGCAACTTCATAATTTCTCTTTTGCTTTCCATGATTAATAATGTGGAGCAGTATCTTACATGAGATAGCACAATTGTTTTAAATAATTGCTGTTTACCTTGTTTAGATAACACTTTTCTTAATTTGTATATTAAATTTACTTTTTTGCTACTTTTTTTTATTTATGTAATCTACATGATCTATAAACTTAAGCTTATTATCTATAACTACACCAAGATATTTATAATTTTGAACCCAATTAATTTTAGTTACATTTATTACAACAGAATGCACTGCCTCTGCCTATTCCCTAAAAATTTTCTTCCCCATCACCATTCTTGTTGTTTTTGCCACATTAAGACTTAATAAGTTTTTATTCAGCCATTCATTAACTAATTTTAGCTCATTATTAATAACCTCTATCATTTTTATAGACTTTTTTCATCCTTGTGTATCCTTTTATCTTGTATAGAGTTGTTTGGAAAATATTAGACTCAGACCTGTAATTTTTTTAGTTCTTTTCATTATTTCCTTCCCATTTCAAACAATATTGTTAGTATAAAATGAATAGGCAGTATTAGCTTCATGAACAGGTTTTTGATCAACAGTACAAAATAATGACTGATATTATAAATGTATAAATGAGTTGTTGATTACATCATTTATGAAGTGATTTATCAACATATGTTGCTTAAAATGAAATGTTTTGTTAGTTTCAAAATTATTACGGGCACTAGTTTTCACTTTTTGATTTAGAGTTTTTTTTGTAGGTTGTCAGAAGTGATGATGAAGGACTGGGTCTAATCCCTGCATCATCATCATCTAACTCTCCATCAGTTCCAGCTCAACAACAAGTTGCCCCTGATCCTGATGCACTTCGACATGATGCTCGACTTCAGGTACTGTTACAATTACATTCTTAATTTGAATTCTTGAGAAAATGTGTACAAATCTCTCTCTACAACATATGTCTTCAGAATATGACAAACTCTTAATGACACATTTTCTGACTCATGGGTGCATTTTATCTCCCCCTTACCTTACCTCATTCGCATCTTGTTAGACAATGCGTGTAAGAATCCAAAACCTTACCATGACCACCCTAAATGATATATTTGTATGAAAAAGGTGACACTGTAAAAGACTTGTGTGTAAAACAGAATGTTTTCCAGCCACTCATAACCATTAAAATTGGGAAGCCTAAACTTTTATGGGATATTAATGTTTCATCAAAGAATATTGTACTTGTCACGGTATAAGGTACAAAGAAATTTATCAAAACTTCTAAAATGATAGAGTAAATCGTAAGCAAACTGAAAATCAGCTTTATTTATTTGATAAGAGTTAAAAAGATTAATTTTAATATAATAAAAATACAGAGAAGTCACTTGATGCAGAACACCAATCAAAACGCATGATGTCACATTTCTGCTCGCATCAGTTTTGTTCCATGTAATAAGTGTCTATTGACAATCTGTGCTTTTATATTTAAGGTTTTAAGTCAATTAATTAAACAATTAATATTTACTGTGGAAGCTGGATTTACCAACGCAAACTGTTCCACTTTGTCCAGAATTGATGGGATAAATGCAAAGAAGGGTCAGCTTGTTAAGTTCACAGATAAAAAACTTAAGGTTGGTTATGGTTATAAGGTGGGAAAAGAATTGTTTGTTAAAAACTTGAAATGTAAATACCTTGGCATAACATTTGATAGTAAACTCAACTGAGCAGGCGACATTAAATAGGTTGTAGGAATGGGTTTCAAAATCATTCTCTTGAAGGAAGAGTGATGAGGGGATGTACCAGAGAACTATTACAAAACTTTGATCAGACAATTGATGGAATGTGGTGGTGTAGTACGGGATCCACATTTTGAGTATCAAATAAAGGAGTTGGAAGGGTGCAGAGAAGGGCTTCTAGATTTTTCTCTGGAAATTACTGCAGAACACAATCAGTAGGTGGTATAATAAAGGAGCTGAAATGGGATTCATTGGAAGACAGGAGTAGGGTGAAGAGTGTCATGGGAGCGTACAAGGCATATATTGGTGACGAGGTGGTGTAAGAATTTGGAGAGGTGCATGGAAGGGAAAAGATGACCGTGAACACACTGGTACTTGATTTTGGGCATAAGTATGTGGGAAGATTTTCTTTCTTAGGTAAGGAGGTCAGAGACTGGAATAAATTATCAACAGAGATAAAGAATAATTGACAAAAAACGCTGGAGGAATTTAAAGTTGAAATTTGTCTCGGGTAAAATATAAAAATTACTTTTGGAATCATTACTTCCCATGGGCTTTTCTGGTATTAACA
Source organism: Vandiemenella viatica (assembly GCA_031002005.1). Classification (NCBI taxonomy): domain Eukaryota; kingdom Metazoa; phylum Arthropoda; class Insecta; order Orthoptera; family Morabidae; genus Vandiemenella; species Vandiemenella viatica. Next base: position 200,195,336 of record CM061919.1, on the reverse strand, counting down.
TATTTTTTATATGGTTTTGGCACAAGAAAGTAGACAATAATTAATCCATTGTTGATAATTTGTTAACAGTTTCGTTGTTAGAATTTGAAGAAATAAAATAATTAGCATTTGCCAAGTTCCATCTTACATGAAATGTGTGTATTTTGATTGACTGCTGTAATCACAATACTTGTCACTCTAGTTCTGTTAGTGACCATTGCTGAGAATTTTTTTATTTTATTTTATTTTTTTTAATTTTATTTTTTAATTTAATTAATTAATTGCAATGGAGCACACGCTCTGGTGGAAATTTCCCTACACACCCAACTTCCCGCTATCCTTCACTCACCTACATTTGCCCTCTACAAATTTTAACTTTAAATTCTTTTAACGTTTTCGGTAGGTTATTCATCATTCCCCTTGGTAACTCATTCCAATCCCTGACACCCTTACCTAAAAAAGAAAATCTTCCCACACCCTTGTGCCTGAATTTGGGTGCCAGCTTGTGGTCATGGTCATTTTTTCTCTTCCATGAACTACTTTTCATAGCAACTGCAATATCTTTCCATGCCTCATCGCCAGTATACACCCTGTACACTTCCATTACACTCCTCATCCTCATCCTGTCTTGCAATGAATCCCATTACAGCTCCTTTATCATATCTGTCACTGATTGCATTCTGCGATAATTTCCAGAAACAAATCTAGCAGCCCTTCTTTGCACCTTCTCCAACTCCTGTATTTGATACTCAAAATGTGGGTCCCATACTTCAATACCATATTCGAGCAATGGTCTGACCAAAGTTTTGTAACCCAATTCCTTTACTTCTCTCGTGTCTCCCCTCATCACTCTCTCCTTAGCTAAGATAGTTTCTGGATATTTAGAATTATTAGTTTAATTTTCAGCCCAGACTTTGAGAAGTACTTTGGCATCATGTATGCTTATTTTTTGCTCTTAGAAAGGAATTCAACTGCTTGCAAGTTTCCCCTTGTTGCTTGGAGAATCTGATGGAGGAATTTACAAGTTCAGATTACACTGCATATGTTCAGTGTTTTCCCATTTAGATCTTATTAGTTATCATTATACCATTTGCAAACAATCTAACTTCTGACAGTTAACCATCAATAACAAATAGCAGTGGGCCCAGTACACTACCCTGTGACACTCCCATTTTCAATTCCACTCCTTTTGATAATACATTTCCTACTCAGCAAATCACTTTTTCATCCACTCCAATAGTTTTTACCTTATTTAGCTTCATTTTATGGTTCACTCTTTCAAAAGCTTATGAAAGATCTAGCGCAACACTATCAATTTAGCCTCCCTTGTACATTTTATCTGAAATATCTTGCATACAGCTTACTAACTGAGATTCACATGAATATTCTCACCTAAAGCCATTTTGTCAACTTGAAAATCACTCATGTTCCTCACATACATTTCTGATGTGGTTGCATATCAATTTCTCCATTAATTTACCTACCACTGACTTCAAACTGATTGGTTTATAATTTTCGACTCTGTTCGTCACCCGCTCCTTTATGGGCCAATACTACTATAGTGCTTTTCCAGTCCTCTGGTAAGCAGCAAGTATCAAGACTCAATTTTAATAACATTTCAATATAAGATACAGTGTCACATATTACTATCTATAAGACATCTGTAGTAAGATTCTACATCAGCCCATCATTTTAGCTTTCTTAGTTCCTTTTATGACATCCTCAGGATGAGTTTCAAATTTTTTAATCTGCTCATTTCTAATGTTGCAGATAAGCTTGTTCTACAATTTACACCCTCCCATTCCTGAATCATATTTCCTAATGGTCTCACCAAACCAGTTATTCAAATTTCAGTCTTTTTCAAATGCTTTGTAACTTCTTCTCCATCCTTATCTATAATTGTCTCAAAACCCTTCCTTCCCCTCAGAACATGCCATAGAAATCTAGATGCATCCATCAGTAATATTCTTCATGAACCCATCTTGAGCCACCTTCTTTGTTGTTATTAATTCCTTGTCTGGTTATTTCTTGTATTACTTGCTGCTTTTCTTTACTGTGTTCTGTTTTCTTTTCACCAACCTCTTTAACCTCCTCACCTATTTTAGTTTGTAGCTTCTGTACATCTCTTTATTTTATATTGTGGAATAAATACTTCTTCATCCTTTTTTACTATCTCCTTGAACTTTGTTTCACTTCAACTCCACTGTACTAGTGCCATCCTTCCATTTGCTGAAACATTCTCAGAATTGCCTTTCCAATTCTATGCCTTTTTGTAATTGTATCTATCTGCCCCTTCCATTTTGACCACTGATTTACTGAATCCTCTAATATCCATTAGAATTGCTTCATGATCACTCCTTCCTTGAGTCACTTGAAACCTGCCAGGATTATTTCTGGGCTTGATTAGGAAGATATCCAACATGTTTCTGCCCTGTGTTCTGTTCTACCATTTGTGTAATGCTTCCTTCCCTTAGTAAGGTATTGGCAAATCTCTGTTTCCTTGTGTTATTAGTACTATTTCCACCCAGTTAACATCTGGTAAATTAAGTTTCTTTCCAAGAGCCTTATCTTCTTTATTCATTCTTCCACTGTGGTAATCAGCCAACACATTGATTTTTTTTTTATTATTATTATCGCAGGTAAATTACGGTCATGATCTACAAACAACAATGAACTGTAGTAGTTTTTGGTAAAAAGTATGAATACCCTTCCACCAATTACTCCGCTTTCTGTGCGTTACACTCTGTGACAATGAAAACCTCATTGTCTATTACAGTGATGGGCAAACTTTTTAAGGGGAGGGCCACATAAAATAAAAAATTATCTCGGCGGGCCGGATTTTTTTTTTTTTTTTTTTTTTTTTTTTGTAAGTGATAAACTTTATTTTTGATTTTTACATCACACACAACTTATATTATTTGCAACAATGGTAAAAAAAAACTAAGATAAAAGTTACAAAAATTGAAAGTAGAAAGGTGCATGTGACAGATGAAACTGTGACTGAGCTTCTAAAAGTTGTTCATAATCTGGTAGAAACTGGGATGAGCTGATTCGCAGTAGTGAAGCTAAATGGTGATCAGTCAATCGGTTTCTAACACTGTTTCTGCGAAGCTTCATAGTAGAAAACGCCTGTTCACACAGGTAGGAAGATGCAAACATCGCAATTATCTTCTGAGCGTGAGATTTCAGGTTTGGGAAACTTGATTTTGACAGAGCCTTGTAGAACTCAATTTTAGAAACGTTGAGAAATAGTTGCTTCAATTCAGTATTACATTGCAACTCAATCAGTTCGAGCTGCAATTCTGGTTTGACTGATTCACAATCCAGATTAAATGGCATGCTAAAAATGTCCAGGTCATGTTCGATAACTTTGAAGTCTTGGAATCTTCGTTCAAATTCTTCATGAAGACATTTCAAGCTTTTCTCATAGCTCCTAAGTTTGTCTTCCCTAACTGCAACAGTCTTTAGTCTTGGAAAATGAGTAAAGTCTTTCTTGACTAGTTGTTTGGAGAATAGATTCAATTGCATTTTGAAACCCTTGATATGACTCCAACTATCATGGATTAATTGATTTCTTCCCTGGAGTTTAAGGTTCAATTTATTGATGTGACTGAGAAGATCTGTAAAAAAAATGCAAAGTCCGAAGGCCATATAATATCTTTCAAATGTTCACACTCGTCCATTCCTTTTTCTTCCATGAAAGAGATTATTTCGTCTTTTAGAGCCCAAACTCGTTCGAAAACCCGTCCTGCACTGAGCCACCTTACTTTAGAGTAGTAAAGTACATCAGAATATTCAGATTGCAATGAGTCAAGAAACTCTCGAAATTGTCTATGGTTGAGTGCTCGAGAACGAATGCTATTAACAAGCTTAACAACAACATCAAGCACATGTTTCATGTCTAGAGCAGATTTACACAGAGCTTCTTGACGTATGACACAATGAAAAAACACAACTTCGTTCCCAGTAAATGATTCGTTAAACTTTCCTACAAAACCAGATTTCGTCCCTATCATATTCGGTGCTCCATCAGTTGTAATGTTACAAATATTAATTAAAGGTACTTTCAAAGACGTGATAAGTTTCTTGAAATTCTTGAAAAATGTCTGATCCTTTTGTCGTTCCCTTTAATGAACGCATGCAAGCTAATTCTTCGCTAACACAAAAGTTGTCATCAATACCTCTAATAAATATCAGTAACTGAGCTGTGTCAGTTATGTCCGTACTTTCATCCAACGCAAAAGAACAGAATTTAAACTCCCTTATCTTTGACTCTAGTTGTGAGACAAACTGCTTATCAATTACTTCAATTCTAGAAGTAATTGTTGTTCGAGACAAACTTACTGTCTCAAAATCCTTTGTTTTGTCAGGACACAAAATGTCACATACTTGGAGCATACAAGTTTTAACAAATTCGCCGTCAGACAATGCTTTGTTACTTTTTGCAATACTGTATGCTACAACGTAACTAGCATGTGTAGCTAGCTTTTGAGAACAACTTTGTTTCTTAAAAATATTTTGCTGACCTGACAGTTTTTTACGTAGAGCTCCTGCTTTTTGCTTCCGATCTTCTTCGGTCATAGATTCATAAGTGGCGTTGTTATGTTTTATCATAAAGTGACGTGAGAGGTTGAATTCCTTGAATACGGCTACAGCTTCATTGCAAATGAGGCACACAGGTTTATCCTTAATAGGCGTGAAAAAGTATTTCCAAGTCCACTCAGATTTAAAAACACGACATTCTGAATCAACTTTAGGCTTTTTATATGCCATTGTAACGATCAAAAATGTAAAAAAACACTAGCAACAAAGGAAAACTATAGAAACACAAGCCAGACACACAGCCGCATCACTGACTACGCGACTGTCCGAACTAGAGGTGGGCAAAAGAATCGTGAATCGATTCAAAGAGTCGACTCGTCTAAAAGAATCGTTTGCGGAATCGACTCACTTGGAAGAGTCACGGTTCACTCAAGAGTTGTTAAGAGGGAGCTCAGGAGCTGAGCCGTTGTTGCGCAATCGCTCACTGACTCGTCCAGGTTCTGAGTCGACTCCGGAGTCGTTAACTCGATAATGTTTACGACTCTCGGCTCACTCGCTCTCGGCTCACTTCTGTCTTAATGACTCTTCCATGGATTCGGCTCTTTTTAACTCTTGATATCTGCGTAACTCGTGATTCCTTTCGATTCACAATCTTAGTTCCCACGGCGTGTTTCTTGGTTTGGCAACTTATTTGTAAGGAAATAAAGAATATTTATCTTTGGAACACGAAAATTAAAAATATATTACAGAAATAAAAAGTATTTTTAAATTTAGGAATTTACTTTCTTAAATAAACATTTTTCTAGTGTTTTTGGAACTAGTTATAAGTTTTTGGTTTCCTTCCAGACTGTTATAGATGCTACCACAACACAGATTTAGATTTACAAATAAATTATCAATGAATTATACGTCCTATAACTTTTATATTTTACCACAAATAAAGTATTTCCCGATTATTTGAGGACAGGGAAAAGTGTACCGATTTCAGAGCCATCTGCTATTCCCATGTTGCGTGGGTTTTTCAAATTGGGAATGCATCGAGTACTGAATTTAATTGCGATGGAGCGCGTCCGGTTATTATCATACGAACTTCATCAGTGTTTTAGTTGTTCTTCAGTTCTTAATTTTGTAGATAATGCAAACATTTTTCAATAGAAATGAACGAAGTTTATGAATTGGACCATTACAAAAATTAGCAGGTGCTGAAGGGGCATATATACTGTTCCAGCTTGTGAGGTTTCTACGAGGAAAAAGGTTAAACGAAAAGACGTTGGGGAACAGTGCCATCGATGAATATAGGGGAGCGTCCAGAAATTACGTGAGACTTTTTAGGGGGGGAAGGGGTCCGGAAAATCTCACGAAATCTCACCAAGGGGGGGGGGGGGTCGACGGATATCTCACGTGAAATTTTGAACTTGAACGAGTGTAGAACTAAAAAAAGCGTAAAAAATACCAGTTTACAGGGCCAAAAACGCTTTTGAGGGGGTATCATTCTTTCGGGGAGCACGACAGCTAAAAAAAGTCACGAAACTTCTCCTGGTCGAACAACTGGGGGGAGGGGGTTCCGTGAAAATCTCATGAAATCTCACCAACGGGGAGGGGGGGGGTCCGGCAAAACTCACCAAGTCTCACGGAGGGGGGGAGGGGGTCTAGATTTCCGGAAAATAGCCTCACGTAATTTCTGGACGTCCCCCAAAATACTAACACTGAAACCAAGAAAATAAATATAAAACTTAAATTATGCCATTTAAACAAACACTGATTTATTAGTTTGTAGGTAAAATGCTAGTGATACGCTGTTTAACTTAAGAAAAGCACCATCTGGCAAATTCAAAAAATTTGCCAAATTTATGGAGTAAAATTGGAGCATATGTAAGGGGCGTCCATAAACCATGTAGCTCCATTTTGGCTTCTTGTGAACCCTCCCTCCCCCCAAGTAACTCGACGTGACTTATGTCTCTAACCCCCCTCTCCCCACGTAGTTTTTTTCCATGACGGAAATAAATATTTACCTGGTGTTGAGTGTTCTGTATCTCATTTTAAGTGTGACAAATAATATGAATGAAAAGCTATTTGGCCTGGCTCGGAATCTCACCTTCCAACCCCTTCCACCCACCTCTCAAGACCGATCTACGTGGTTTATGGACGCCCTCTAGCGAGACGTGTAACAAACATGCCACCTACAAAATCAACAATCTAAATCAACAATCTCAATCGACAATTACAATCTGCAACAAGGCTTAGAATCAGTAATGAGGTTTGACAACAATTAGCTGGAAGCCTTGAAAATTTCAGTGTGGCAATCTCACATTTTGTTGACCCGGTTCGGAAAATTCCCAGATCCACCACTGGTTGTAGTTAGACAGGAGGCAGCGTAATCGGTATTGCGCAAGGGCGCTCAAATAGTTAGTGGAGAGCCTGCTTTTTGTGCTTCACTACATTCAAGTCACCGGTCCAGTATCACGTTTCAGGTATTTATTATTTACATTACACTTATAATCTTGCCTAGTCTTTTTTATTGTAAAATTAGTGTTTTCATTTGTTTAAATAATAAAATAAATTTTTTTGCAATAAATAACTTACAATTTAACTATCAAAAACAAATGTTATTATTTTAGTTAGAATTTGTTAATCATTTCCTTCTTGTTGGTTAATAACTCGTTATCTATTTTCGTCATTCAAAATATCATGTGAAAAGAATCGAAGAGTCTTTTAAAAGAATCGATTCTCAGCGAGGAGTGAATCGATTCCAAACGATTCATCAAAAAGAATCGGTTTGCCCATCACTAGTCCGAACTGCACTGACCTTGAGAACAGACTTAACGACAATGGTGGCGTCCGAGTCGTTCCGAACTTAGCCGAGCAACACGCGCATTGTACTCCACATCGCCATGCTACTGATCTACAGATATATACTACGTCACTACGCAAACTCAGTTAATATTAGACGCGATAATACCGTACTGAAAACGCAATAAGAAGGAAACATTCTATTCTAGCTACACAGAAAATGCATTTTGTCCTATGTGTAATTGTAGGGGTTATTCGAAACCATGTCGCGGGCCGGATTGACTAGCCCGAAGGGCCGGACTTGGCCCGCGGGCCGTACTTTCCCCATCACTGGTCTATTATGTCTTCTTTTAACCAAGAATCAATCCTATAATTTCTTGTGATATGTGAATCTCTATTAAGTTTGCAAATTCTATTACTTTGTTCAGGGCCGGTGCTAGGAATTTCGGGCCCGTGGTAAAATTGGCGAGCTTTTTTTTTTCTTTTTTTTTTTTTTAGCTCTACAAACTAGGCAGGTGACAATGGGCGGATTCTTGGCTTTGATGCAGCCGGTGATTGGGGCGTGCCATCAGCCGGCAGGCCCGGGTACATTTGACGTGCTTACCCCCCCCCCCCCCCCCCTAACGCTGGCCCTGACTTTGTTCATTATACTTCTGTAGTTCACCAGTAACTCTTATTACTAGCTTTATAAATAAGAAAAGAAAGGGAAATTAACCCACCACATACCAAAGTGGACAGATGCGATGAGAGGGAAAGTTTCCCTCTCATCGCATCTGTCCACTTTGGTATGTGGTGGGTTAATTTCCCTTTCTTTTCTTATTTATATCGCCTAGAAGCCGCTTCCATTTTCCTTAGTTGCATCATTATTACTAGCTTTGTGATATTTTCAACATTAATCTTCACCTTTCTAGTTCTGTCCATGTCGTTTATGGTTTCAACATATTCATCTCAACTCATTCTTTAGCATCAGTGATTTTTTCACATTGTGGATTTACAATCAGCGTCCCATTGGTTACTTATTTTTATCCCCTTACCAGCAGCTCCTAACCTAAAAATGGCACAGACCTGGCATTGTCACTTAAGGTGTGCTCCCTTTGAGAAAGTACTCTCTTGTCCCTTGTATTTACGTGTCTAGTGAAACCTCCCACCAATGGTGTTCACAGGCACAACCTCCAATACAGAACTGAAGCTATTGAAATAATAACAGAATTGGTTACAAGTTAAAAGACAAGGGTTAATGCTGAAAATACTACAAAACCAAAAATAAGGGTTTCATTGGTGAACTGTAGAAGTATAATGAACAAAGTAATAGAATTTGCAAACTTTACACAGATACATGAACCACAAGTGATTAAAGGGATATAGTCTTGGTTAAAAGAAAGAGTACTAGACAATGAGGTTTTCCATGAAGGTTACAGAATGTACCACAGAGACATAGGAACAATTGGTGGAGGGGTATTCATACTGGTTAACAAAAATTACTGAAGTTCTCTAGTACTCATAGATCATGACCACGAGTTACTAGGGGTAGATTTTTGGAGTTATAAAAAAGAAAAAATAAGGGTATTGGCTGCTTACTGTGATGGAGATGGGATTCTTGGAGAGAAACTAAATTCACTTTCATGGTTCAGAGGTGAGCATAGAATGGTTATTATTGGAGGGGATTTAAATTTACCAGGTGTCATGTGGATAGGAAATAAGGTTAATAACACAAAGGAACAGAGATTTGTAAATACCTTAGTAAGGGAAGGAGGTTTCACACAAGTGATACAGCAAAATGCAAGGGGGAAATAGGTATAATTATAAAAAGGCCCAGTACAGTGGAGGCAAAGTGTGAAGAATTTAAGCAGATAGTTAATAAGGATGAGGAAATGTGTATTCCAAAGCAGAAAATAAAGAGAAGTACAGAACCTACATACTACGAAAGGGAGGTTAAAGAGGGGGGAAACACAACAGAGTTATGAGACAGGAAGGCAATAGGGAATACTTAAAACAATTGAACAAGCAATTAATACGAGAACAGAGAGTAGCAAAGGATGGGTTTATGAAGAATATTATTGGTGCAGGATGACCACCGAACAATGCATCTAGAAATTTCTGTGGGTATATTAGAAAACTGAGGGAAAGGGAAGGTACTCAGATTATTATAGCTGAGAATGGAGTTGAAGTTACTGAGGATTGTAAAATGGCAGAAATATTGAGACCGAGTGTGGTAGGTGAAGGGTTAAAGTTCTGACCTTGCATTCGGGAGGATTCCGGGCATCCAGACTTGGGTTTTCCAGGTTTTCCCAACTCACTCCAGGCGAATGTCAGGATGCTTTCTTTAAAAGGACATGGCTGAATACCTTCCTGTTCCTTGTCCCCAATCAAAAAAAGAGAGATATTAAGTGAGTGGTTTAATGGGACCACTAGGGACTATCATCCTATGATGGGAGGGATTAAGTAAGAGTCTCTCCAAAAGTATAAATGAGGAAATTTGAAATAGATTATTAGGAAATTATGAAGGAATTCAGAAAGCTAATAACATGGAAAGGGGCTGGTGTAGATAATATTACTACAGATTTATTAAAGATATTGTACCTTACCTTGAAATTTTATTTAAAATGAGTTTGGAAGCTTGCCACTTACCAGGAGATTCGAAAAGAGCAATAGCATTACCGGTTCATAAAGGAGGGGTCACAAATAGTATTGACAATTACAGGCTAATTAGTTTGACATCAGTGATAGGCAAAATGATGGAGATATTGATATGCAACTATATCAGAAATGTCTCTGAGGAAAGAAACAGGTTTTCAGATCAACAACGTGGCATTGGGCAAGGATATTCATGTGAATCTCAGATGGTGGGCTATATGCAAGATATTTCAGATGAATTGGACAAGGGATACCAAGTTGGTAGTGTAGCACTGGATCTTTCTAAGGCGTTTGACAGAGTGAGCCATAAAATGGTTTTAAATAAACTGAAATCTATTGGATAGGATGAAAAAGTTACTTGCTGGGTAGAAGAATTCTTAAAAGGCAGAAAGCAAAGTGTTAGAGTAGTAAATACATTATCAAAAGAGGAGGAAGTAAATATGGGAGTGTCACAGGGTAGTGTGTCAGGACCGTTGCTGTTCATAATTCTAATGAATGGCTGTGTTGATGGGTTACGGTCAGAATTTAGGTTTCTTGCAGATGATACAGTGGTTTACAACAGGATCAAAACAGGTGAAGACTGGCAGGTGACATGTATAGAATATCTAAATGAGAAGGTCAGTATGGAATGATGATAAATGCCAAAATGAGTCAGCTTAAAAGGTACACAGATAAAAAACAAAAGGTTAATTACAATTATAGGGTATGGCCAGAATTGCTTGTTGAAAGCATGAAGTGTAAATATCTTGGCCTAATGTTTGATAACAAACACAGTTGGGCAGAGCACATTGGGCAGGTGGTAGGAAAAGATTACAAAATCCTTCATTTACCGGAGAGGGTGATGAGATTATGTACCAGAGAAGATAGGGAGTTGGGTTACAAGACTTTGGTCAGACCATTGGTTGAATATGGTAGTGTAGTTTGGGAGCAACATTTTGGTTATCAAATACAGGAATTGGAAGGTTCTACAAGTGTAGTGATGAATAATTTACCAAAAACACTTAAGGAATTTAAAATTAAAATTTGCAAATTGTAAAAGTAAATGGGGGATAAATTTAACACTTCAGTTATAAAAGATAATTTTTTAAAAAAAGGGGTAATTAGGTGACTAGAGGATTTGCCACAGGATTGTTAGCTCCTTCACAATTAAAAATTATTATTATTAATAATACCTCCTCCATTTCCATTTTTACTAGCCCCTCAGCATGGTTCAGCAGTGGCTGGTCATTCTGTACTGACTGACCTTTCCTGCAGTCATAAGCTAAAAATGAGATTTTTTGGGAAAAAATGGGAAAAGTTGCATTTTTCGGTATTTAAAAATATGTATAGAAACTTCAATTAAAATCAGTTTGATACATTACTTATTGTCTACTTATTATCCATATAATCTTCAACGAGCACAGTGATGATACTTTGAAATAGTATGAATATGTGAAACTTGTCTAATCTTAACTATTTACTGTTTGAATTACCAGTCATTCATTAAAAATGAAGCTAGTACAGGTTTGATACTTTGAAAATATGGTGATGGTTTTAGATTCTGTAACATTGCCCTAAATGAATGTTAGATCCATCAATATAGTTGAGTCATTAGAAATACAGTCTTGAATCGGGGACACTGGTTTGTAAACATGCATTTGAAGAAAAAAATCTTCACTTTTTTTTAGTATGCTCTTGCTCTCAGAGTCTTCTTTTGCAATATGTGCAATATGAATTTGATTATTAAGTTTGCTCTTCATAACTACAAAATCACATGATTCTGTTCATGAAAAGTTATGATGCTCCCACAATCTGAAAAGGGTTTTGTTTGATCCCTTTCCTTAGTGTTTTTGTATCACACCAAATTTCATTTTTTTAAAAAAAATTATGATCATCAATGCTTTGTTCTATAGATGCATTTGTATTGATATATATTCTTGAAATTTAAATAAGGTGTTATTGACACTTTTTTAGGAATGTGTGCAGACACCACTATCTGGATATGAATTGTCATTGTTGGTTCTGGGGCTGCTCCAAAAACTAGCACCCCGTTCATCGGCAACTGCGCTGTCTGCAGCAAACATGTGTGCCCGTCGTCTTTGTGGGAGAGGTCCTGCACTGGCTCCAGGAGCAGAATTGGGTGAAACCCGAGAGTGGGAACTGCGTGCCCGTCTTGTTGGCACGCTTCTGGCTACTCTTCCTGCCACACTGACAGTAACAGCGATACCTGCTACGCTGCGCTCTGGCCTGTTGCCGCTCATGGTTAAGGTGATTAAACTAAAGTGCTGGTAATGATTGTATGATGGAAGTCCATAAAGTAAGTACCTTTAATGCAATGCATCTGTGTGAGAAGTGTACGACAATCATACGCTCCAAGTTGCATTTCCTGATTGACCACTCGGGGCATAATGCCATTTGAAATTTGTCAGCTTTGTCTAGTGTATGGGTTGGATGTAAGTAGATGGAGAAAGTAATTTATAAATTTAACAAAACTTACATGATGAGCAACACATTGGGTGTCCATAACCTATTATGGCAACCTCCTGGAAAAAGTGCAAAAGTTCATTTTTAATAAAAGCTCTCAGCTCCACTGATTGTCATATTTTTTATATCTCAACATTTCAAAAGTGACACAAAGATGCAGATGGCTTCAATCCCTCAATGGTGTCATCTAATTAGTATTATTGTATTTTTGTATCTCCCATGTTAAATATCTTTTGTAAATTGGTATAATGTAATAGTAATTATTATAATAACAGTAAGATTAGATTGTCAAAGTTCATAGTAACATGTACAGTTTTAACTGAAATCTGCACTGGAAAGACATTGTTAAAGAACAACAGTGTTTGCTGTCTTGTCACAAGTAGCCACTGTTGGATTGTATGTTTGCTGGGCTGTTTTATGTAGGTGTTCCTGTCACTACCACTCAGCACAATAAATTACATGATTATGACCATTATCATAACTTCAGCATGCCCCCAGGCCAGCCTTGGCGTATGTAGGTACTTCAGGTGATTTAGTGGCTTCATATACCATTAATGACTTTGATGATATGTGTTATATCCTTTTATTCAGATTCCTCTTGCTATTTCTAAGCCGTTGAACCCTTGTTAATTTGGATTTGAATTGCCATAGAAAAAAGCAACCTCTCTTTGAGCAGATCCATTGACAGCTTCACAAAGCCTTAATGCACATAATTTGTGCATTGCTGGCTTATATTTATTCATGTCAACAGGGTGTATCTAGCGAGTGTGTATCATCAATTCCACCTTCTTTATTACTTGAACTCCAAATTGTTACTTTATGTGCTTACTTACTGAATAAATCAATAACAAACTGCACGTTGGTTGCTTTTCAAAAGCCTACTTCACTCTGTTCCCAGAATAGTTGGCATGTGACTTACCCTGCTGTTGGATTTCACAATTGCATCAGATGTCTCAGACACTAACAGTGTATTTTTATGCAATGAAAGCAAATCCCATAAATTTATGTATGTACTTACAACCTGAAATCGCTTGCCTGAATACAATATATATACATCAAACGTAATTTTTCCTTGGTTTCTACTACACTTGTGAGAGGTTAAATCCTTTTTATATAGCCCATTTTGTATTACAACCAAAAATGGCCAATGATAGCTACTGCTCTGCTGATTAAAAATAAGTAATTGTATTAAAACAATCTACTCCACATTAAATAACTCTCCTAACATTGTTTACTATACATTTATTTCAAACTAGCTGTTATCTGTGACTTTGTATGGATGGAATCAGAATTTTATTGCTAGATTTGAATGTAGAAAGCTGGAAGTTTCATAAAAGATGTCCCAAATCTATGGAGTTGGAATAATATGGCAGAGAAGGCTTCATCATACCATTCTACAATTGAACCCGTCTCCAGATGAGAATCAGTGTGCAGCATGTTTAAAAATAGCAACAAACTAAAAAATTGGGAGGCCTGACCATGGGAGTCTACCTGCCACAGTTCCTCTGGCAGATTTTTGATTGTGATTTAACATCATATGTCAATGCTGTTTTGTAGACAACACTTTTGATTTTTTTCCTGAGAGGAATATAAAAAAAGAACACAAAATGTACTGATTCTTTTTTTACTTTTTCCCTTTTTTCTGTTTTTCTTTTATTTCTTTTTTACTTTTAATTCTTTTTTACTTTTTGAGACTGCAGGTTTTTTTCTCAGATAATTATCATTATTATTATTTGCTATTGACATAATTGCAATGAGTGATAATATGCCTTTGCTAAAGTTATTTTAATTTATTCAGTTTGTTTAGTAATAATCTCAGATTTATTATGGTTGTTTTCCCCATGTTTTCCAGGTTTTGGAAGATGTCACTCATCGTACGTCAGCAGCTGTTAAGTTTACTGAAGATGATGGTAGTGATGATGAAAGTGTATCAGTGTGTGGTAGCATGGTGTCGACTGTAATTCCAATAACTGCTCAGGATGCTCAACAGGTAATGCTTTTAGATGGGAAAAAATTTCTGAGAGAGTAGTACTGTAATGGTGTGTGATATGGTGTTCGTATTGTATTATTATGGAGTGGCTAGCTGATTCATAGATTTAACTGGAGATGTTGGGAACATTTAACAAACTGGCTTTTAGCAAAGACTCCTAGTTCATTAATGAAATTAGATTACAATGTAGCAAAAGTTGTCAGAAAAATTTAATTTCAGTTTACACAACAGATTGAAAGATAATAGGTTTTTCAGCAAGTAAAGTAAAAACTCTTACTGGATCACTTTTAATCATGATTTTTATCAACCACCACTCAAAACATAAGACTAACATTTAAATTAAAGTTTATAGTCAACCAAAAATCAGACTCCAGTATTTCAAAGTTTGCAGATCCGATTTAGTCAAGAGGTTATGGCTTTATATTCACTTCTCATAAACAATATTGATTCAAAAAGCTTGCAACTGGAACCTGTTAGTAACAATCCAAGCTCCAACAGTAAGTTACATTAGTAAATTCCAAGCCGTACCATTGTATTAGTCTCCCATTAGCATTAACTGTCCGTTCCATCACAAATGCTGCAATTTAATTGAAATTAACTGTTGTCATGTGTGTTTAACAGTGAAAAGCTTGGTAAAGATGGTTGGTTACGGCCAGATACCAAATGAAATGTACACACTCAAAATAGACTCCAGCAACAGATTTTCTTAAATTGATCATTCTCGACTGCAATTAAACTAGCAGGGTCATGTGACCAAACTGGCCAGTAAGGGGGCATCCATTTATTACATGAGGTGAAATGGAAAAGGGGAGGAGGTGCGGCAAAATCTCACGAAACCTCACCCAGGGGAGGGGGTCAAAATCTCATGTGAGGTTTTGAAATTCTTGAATGATGGTAGAGCTAAAAAAAAAGGTCTGCAAGTGATGTGAATGTTGACTTTAGGAGGGGGTATATAGTCTAGAAACGACACAGAAACCGACCTTGGTAACATGAGAGCTAAAAAAAAGTCTAAAAAAACTACGAAGTCAATTAGCATGTGGGGGGGAGGGGGGGAGGTCTCCGTCAAAATCTCACATCATTTTAGGGGGGGGGGTGTCTGACCAGATTTCACCAAATCTCACCAGAAAAGAGGGGAGGGGGTCCAAAATTCCAGAAAAACACCTCACGTAATTAACTGCTCAGTTTGGAAATAAATATAACATTATTCATAAAATTCATGTCAGGTGAGGGAGAATAAACATACCAATCCATTTAATAAAAATCGATATGGTGAATTTCCCTAACAGGCGAATAAATAGAAATGGCTGTGAGGTTGCTGTGAAACGTTTTCAGCCAATTATTTAATTTGTAACTAAAATCATAAAATTTGTTCCTACATAAGAACCTTCTCAGTGCTTCTTTGTATATATACCCCAAAACTACATAAATCAAAAAAATATTAATAAAATTTAACTAAGGCCTTTATTTAAATGCATTTTCTGTGAAAAATAATAAGAGCATTTTATGTAGAATCGTACAACTAATGTTGGAAATTTAGTTCACTTCAGCTTTCATTTACTTAAGGTACAAGATACCACCAACCACTCATGCTACAGTGTAATCTGTTTCCTTTAACAGTCCTTAATTTATGACTTACCCATTGTTGTATCTTGCACAGTAGGGGATCTGTTCTTGCAAGTGAAAACAAAATTAATGTTGTAGTCATCTTGTGTAAGGGAACCATTATATAAGACTGGAAAGATTTTGGTTCATCAGGAAGCATCAGAAGTAGATGTCATGAATACATGAAAGAATCGTACACTAGTGCACAGATAATTAGCTCGTTGAAAAGGGTGTGGTAAGGATAGTTTTCATACTCAAAAAAGGGGGATACATAGAAGTGTTCATATGACCAAATCATAGCCCTAATCCCACATGCAAGCTAAGTTCTTTTAAAGATCATGGAGGAATGATTGAATGTCATTGCTGAAGTTGGATTACTGACTCACAAGCTGCTGCTCAGTGATGTCACGGTACCCTTGACAGTATTGCAGATCTAAGATATACTTTGGAGAAATGTCAGCAAAGCATTTAACCAAGACAAACAATGGAACGCTTAAAGGTAAATGAAGGTAGAGTTGGCTTATTGATAAAGTCATGATATATGGATTAAGTGATCACACTCAGAGAGGATTCAGAAAGGGGTACAACAAGTTTGTTTTCTGTCTCGCCTTCAATTCAAAATTTAGGCAGTGTTCATTATGAAGAATTTTGAGTTGCAAGAGTTATAGATTAGTTTGAAGGTTGGTTGTAGAAACCTGTGTCTGGTATGCTGTTAATATGAGGGTGGATCAAATATAAATGGGAATTTTTTAACTGAGCGCTCAGTAATTGTTTGAATGGTCACATGCTAAAAAACACATGTTTGTTGGGGATGTCAGGAGTGGGGAGAGATCATTGACATGACAATGTGCAGTTAGTAGTACAGCTAACAATGTCCAAGCAATACATGCACCCCTCGATCATGCAACATGTAATAATTAAATTTCTCTCTTGTGAAGGCGAGAAACCAATTGAAATTCTGCGAAGATTGAAGGCACAGTTCGGGGATCATACACTGTCAAGGACTTGTGTTTGCTTGGCATAAGGAATTCATGAAAGGCCGTGAAGAGGTCAAAAATGAGAGACACGATCGTTGTCCACGGATGAGTATTGCAGAGCAGAACATTTGCGAAATCGGTGATTTTATTGAGGGCGACCGCCGACATTTGAAAATGTCTGAAATTTCTTGTGAGGTCATTTTTAGTGAATCGTGGAGTAATAATAATAATAAGTTATGGAAGTACTAAGGCCATCATCACAAAAGACCTAGGGTTCTGTAAAGTGTCTGCTCAATGGCTGCCTCGTCTTTTGACTGTGGAACAGAAGTTGGCACGTTTGCAAATCTGTAGATGACTCTCGGCATAGTTTTTGGAAGAATGTGATGCATTTTCAAATTGCATCATAACCAGTGATGAAACTTTTGTCCACCACTATACACCTGAGTCAAAACAAGTGAGTATGGTAAGGTGAAAAAAGAATCAGGCTGCTCCAGTAAATGCCAAGAGACAGCGATTGCTGGTTAGGTGCTTGCAATTGTATTTTTGACCATTGTCGAATTTTGCATGTTGATTTTTTGCTTGGATGTTGCATCATCAATGCAACATACTACTGCAACCTTTTGCCTGAAGTTTAGCTTGCTTATTGCCGAAAAAGAGTTGACCAACTGTTAAGATACTTGATTCTTCTCTATGACAACATTTGGCACCACACTGCAACTCTCACTGGGGAAAATGAAGTGGACATCTCTTGACCATCCTTCTTACAGCTATGACCTATTCCCCTGCGATTTTCATCTCTTTGGATCACTGAATGAAGCACTAGGAGGCCAACGATTTGAAGACAACGAAGTGGTGGAGGGGCTTCGTCCGCAATTGGCTACTGACATAATCCTCTTCTTTTTACGATGATGGCATCAATAAGCTTCCGATAATTTGGAAAAATCTATTTTTAAAGTAGGAGACTATGTTGAGAAATAGTATGTAATTGGTTCATTTGCTATAGTAAAAAATAAAAAAGTCCCATTTATATTTGATCCACCCTTGTACCTAGGTTTTCAGGGTAAAAGCCACATTTTTATTTCAGTGGTTGAGCTTTTGGCTGTCATTCTACAGCCATCATCGGATTTCATATGTTTTTTTGCATCTTTCGTTAAAGAGCACTAAGTATCATGGAGTTGTAGAAATGAAATTTTAATTATTCTTTGAAATTCCCAAAGCCTCCTCAATTCATCTAGGTCTATTCTCTCCACAATAGCCTTGTGTCTTCAAATTCAGACCGCATGTTAAAATATGGCAGTTCTGTCACTGTTGTTTTGTTTGTAGTAATGGATATGTTTTCAAAGTATACCAACCACAGTCTGATCCACCCCATTCATCTAAATATCATCACATCTGCATGGAATTTCATGATCGTATAACATTACTGGCAAAAAAATATGTGTTATAAAGTATTTGATACTCAGTCTGAATGAGGAAAGCTGAAAGATGCTCCTCTGTCTGAACATAAAAATGACAAAGATAACTGCTAGAAATGGAACAGTCAATGACGAAAAAATTTAATGCATCCAGAATTTCTCAGGCTTCAGGATTGGCTTAAGTGGAAAATTCAGCCCAGACACCAAGTGAAGATCTATTCTGGGTTCTGCCGTGATTTGTATCATGAATACAATTTTGAAACCATTGTTTCAGAGGTGTATTCAAATAGTTGTTTGCCCCTACGTTTTACTCCTGGTCATAAATATTGAATGTGTGTCAGGTTTTTATTGCTATGATCTTCACTAGCATCATAGTGTACATGTGATAAAGATTAACTACAAAGCAAAAGAAAATTAATAATGTTTTAGAAACACAAAGGCCACTTGACTGCATATAGAACTTAATATTATGTTGGTTTTTGTGTTTATGTGGTGGAGGTGGGTAATGGGGAATAGCTTAAGAATTGGGAATGTTATTAAAAAATGTTTTGTTTACCCATTTTTCATGTTTATTTCATGTACTCGCCAGTGCGACCATGTGCACTTAGGCACCGCACAGTGGATTGGGGAGGTACAATGGGGCCAGGTACGAACCCAGGCTCCTGCATACCAGCAGTTCTGACTGCAATTTTTAGGTGGTTCTCTGCAGCCATCAGTGCAAATGCCGGAAAGGTTCCCAATGTCTGCCTCGTAAACTACATATTTCACAAACAAAAAAATACTCTTATCACACAAAGAATAGTTACGCATTTCACAGACAGATGGCAACATTTCACTCTCTACATTAGTATGTAATAAAACTTGGCAGCAGGAATAAAATGCTTGGTGTTGGCTAGGGCATGCAGTCATATAATCGAAGCTCAAAATTTGACCACGCCAATAGTGAATTAAACTCATCAGAGGCAGAAGATTGTTGTTATTATTATTTCAGTTTCACTTTATACTAGCTTCTTTTGAGAAACAAGCTTATGCCGAGGTTGTGCATAAACATTCAGTCTCAGTTATGACCGTGGATAACCGTGGATATTTTTAGCTTCAGCTTTGGCTTTGCAAATGTAACTTGGTCACCAGTTAGCTTGTCAAACCCAAAACTAAGAAAAGTGGTTGAAAATAAAAGTCACAAGTCTATTGCTGTTAGATATATATTATATTCTTGAAAATTTTTGCAAAGTCACAAACCGAAATGGCATCAGACTAATTTTCTGAAAATATATTTGCAAGTTCGATTAACCGATTTGAGCCAGACCACACCCCAAATTCAAAGCATAACTAGCTAATTTGTGAAAGTAAATAAAAGTTCAACATATGCTTCTCCAGATCAAATTGTTTTTCAGCGACCGACACTTAAGTTATCCCGACATACAACATGTCTTAAAATACTTCTTCCAAACTGCATAGTTGCTTTCTACCTGAATTTTAAATACTAAGTGAGCCTACATCTTGCAAAAAATAACACGGTAGCACAGTAGTGCCTGAAATGCAACTGTCTGACTGACTGTGGGAGGAAGAGGAAAATTCTGGGCTAAGATTTATACTAACGGACCTAGGGAATGGCAACACTTCTGTGTTGTTATGATAATATGCTGGAAAACTGATCAGTTTCGCATCTCATGCCCGAAAGTTTGCGTCAGATATCTTGACCTTGACAGTTAAAAATGTCCTATCATTCTGAAATTTTGAGAAATGCTAGATATTGTAAAAAATGTCAACTTTAATCCTGATGAATAAAATTCTGTACCTTTAATAGTTTTGTCATAAAAAAATCATTTTAATGCGATTCCTAAAACCTGTTAATAACTTTCACAATTTTGTTGTTACTAAATTGAAATAAATTTTATTTTACTTCTAAAGAGCTACTCTTGCATTTACTATCAAGCAAAACATGTTTACTGTCTCCAAAAGGTGAGATAAAATTCCTAATCCAAAAACAGAATCTAATTAATTAATAGTCCAGAAGTTATTGAAACCATCGATTTGAAAGTAACTTTAATCAAATCTACATATTCAAAAATGGTTAAATTCAAACTTGAAGTCTCTAACTGCCTTCTTAGATTTATTATGAATTTTTGTTGTAAATATCGCTCCTCTAGTTGAATGCTTAAGGCTGAGGCAACAGAAAATACTATATCAAAACTGTAAAAATCTGATTTCTATCTTGAATTAGCATAGTAACTGGCTTCAAAAATGATGTGCAATACTATCCAGTCCAACTCATGGTTCTGAGAACAAATTTTTTCTCGCAGTTACAAATTTTATAAGATAGCTGACATTTTACTCAAAATATTTTCTGACAAATTTATTTGTATTAAAAGGTAAAAATGTGGCTCAGTGTGTTATTGGACTTGCTCCAAAGAAGGTGAATCTCATTTTATACTCTAATTATTGAGACCCATTTCATTAATTTTTTTAAATTTGTAACAGCCAAATTTAGCGAAGGGATGTATCTTTGGTGCTAAACTGATTTTGATATTGGTAAAATAATTTCTCACTAGCTAAAAGACTTATAGTAACAGAAATTTTTGATGTTTTGTATATTTTAGTGTTTTATTTAAAATGCTTTCTGTTCATGTTGTAGGCTCAAGATGTTGTATATGGAATGTCACTTGGAGTTCTGGTATTTGTACGAGGAATTTTAATAGGCCAGCGAGGAGGCAGCCCTGATCGTTTGCGAGATGCCTTGGAACTACTTGAATTATTCTCACAAGGTGGAGGTGGCAGGCTGATAGAACTGTCCATTAGTGTTGTGCTGGCCATACCATTTGTGGACAGCCGAATGTCTTCTTGCCGTGCATGCAGGTAGTATTATTCAATATTATTATAGACATTTGTTTTAGTATTTTTTGATATTAGGGCACAAAAAGAGTATTTGTAACTTGTAAATAAGACAGGATAGGGAAAAATAACCCATCATTTATCACAGATGAAAGCAAGAGGATGAGACGAACACACAAGAAACATAAAATAAAAACACAAACAACTTCACAAAATTTTGGTTAATAACCTTAGTCACGTAGGTGGTGAGTCATATGGCAGGGGGAATGATGTGGCCACATCCTGACCTGTCACATGAATGTTATTAACCAAAATGTTGTGAAGTTGTTTGTGTGTTTTTATGTTTTTATGTGTGTATTATTTGTGTGTTTTTTTATGTTTGATCACACTCTCCTGCTTTTATCTGTGGTAAGTGATGAGTTATTTTACCCTGCCCTATCTTAAGATGGTGAGGGATGGAGAACACACAGGTTCAAACAATCAGGAACAATAACAGTATTAGAAATATCATACTTAAAAACTATGACCAAGATATTTTAGTGTAACAGCAGTTTCTTTGTTTCCATTATCGTAACTTGTGAAATACGTGTAACACGGAATGAAAGAAATTGCTGAATTGTTATTATTGCCCCTTTCTGCTAATAGGTTTATAATCTTCACCTTTTTACCAAAATGTTTAAAGAGAAATGTTAGGCATCACATACACAAATAAATACATACATAAGTTTAATCAACTTAAGTGTTTTTATTAGGATCATGTGAAAATAAAATGTGCAAGCAATGGTTAAGATTTAACCCGAGTGTGGTAAATATTGCTTCTTGAATTTAAATTCATGGATATGAGCAGAAGGGATTGGAAAATTGTTAAGAAGTGTAGTATAAGCAGTTACTTAGGTGAATGCAAGATTCATGAAAAACAGTCAGCAAATATAGTGAGGGATGGAGAACCTGCTTTGCACACAGGACAAACAATCAGGAACAATAACAGTATTAGAAATACCATACTTAAAAACTACGACCCAGATATTTTAGTGTAAATTCTGTTACTATTAAAAAGATATAATTCTACTGAAAATTAGTAAGGAAAGGAGAAATGGTAGAAAAATATAATTGCTTGAATTGGAAGTGGCTGGTAGGAAGAAGATGAAGTAGGTAAATGACAGATTAAAAGTCTTTTGAATATAAAACATGATACATTGAAATTGGTGGAGAAAAAAGCATTCGTTAGAAAGCATGGATAAAGAAAGAATGCAGCAACACTCTGATTCCCATCCTGTGGATTCTATGTTCTACTGCTGAAGAAAGTCTTAAACCCAATAATTTCCATTTGGGTCTTGTGCCATCATGTTATCTCGTGTGGTAAACAAATGGTATGTGGTATAAATGAGTAAATCACAAAATTTGAAATAAATTCTCAGGAGATTATGAAGGAATTCAGAAAGCTAACAACATGTAAAGGGGCTGGTGTAGATAATATTACTACAGATTTATTAAAGATATTGTACCTTATCTTGAAGGTTTATTTGAAATGAGTTTGGAAGCTTGCCGGTTTCCAGGGGATTGGAAAAGAGCAAGTAGTACCGGTTCATAAAGGAGGGCTCACAAATAGGATTGAAAATTACAGGCTAATTAGTTTGACATCAGTGATAGGCAAAATGATGGAGATATTGATATGCAACTATATCAGGAATGTCTCTGAGGAAAGAAACAGGTTTTCAGATCAACAATGTGGCATTAGGCAAGGATATTCATGTGAATCTCAGATGGTGGGCTATATGCCAGTTGAATTGATCAAGGGAAACCAAGTTGATAGTGTGGCACTAGATCTTTCTAAGGCATTTGACAGAGTGAGCCATAAAATGGTTTTAAATAAACTAAAATCTATTGGATAGGATGAAAAAGTTACTTGCTAGCTAGAAGAATTCTTAAAAGGCAGAAAGTGTTAGAGTAGTAAATACATTATCAAAAGAGGAGGAAGTAAATATGGGAGTGCCACAGGATATTGTGTCAGGACCGTCGCTGTTCATAATTCTAATGAATGGCTGTGTTGATGGTCAGAACTTAAGTTTCTTGCAGATGATACAGTGGTGTACAATAGGATCAAAACAGGTGAAGACTGGCAGGGTAACCTGTATAGAGTATCTAAATGAGGTCAGTATGGAATGAAGATAGATGGCAAGAAGAGTCAGCTCATTAGGTACAGACATAAAAAACAAAAGGTTAATTACTATTATAGGGTGGGGTCAGAATTGCTTGTTGAAAGTATGAAGTGTAAATATCTTGGCATAATGTTTGATATCAAACACAGTTGGGCAGAGCACATTGGGCAGGTGGTAGGAAAAGGTTACAAAATCCTTCATTTACCGGAGAGGGTGATGAGAGTATGTACCAGATAAGTTAGGGAGTTGAGTTACAAAACTTTGGTGAGACTTGTAGTTGAATAGGGTGGTGTAGTTTGGCACCCAAATTTTGATTATCAAATACAGGAACTGGAAGGTGTGCAAAGAAGAGCAGCTAGATTTGTTTGCGGAAATTATTGCAGGACCCAGTCAGGAACTAATGTGGTAAAGGAGCTGGACTGAAAGTCACAAGAGAAAGGAAGGAAGGTGAGGAGTGTACTGGGAATGTACAGGGTATATGTTGGTGATGGGGCTTGGTGAGATATTGGTCAAAAGAAGTAGGAATTGTACATGGAAGGGGAGAGACAACCATGACCACAACCTGGCACTTGATTTCATGCATGATGGAGCGGAAAATTTTCTCTTGTGGTTAAGGGTGTCAGGGGTTGGAACAAATTACCAAGTTTAGTTATGAATAATTTACCAAAAACACTTAAGGAATTTAAAATTGAAATTTGTAAATCAGAATAGTAAAAGGGGGAGGAATTTAACATTCCAATTATTAAAAAAAAATGTAAAAAATATGTACTTAAAAATGGGTAAATGGATAACTGGGGAATTGCCACCTGTGTTAGCTCCATCACAATTAAATTAGTAATAAACAATAATGATAACTATGGTTCCTATTTGTCTCTTATTTATAGGTACAAAGATGTTTGGTAAGCTATATATGTTTTACATCCAGCAACCTATTAATGATCATTTCTTTTTTAAATGAATGAAGTGAATTAGGAGGGGGAAGGGCAAATGGAATGGACTTTGATGAGTTGAAAATTATTTTTCTGCATATACTAATTATATAGATAAAGTGTTTTATTCTTTAAGGGATCAGTATTATTTATGTGATACCAAAATTGTATTTTTCAATGGAAGTTCA
This sequence comes from Vandiemenella viatica, assembly GCA_031002005.1. NCBI lineage: Eukaryota > Metazoa > Arthropoda > Insecta > Orthoptera > Morabidae > Vandiemenella > Vandiemenella viatica. The sequence goes on along the minus strand of CM061919.1, from coordinate 200,170,836 downwards.
TTAGATATGTGCACAGATGGGAAAAAAACATTTTTTGGGATAGTGATTGTCTTTAATATTCTCTTATGAGTATGGAATGATTTGTCCTAATTCACAGAATATTCAGTTCTTTTATCACATAGTCATCTGATTAAAATCTCTTTACAGACAGCTTTTTTTTAAGTTTGGAAATTATTTACAGTCTGGGGGAGCTAAATTTCTCCAGCAAGGGAAATGCAGAAGGACTTTTTAGTATAAATGCAGCTATTTTGCAGTCACAGTTGAAGGATTGTGAGCTGGTTGATTCATTAGTTAAGTATTTCAATAAAGCTGCATAATAGACCCCGGTAAATGCTTTTTTCTTCTTTGAGAAGCATATGGAAAGTATGCCATGAGCTTCTCATAAGATAATAGCCTTAACATTTTGTGCTGAATGATCCTTTTTTCTACCTTTGTTATGGATTTTTTGATTTTCCACTTGCAACTTACTGTTTGTTAATTCGTTAGGTCTCAGACTGGAAGTAATTAATCCATTTTTTTCTGACTGCTATAAAGAACTTAGTTACTCTGGATTTTCACTGAAATGGGTTCAGACTGTCCTTTACAATGACTCAAATATTCACATTTTTTATCCATTGTGATAAACACCCCAACCATCTTGCACATAATTTTTTACCTCTTCAAGTTCGTGCAAAATGTTATGTATGCAGTTATTCAGCTGGGACTATACACTCAACAAAATCATTCTTCCATAATCCATCATTGTATTGAATAAAATGACTTTTTAGTTCTTGAATACACACTTTGAAGGTTATTAAGTCATTAATAAACCATTCTAATCAAAGGTGCAGGCTTACCATAATGTTTATCAATTTTATATTCATTTTTCTGAGTGGTTTGCATTAATTAATTAAAGTTTAGTTACTACCTAAAATTATCTTTTCATGTGTAGTTCACACTCTTAGTAATTTATTGATTAAAATGAATTCCAAACACAAAATAATAGAATTATCTGACGAGATCTTCTTTTGACATTCTGAGATAAGATAGCTAAAACAAATCTTTGATCTGCGTTAATGTCACCATCTTTTATATGTTTCATGATCTGATATGTGCTGTTCTCATACTGTAAATGATGGAGTAAACTAATTACCTTTGGTATCTTACAAAACATGATACAGAAAAAGAATCTGTTAACAATTTTGTACTGTTATGGTGAGAAAGATATTAATACTAATCTTGCAATACTACCCATCATCATTTTCAATCCTTTTTGGAATACAGTATTTGTTTTGAGTAGTTAATAGCAGATTGATTTCGCTTGTATGTCTCAACATACCATGCCCATTTTTTAAATGTATTTTGAGTGGCTCAAAGGTGGCTCCCACCACAACCTTAGCACATATTGTGTAAGTCAGTAAATCGACTGTCAACTTTCAAATGTGTGAGATGTATAGTAGAGTGGGATCAATACCTTGCAGACCAAAACGGCCAGCAGTAAGATTAGCTAAAGTCTGTGGATAGAACGTTTTTAATCTAATCCACTGTCAAGTAGGGATGTTTATGATGTAAATAACAAATTTGAAATTGGAGGTACTATTTTGAATACATCTCATAGTGTGGGACTTAGTATAGCATTCACTGAGGAAAATTAATCAAATGTTTGGTTGTAATGAATAGTCCAAGAAAGTCCACAAGACAATTAGCTATAGAGTTTCCTGAAATTCCGCATTGGCCAGAGGAGAGGAAAAATAAATTTGGTCTAACATTTTAACATTATATAAAGAAGTGTAAAGTTAATTTTTTGCTGTTGTATATAATTATTATGGCACATTAAGAGATTTTTGCAGCAATAAAGATCAGGGGGGGGGGGGAAGGGAAGAAGATTTGTAGGCAGCTCTCTTTATTTGAATAAAAAATTTAAATTTCCAGTCATTATGAGTAACACATGTGAAACCGGAAAAATGAACCTATGTGGTTAACACAACTCATTTGCTTATGCATAGCAACTGCTTTGAAGTTAATTGTTATTAATTAGGCTGTTGATAGCACAATCATGGAATGACGTGAGATACTGGCTGGATGTGGTGTATAGGTCAAAGTACACCCAGATGATGGTAAGGCATTGTATGACAATGTGTGTAGACTTGGTGTCAGAGAAAGTTCGTGGTTTGTAAACCACTTTTATTTTCTTCCAAGGCTAGCTAAACAGGTTGCTGGATACCTCCCAGCAGTTGTACTCTGCCATGGTAGTTCTCATCATCTTTTTGATAGCTATATATAGCAGAAGTTCCACACTGAAGGCCAAAGGAACCTTTCATTAGTTCAATTAGAAACTAATTTGATTAGGTGTTTTCCATGATGTGGTGGTTGTTTGTAGTGACTCTCAGAATGTCTTTTCAGATATACATCTGCCAGATTTTTGAGCCCTTGGGAGCACATATACCTATTTACATGAGTGATGGATCTTTAAATTTGACATGGGAGCTTACCTGCATCTTCAGATCTAAAGATGAGAAGTGTTTGTCTCACAAGATCCACAGTACTTAATTGTGAAGTTCAGCTGTTCACTGAAAAGGGTGGATGCTTTAATTTATTATTGTCTTGAAATTTGTCAAATTAGGCTCTCTGCTGTTTGGGATTTCTTGCAAGTTGTACCGTTAGAATAAATTTTGGAATCAAGCCTTTATTTAGATGTCATGCTGTGTAAGGAGATTACTATTACTATTACTCCGCGAATCACTAAAAGTGTGTGGTGGAGGGTGCATTGCACCTATCCAAAAGGGTAATAGTTTGGAAGGGATATACGGGATATGGCAGAAGGCGCCCATGGGCTATTGTGAGGAACCATCCGAACATTCGCGTGGAGTGATCTAGGAAAACTATGGAAAACCCAGATGAGGATGGCCGGGGAGCTTTATCGAAAGCTACTCCTGTCGGATTTTAAGTTTACTCACCCGGTAAATCCTTTCTATTCCATTCCCTAATCACTCGTGGAAAAAATGAATACAGAAAAGAATCAGTTCTGGCCCTGATTTCTCTTATCTTATTTTCGTGGTCATTCCGAGATAAGAATGTTGCCGGTAGCAATATTTGTTTGCTGTCATTCTGAAATATGTCAGTTGTGAATTTTTCAATTAGCTTCCAGAGCAACGCCCTTTGGTGTTCCAGGTCTTCCCAACCTAACTCCTTCAACATCGCACTTTCGCTTTCCCTCCAACTATATATACACCTGTCATGAATCGGGCGGCTCTTCTTTGGACCGTCTATAATGCCTCAATTAATCCCTTTTGATAGGGACCCCATACAGAGCAACAATATTCTATGTGAGGACGCACTAGTGACTTATATGCAATCAATTTAACTTCCAGAGTGCATTGTTTTAAATTACGACCTAGAAATCGGAGCATACCATTTGCTTTCCCAATTACATTCTCGATATGTTCATTCCACGACAAATTATTACGAATTGTTACCCCTTGGTATTTAGCAGAATCTACTGTTCTAACGACAGTACCATTAATTGTATATTCAGAGCTAGATGGTGTCACCTTTTTACTCTTGCACATGACTTCACGATAAATAATAGCATCATTGGCAAATAATCTTTTTATCCTGCTTATTATGTCACAAAAATCATTAATGTACATGAGAAACAACAAATGTCCTATCACCGAGCGTGGTGGTGTAACGGATAGCGTTCTGGCCTCGCATTCGGGAGGACGGCGGTCGAATCCCCATCCGGGCATCCAGATTTTGGTTTTACATGGTTTCCCAAATCACTCCAGGCAAATGCCGGGATGCTTCCTTAAAAAGGCCATGGCCGAATTCCTTCCCATTCCTTGCCCCCATCCTTTCCTGTCTCTAAAGACCTCGCTGTTGAGAGACGTAAAGCAGTTAAAAAAAAAGGTCCTATCACGCTTCCCTGGGGAACCCTGGTCACTTACCTCGGTAAGTGATGAACTCTCACCGTCGAGAACTACACACTGTGTTCTGCCCTTCAGGAAGTCTGCAACACAGTCTCATATTTGTCTAGATATGCCGTAGCCATGAAGTTTCCTAAGTAATGTAGTGTGAGGCACAGTGTCAAAAGCTTTTTTAAAACTTAATAGATCTATATCGACCTGGGATTGCCCATCTATAATACGGCACAAGTCGTGAATTAAAAGTGCAAGTTGTGTTTCGCAGCATCGGCCTTTTCTGAATCCATGTTGATTTGGGTTTAAAAGCTCATCTTCATCCAAAAACCGCATGACATTTGAATAGATGATGTGTTCTAAAATACTACAAAATAATGATGCTAACAAGATCGGTCTATAATTTTGAGGATCATTAACAGTCCCATTTTTAAACACTGGAATTACGATGGCGGTCTTCCGTTCGGCTGGTATTTTTCCTTGAACCAAGGAGGTGGTATATAATTTCATCAAATACGGTGCAATTTCCTTTGCATACTTGGAGTAGAATCTTGTAGTAATACCATCTGGTCCGGGAACCTTATTGGTTTGTACATTCATAAGCAGTTTAGTTATTCCCCCGACATCAAGAACGAGATAATTCATAATTTTGTTGGTATGATTGGTAAATGTCGGAATCTCCTCTGAGTTTTCTGCCGTGAAAGCTTTTTTAAATATATTATTCAAGATTTCTGCTTTCACTACTCTAGTTTCGGATAATTCCCCATTTTCATTAATCAGTGTGGGCATAACCTTACGAGAACCTCTTAGTAATTTGACATACGACCAGAACTTTTTTGGATCAGTAATCAGATATTTGGATAAATTCCTGGCTTGGAATTCTTTAAACGCATCACGCATTGCCTTACGGACTTCTGCTCGTAACTGGACTAATTTAGCACGATTAGACGAGTCCTCTGATTTCTTTACCGTGGCATGTAAACGCCTTTGCTTCCTGAACAATCGCTTCACTTCCCTATTGAACCACGGAAGGTTCTTACTAACCTTAATAAGCTTCTTAGGAACAAATTTATTTAAACCGTTCCATATTATTTCTTTTAAATTAAACCAAAGTTCCTCAACACTTGTATTTAGCATGTGTATGTTTCCCTTATCGAAGCAATATACGAGTTTGTCTTTGTCATGCTTCAAATTCATACTAGATTTTAAAGTTGCCACAACTGCCTTATGGTCACTTATACCATCTTCTACACAAACTGTATCTACAATATCAGGATTGCTTATAAGAAAAATATCCAAAATGGATGAGGAATCTTTGTCGTACCGCGTTGGCTCTTGAACCATCTGTTCAAGAGATCTTTCTGCAAATACTTCTAGGAATGTTTCGGTTATTAAACTATCTCTTCCGCCCAACCTGAAACTGCATGTGTCCCAATTAACCGACGGTAGGTTAAAATCACCACCCACGATCAATATATGTCCCAGAAATTTTTTATAAATTTAATTAAGTGACTCTCTGAAGTATTCCGCGTTAGCCAAATCAGAATCCGGAGGTCAATAAAATGAGCCGATTATGAACTTTATTAGTTCATAGTGTGAAGTTGTTCAGTTTTTGCATGTTTTCAAAATTAAATTATTTTGCCCTATCTAAACAATTTAGGTGGTTTTCCAGTTCTGAGCAATTCTTTGAAAAATTCAGTGAGCCGCAGTTTTGTTTGTAGATTCAAAACTTTCAGAAATTCCAATTAAACAACATGAAAGCCAGCAGCTTTTTAAATTTGTGTATGTTTTCATTGTTAGTATGTGGTTGCAATTCTTTTTTATAGCTTATTTACAGCCATAACTTTTGAAACATGGGTCTGGCAGCCATTAGTTTCACATTCTTTTGGTGACCAGTACGGGTCTGTAGCAGATATCCTTATAAGCATCATGGCTTTCTTGCTACGACGCACAAAATTTATTACATCTGGGGTTCTTTTCCCTCAAGTTTTCATTAAGAGCCATCAAAATGCTATTAGCTGCTGTGGCATTGTGTGAATCCTGATATTTAGCACACACAACTCGTCACATTCTCACAACCGTACTATTATGAACTACGATGATAGTCCAGAACCTAATGTACCACATTTTTTCTTTAACATAGAACATAGTGAAACTTATACACAAGAAAGAACGATGTTTCTTTTACTCTCCTTATTTTTCCACGTAATCTCCTTCCTGTTCTATGGCCTTCCTCCAGCGATAAACAAGAATGGGTATGCTCTTGTGGTACCACTCCTTGTTCTGTTTATGAAGCCATTTCTTCACTGTGGGAATCACCTCTTCATTATACTCAAAATGTCTTCCACGAATGACATTCTTCAATGGCCCAAACAAGTGAAAGTCTGACGGTTGGGGTAATACTATCCAACCCTGTTTGGTGATGTGTTCCAACGTCCTCAAACTTGTGTGTGCTTTATCATGTTGAAGCAAACAATCACCTGGGTTGTTATGGCGTCCAAGTTGCTGGAAGTGCTTCTTGAGTTTGGTTAATGTGTTCATATGTGCTTCACAATTAATGGTTGCGCCTCTTGGCATCACATGAATGAGTATGACACCATCGCAGTCCCAAAACACAGTGATCATGACCTTACCAACGGAAGCAGTTGTTTTGAATTTTTTCTTCTGTGGAGAGTCAGGATGGCGACATTCCATTGATTGCCATTTTGTTTCGGGCTCAAAATGGTGAACTCAGGTTGCATCACCTGCCACAATCTGGGACAAGAAGGCTTCCCCCTCAGCTTCAAAACGTTTCAGCAACTCGGAAGAAATGTTCTTTTCTGAGAGTTTTGTGTCCCTTCCGTAAGACGGTGTGGAACCCATCGTGAACACTTAGGCCCTACAAGCTGAGCCTACTACAAACCCATAATAGCTATATTCCATATAAGCCACACTCCCAATACTCTGCTACATGCAATGTAATGGTGTTCCAAAGGTGCAGCCTTAAAAATACTACCCGTTTGAGAAACATTCTTTTTTATCAACAATTCTAAAAATATTGACTGTCAGTGTTTGAACGTGTGTGGAAAATTGTTGAAATGCTTCCTGTTAATTTTAATTCTGTATTACTCTTTTAAAAAATATATTTTAATAATTCTTTTGTGGTGTCTCCGACTCAGAGCCTTTAACGATGAGCCGCTACTGATTTTCACCATTATTAAGGAAATTTTGATGAATGTGTTTTCAAGTGCAGGTGCAGTGGTAATCACTGGGAATTATATGGAGAGTGGTCAATTTTTTCTCAGCCATATAATGGGATGAGATCTTTTTGTTCATTGAGCTGTATGTAGAGATGCCTTGTCATGAAGCAAAGCAGTCCCTTTACTGAGCTGTTTTGATTGATTGACACAGTTTAGATCTTACAGTATGTGTCTGAATTAATTCTGTTACCCTAAGGCAAAAAATATACAAGTGACACCTCCCCCATTTTCCCATCCCAAATTATAATTCACATGATTTTTCAGGCTGATATTGTTTGCTTCAACTTCACTTTATTTGTTGATGTAGAATGCCTCCATTCCATGAATTGTTTAATGATTCTGTGGTAACATGAGTCACACATTTCATCTACAGCAACAATTCAGCTTAATAAATTTGTCACCTTCATTACTGTACTCCTCAAAGAAATTCAAAGCACTGGCTACTCAATTGGTATGGTGCACCTCAGTCAGCATTTTTGGTCCGTGCTTGAAACTTTCGGAAGCTTAAGCATTCTGTAAAAATTTTACCAAGAATATTTCTTGAAACTTGAGGAAATTTGTTAGAAGGACAAAATCCTAAAGCATCTTTTTTCTTCTAATTTTCAGCAAGTCATAGGCTAATAAGTGTATTTATAGTATATTGAATTTTGGTAATCTGTAAATGGATGTAGATGAAAATAGGAGAAATATAACATCTGCTCCTATCCTACTCTTTTGTCAGAAATACTGTCCAAATTAACATTCTCATCTAACAAATCAGACACCATCAAAAGTTCAAATAAGTTCTTACTTCACGTACAGTGGCAATAAATTTTGTGACTTGTTCAGGCAGATAGACAAAAATTATGAACTAGATATATCTTTCACTGGTATTAACTATTTAAACTTGTGATTACCTTCAGAGGCCTTGCAACATTTTTGCATAAAGTTATTTATGTCTAGGCTGGTGGACCAGCTTGCTTGCCTGGTATCAGCTCTTAAGCGGGCTCGATCTGAGGCAGCTCAACATGCTGCCCGTCGCTCACGTCGCTCGTCGGTACCCTCAAGTACGGGTGGGCTCCTTCCCTCTGCAACCCAACCTACCCACCACCATGCTCCTGACCCACTGGGTGCCCCATATTGCCGGGTAGCTGCAGTTTTCACATCCCTGGTACGTCTTTTGGGTGTACCAGCTGTCCGGGAGCGGGTACTACGTGCAATGGCACAGTGTGGAACATGTTGTTGTTTCCAGCCTCAGGCAGTGGTGAGTAGTTTATAAGAATTATTTTATTTTATTTCCCCTTTTACTGTGAATATTCTGGTATTTTTAGACATTCAGGCGCATATAGGTCATATACATTTTTGTATAGGATTTATGTATGCTAATAAAATGGAGATAATGCTGCTGCACTTTGAAGAAATTTGATTAACTGCCTGATTACAGTTCCATTGCTACCTGACACTAGTATCATCAGACAAGGTATGAAGTGTAATGTCACATAGAATTTGTTGGCTGTGTTAGCATATTGTCCTGTTAGTGATATATAGTTCAGTGATACAGCTAGTAAATATTTTCTATGCTTTAAAGATGGTATATGATGATATCTTCTTATTCAGAATATACAGCTGATAATTAAAAGTATAACATAAACTGTGAATAAAATTACTTTCAGCTGGTTTTTAGATCATTTAAGTCAAGAATGTCTAAAATACACTTCTTTTGATCACCAAATTTCAAATGTATTATTTTAGAGATATAAACTTATTTCTAGCATGTTACGTTTGAGCCTCCATTCTCTTCAGGCATTGCAGATAACTTTCAATGGATATTTTACAATCAACCAGTCATTCCAAAAATGGATGTAGAAATTTTCCTTTTTAAAGTCAGTTGAAGATTCATATCCTGTTTCGCTTCTCCAAATTTTTATTCTACAAAAACAATTATCTTTTTACTTGCAGATATCTCACTTTCTTCTTCACATGTTAAAGAAAACTATGTTTTTAAAGACTGCCATGCCTGTCGTCTTCTGACTGCACTACCCCACTACCTCAATGAAAACTGAATTGCCACTACCCACACAATGATTCACAATGCTTTCTGGCAGCTATCTCGTTGCTTTATGTACCCATGCTCGGGCAGTTTGTTTACCGTGGGAAAATTTCCTCCAAATTCAGGTTCTTCCCCTTAATGTGTCTTGGTTGTGCCATCTTTCTCAACTAAATCTGTTACCAATTCCTTCATGATTTCTCAGAATTCACCAATCATCTTCTAATGGTGATATGTTGTAGTCACAAATATTTCAAAAACTTTTTGTTAATTTAATTTAATTGCAATGGAGCCTCTTCTCCAGTGACAGTTTCCCTATACACCTATTTCTTCTCTTTTCTTTTCCTACCTACTTTTTCCCTCTGCTAATTTCAATTTTAAATTCTTTTAGCATTTTTGGTAAATTATTCCAATCCCTGATTCCCTTACCTGTGAAAGAAAAACTTCCCAAATGCCTGATATTGAGTGTCGATTTGTGGTCATGGTAATTTTTTCTCTTCCGTGCATCTCTCCTAATTCTTCAACCAATGTCCTTCTACATCTTATCACCAATATATGCCTTGTACACTCACAAGATTCTCTTTATCCTCCTCTTGTCTTCCAATTAATCCCACTCTACCTCCTTTACATTACTTACTGATTGTGTTCTGCAGTTCCAGCAGCTCTTCTTTTCACACACGAAGCGAGATGGGTGAGCGGTTAACATTCTGGCCTCGCATTCAGGAGGACGCCGGTTCAAATCCCCATCTGGGCATCCAGATTTGGGTTTTCCATTGTTTCCCCAAATCACTCCAGGCGAATGCCGGGATGCTTCCCTTACAAGGCCATGGCTGAATCCCTTCCCATTCTTTGTCCCCAGTCCCATCCTGTCTCTAATGACCTAGACGTCGATGAGGTGTAAAGCAGTAAGTAAAAAAAAATCCTTCTTTTCACACCCTCCAACTCCTTTATTATTCCTGACTGCATTGCTGTCTCTCAATTCTGTTATGTTCCCTTCTCACCAACCTCTTTAATCACTTCACTTCCCTATTATAGTATGTAGGTTCTACACTTATCTTTATTATCGGTTTTGGAATAAATATTTCTTCACCCTTTTCTATTATTTCCTTGAATGCTTTCCATTTCGACTCTACTGTACTTGTGACTTCCTTCCATTTGTTAAAACTTTCCCTGAAATATCTCCTCAATTTTGAAATTGGTGCCTTTTTATAATTGTGACCCATTAAATTCGGACCACTGGTTTACTGAATCCTCTAATATCCATCAGACAGTTTCCCAGAAATATTCTCTCATTTTCCCACCATAAATTTTTAATTTTTAACTATCTTTAGGTATTATTAAATTTCACTGTCAAAATTTTATTTAACTACTAAATCACTATTATATCAATACTCCTTATGTTCTCATATTTATTCTGTTAACTTTACTTTCACACACTTTTAGATTCTTTAAAGTACAATAGCTTTAGTTATGAAACTCTCTCAGACTTGAGATTAGTATCAAAACTTTTCTATATTCCTCTGGAATTTCTGACATTATCAGGAATCTTGGGCAACGTGTTCTTGGTTTAACTTAATAATCCTATAACGGTCTTCATTTCTCACTATTGCATCCACATTTTAACTCATTTATACTGTGCCAAATCCTTACAGTACTACAGTAGGATTAATTATTTACTCATCCCAGCATAAGTCTCTAAAAAGAGTTGAATTGATAGATTAGTGGCCTAATAATGTAATTAAAGAGTATCAACAATTACAGCAATAGAGACAGCTGATGGAAATATAGTTTGCAATATAAGAAGTATCAAGGAAGCCATGAAACAATATTTTGACAAACTACTAAATAGACCTAATGGGATAAACGATGAAGAAACAAGTCAGAGGATAATAGATGAGGGCACCCCAATAACTTGGTCAGAAGTCGAGAGAGCTCTCCATAAGATGAAAAGTGGCAAGTCAGCAGGAGCCGACGAAGTTACAGCCGACATGATTAAAGTTGCCGGTCCACCAGGGATACAATGACTGTATAGAGTTCTCAGAACAATATGGAATGATAACCAAATACCAGTAGACTGGACGAAAGGGTGATAATTCCTATATTCAAGAAAGGGAACAGAAGGAAAAGTGAAAACTATAGAGGTATTACCCTCCTATCCCACAACCTCAAAATTATGGAAAAGATATTTGAAGCTAGAGTACGAACAATATTACAGCCCATCTTAGAAGAGGAGCAACATGGGTTTAGGGCTGGAAGAAGCACACAACAGATCTAATATTTGCCTTGAGAATGCTGGTAGAAAAATATTGGGAAAGAGGGAAAAACCTAATTATTGTGTTTATGGACCTAGAAAAGGCATACGACAATGTTCCTAGATCAACTATCTGGAAAAGTCTAAGAAAACTTAAAATACCAGAGTACCTCATTAGAAAGATCCAAATGCTGTACAATAACTGCAAGAGCTGTGTCAATGTTGGGGATGGTTACTCTGAATGATTTAGTACAACCAAAGGAGTACAACAAGGAAGTGCCCTTTCACCCCTTCTGTTCATAGCGGTGATGGATAACATCTTAAAGGAACTAAAAAGAACATTCAATAGAGATCTACAGGCACTGGTGTTTGCAGATGATGTAGTAATATGGGATGAAACAGAAGAAGGAATACAAAACAAACTGAAGATGTGGAATGATAAGTTTGAAGAATATGGAATGAAATTGAATAATAATAATAATAAAAAAAACTGTAGCACTGAAAATAAGTCGAAAGAATACAGACTGTCATATAAAATTACAAGACCACGAAGTTGAAGTTGTTGACCAATTCAGCTACCTGGGGAGCATAATTGCCAATAATGGTAGAAGTGAGTTAGAAATAATGAGTAGAGTAACCAAAGGAGCCAACTTCTACAGTACCGTGCAAGGCTTACTATGGGACATTAAGGTTCCCAGAAGAACAAAAATTGTCTTGTACAAATCATATCTCATTCTTATTCTCATATATGCTTTGGAAACATGCACACTAACATCAAGGGACCTTAGCAAGATCCAAGCATGTGAAATGAAGTTTCTTAGAATGGCCCTCCAGAAAACTAGACTTGACCGCATAAAGAATGATGAAATTAGATCAAACCTAGAGCTAAGGGAATCCATGGAAGAGAGACTTAGGTCATCAAGACTACGGTGGTTTGGGCATGTGAAGAGAATGACTAGTAAAAGCCTGCCAAAAACTTATTTGGAAAAAAGGATAGTGGGCAAAAGACCAATGGGAAGATCAAGAAGAAGATGGACAGACCAACTGAAGGAGGACGTAGAGAGAAGAGGCTGGAATTGGGAGTACATCACAGACAGAGAAACCTTTCTGGACAGGAAAAGGTGGAAAACAATCGTCTATAACAACCAAGGCTCGTAAACCACACCCGGGAAACTGGAGATGGTCCCCAACGATAATGATGATGAATTCTTGGAATAACTCTCAGAAAAGTTCACTGTAAACTTCTTTTCGTTTTGGTGTAAGTATCTATGCCGTTACTTATATTTTGATATCAAAGACTGTAATTATTGTGGGTGGAGGTTAAAACCGATTAATTATGACCTAGCGAATTCATCTATAAATGGTGATGAACTGACATACAGTATCAAAAACTTGAAGTAGGCAAAGCTTTCAGTCATCATGAATGTCCTTCAAAATTACGCCTCATTGTTGGTGAATTGTTCAAGACCCATCATTTTTTAATTGTCTGAAGGTTTTACAGCAGTCATGTATGCACTCCTGGCAGTGTCTCATTTTTTAAAGTTTGCTAAGACTGTATTAATTATGCAATGTACTAGAAATTTATTGCAATAAATTAAATTAATAAAATAGACTATGACTACATAATAGCAATAATTTAATATTCCACCTACAATCAGTCTGGTAGCTCAGTGCATAAGGCATTCACCCTCAGCATTCAGGGTCTCAAGTTCAAATCCCAGTGTGATAGTGTATTACATGGTTTCTGATTTTTTCCTATGAGCACACTACAGAAGTTGATGGTCTGCATTCCACTTAAATTTGTACATACAGCTGTGACAGAACAAAATGTACAGCAAGTAGAAGTTCTGTCACCAAGTCATAAGACCATGGAAATTTACTTTTCTTCACTGGTCATTACCATTTGCATCAGTGAACAATAAAATTGAAGAATAAAGAGACATTAAAAAAGAAAAAAAGTTTCCTGTCAATTATCTGAAGGTATAACTGATTGAATAAATTATGTTCTTAAATTTAAGTAGTCTGTTTTTCGTAGGTGGGAGCCTTGGTGGAAACATTACGCCAGGCTGGAAGCAGCAGCCGTGTTCGTCGTCTTGTGTTCTCACTACTAGAACGTACTTTGTACCGTGAACTGGGTGCCATTGTTACTGATAGGGATACTCCATGTCCAATATGTCGCTGCCAGTCACAGTCATCAGAATTCTTACTAGACTCAACTGATGGACTCTCAGGGCAGGGCGAAATTAACAGGTATGTTGATTAAGATTCCAGATAAATACAACTTCAAAGAAAGGTGATATTTTAGCTTTATCACAATATATGTTCAACTGAAATCAAATGTCTTTGCCTGATTTTATTTCATTATGTAACTCGCCCTTGGATTGATTGTTCTAAAATTCTTTTGGCCGCCACCTTACTTGATTAATCCCCAAATAAGGAAAGATAAGGTTCACATTATAATAAAAGTCACTGCAGCTAAGTTGAAATCCAAAGTTTCTATATATTCTCAATAAAATTTGTACAAGTCCGAACAATTGATTGGCTATCGGCAAATCTTCTCCAAGTTCTTTGACTGAAAATTATGAAAAGCAGTCAGACCAAACCCTGTTATAAGAATTTAAAAGTCGCATTGAAATTCACTTAAACTGTTCCACTGTACTACAAAATTTTAAAAATGGCTGCCCCTGCACATGCCTTGCCACACAGCACTTCCTGCTTTTAGCGCATAGTGCTACACAAAACCAACAACTTCTCCGTTGCAGTGATCACCAGCAAAAGGCAACATGTTGGTCGTATATATAGTCTGGCTAAAACTTTTCCTGGTCCAAAGGTCAACTGGCATGGAAACAATGTATTTATGTGCCAGATTTCATCATAAATTTTTCATTTTTGACTCCCAATACTCCTACTGTTCTAAAATTTTACCAGTAACAAGGATTTTAAGTAAATGTAAATTTTGATCCTTATAAAAAAATTTGTATTTTCAACCATTTAGCTGTAAAAAATCATTTTCTGTTTGACACAAAACTCTGCCTCTAATATCTGCAATTTTATTGCTACGAGGCTCAGACAATATTTAATTTATTTCTAATTAAATTCTCTTTCCTTTGCCTTCTGCTCCTGCATTTTCTTCATAAACAAAAGTTGGTTTCTTTCTTAAATACATTACAGACTTTGATTCTGTTTAAACTGGGTCTCTCTACCTCCATAGCGATTATTTTATCTAGGCGATTCCAACAATGTATTTTTGTAAGAGCTATCAAAACTGATATCACTTAATTGAGCCAATAAAATTGCTTCTTCCATTTCTTCTCCTCCCACATCGCTGTTTCATTGGAAGTCCCTCCTCAGTGTTACTAGCCATTTTCTCTATGATTATTTAAATTATATTATGTTCGTTCTATATTACCACAGCTAGATAATGGTAATAACAGTGCTGACACTGCCTTTTTTTTCTTTAATAATCAGCAGCTGTTCTCAATGATTAAAAGGTCAAATAAAACACACACTGAGGATTTAGCCTAGAACTTTGGAGCTATCGGCATTTAGCATCAAAAATATAAACATAATTTTACACTAGTATTTTAACTACTGGCAAGTTCCAGTGTCATTAACTAAACTTATTAATTTCTAGTACTACGTTTATTCAGCCCTGTTTTTAGGATTCTTTAAAATATTATTTTGATTAATTATATATATATTCATGTGGCGGGCTCGGATGTGACCACATCTTTCCCCCTGCCATATGTCTCGCCTCCTACATGAGTAAGACTAAAGTCGAAATATTGTGTAATTCTTTTGTTTTTGTGTTTTTACGTGTCTCGCCCTCCTGCCTTCATCAGGAGGGCGAAACACGTAAAAACACAAAAACAAAAGAATTACACAATATTTCGACTTTAGTCTTACTCATGTAGGAGGCGAGACATATGGCAGGGGGAAAGATGTGGTCACATCCGAGCCCGCCACATGAATTATTATATATATATATATATATATATATATATATATATATATATATATATATATAATAACAATGAGCAGGAAAAAGCTTTAAGGCAATAAAATTAAGGAAGGATAGGGAAATATGACCAGCCGACTCGGCTGTCTATGTGTACACATGTGACGCCGCCTGGGGCTTCACCTTCTGCACGTTTAAGGCTGCTGTAGGCCGAAATATTGCACTTCTCTTGTGTTTGTTTTTTGTTCGTCGTCCCAGCCGCCTTCATCTGTGGTAAGTGCTGGGTCATATTTCCCTATCCTTCCTTAATTATATATATATATATATATTCGATCCTTAGATTGTAATCTTGTTTAACCTCCTGGGGGGGGGGGGGCACCTAGGCTAAATAGACGACCTCTTTGTTTTTTTTTAGCTCTACAATTTCCCACCGGATGGCAAAAATGAGGGGTCTCTTCTTCACATTTGCTACAGGCCCCGCATTCCCGTGCAATAGACCCCGTTGTAAAACATGCAGCATGCACCCAGCCTCTACCACTTACTCCAATCCTACTACAGGTGAAACATTCCCTATCATTGGTCATGCTACTTGCATGACAACACACTTTATATACCAACTGACATGCCTCCATTGCTCGAGTTCATATATAGGCCTCACAACCAATCCCCAAGCTATCAGAATGAATGGCCACAGACAGACAGTTTATACTAACAATGAGGCCCATCCAGTTGCAAAACATTCCAGTTCCCACTAAATCAATAATTTGAACATCTGTTTTTCAGTTATGGCAATCAGAGTTTTCCCTAACAACACGACCCCCTCTGAACTTCGGAGGTGGGAACTAGCCTACCAGAATATCCTTGACACCAGACATCCTCCTGGCCTCAATCTCCAATAAACTCTGCCCACCAGACCCAGCACTTATTATCTATACCATTTACATTTTTTGTATTTCTGTATTTACTATTATCCATGCTATTTACATTTATTTTACTTTTCACTTATAGTTATATATATATATATCCCCACCCAGTTATTATTCACCTCTTTCAATAATAACATATCGTCATCAGTATCGATTATCGATCCAATATTTGAGCTTACTCTCCCCCCTCCCCCTTCCACCTAAACTACCATCCGCGCCTGAGACGCCATTCACCAGTCGACCGTCTATGTGTACACATGTGACGCCGCCTGGTGTTTCACCTTCTACACATTTAAGGCTGCTGTAGGCCGAAATATTGCGCTTCTCTTGTGTTTGTTTTTTGTTCGTCGTCCCAGCCGCCTTCATCTGTGGTAGGTGTTGGGCCATATTTCCCTATCCTTCCTTAGTTTTATTGCCTTAAAGCTTTTTCCTGCTCGTTGTTATTATATATATATATATATACAAAAAAAAGGATAGCGAAATGAACCACCACTTACCTTAGATGATGGTTTCATGGGGTGAACAAAGAATGTAAGATAGTTTCCTACACCATCCTCCCTCCATAATGTTTTCCTGTTGATAAAGGGCCAAGTCCCAAAATATGAATTGTTTTTCCTGTTTTGTGCTTTTTTTATGTATTCACCCCATGAAACCATCATCTAAGGTAAGTGGTGGTTCATTTCGCTATCCTTTTTTGTAAATCCATTTGCTACTTAGCTCCTATTATTTCCTGGTTACTATATATGTATATATACATAATTTATTGTCTTTCAGCTTTCAATTTTGAAATCTTAAATACATGTTGATAAGAATTTTTAAATTCTTTTTGACTTTCACAGTTGGTCCTGTGTGGAGCTATTTCGCCCATTGTTGGAGGGTGATATCGCAGAAATGCGTCTCAGTCAAGCAGTCACATCACATCTGTTACGACAAGTTAAGCGCTTTGTTCCATCTGTTAAGCATCAATTGCTGTTACGTGTTTTCTTGCCCACATTTCTGGCAGCCAAGCAACGATACCTTGATCAACAATTTGAATCTGATAAGTAAGTGGAAGATACTATTGTAATTATTTAACATAGAAAATTAAACATTTTTCATATTTAATTAAATATTTCAATAGGTGGAAGTGTGATGGAGACTGACTCTTGTTTTCAATTTAATAATAATGAGTTCCTGCTGGGATGCTCAGAGGTGGAGAAAATTGAAAGAATGATCACATTTCTGTGCTACATGTTGGATGCATTAAAGTCACCAAGAGACTATGAATTTCAGAAAACTGAACATTTAATCAGTTACCACCATCAAATCATTGTTTATTATTTTCTTTATAAACTCATTCTTAGTTCTTTCTAACATATTTTTTGTCCCCTTGTCATTTTAGACATGTTTAGGCCCATTTTCAATTATTCAGCAGATTGTCTTTTTTTCACGTCTACTCACTTGATCAGGTCCACAAGTACTTTCTTTTATTCAGTTCCTGCAGTTTCAGTGAAGTAAAACTACATGGATTCAGAACTTTGCGTACATTCAACAATAAGCACATCTTTTCTAAATATCAAGCTATAGTTGCTGGTACTGCCATGCTCATATGTAACCAAATGAACTGAATTGGTCATTACTACATTTGCTCCTGAAAAATATTGAAACTTTTCTAGACAACTAAATAGTCAGTCCTATATGCTGCAGGGTGTATAATCAGGTGACTGTAAAAATTGAGACTTATCCACCTCACCAAAAAATGCTGTATATTTCAGCTTAATCGTTTTACAAACAAAAATAATGACCATATTTTACCATTAGACACACTGTGTAAACATCAAATGCACTTATTATTATTAATCTAAATCATTTTAGAGTTGTTATGTTTCAATATAGAACATTAAAGATACTGTTTTCAAACAAAATACTAATTTTGAACAAATGATGGGACACAAATATTTAGATGTTATACCGATCCCATAAAATTAGGTTTTAAACCAGCAATAAAGACTTAGGAGCAGGTATTCTTATTTATATGACTCTGTTAATGGGCTGTGTGCAAGGTATTTCTGTTGAAATAAATGTTAGAAACAAAGTCAATAATGTTTCACTGGATCCCTCCAAGATTTTTGACTGTATGAGCCTTAAACTAATTGTAAATAATTTGGAAACAATATATTTGGTATCAGAAGTTAGATTGTTTGCAGTTAACAGAATGTTATGTAACGGGATGAAAATGGGAGAGCATTTTGAAGAGATACAGAATGGATATGGTCAGATCTATTTGAGTATGTCAATGTGGAACAAAGGTAAATCCCAAAAAAGTTAGCTTATTGCATATGCAAGTGTAATACGATTTTTTTATTACTATATGTTGGAGGAGAAATTGATTGTTGGAGGCATAAAAAGTAAATATCTTAATGTATCATTTGTCAAAACACATTGGGTGGGTGGTAGGCAGAGGTTTCATAATTCTTTATATATTGAATAGGATGATTTTGAGGACATATCAGGGATGTGAAAGAATTAGAATGCAAAACATTGGTGACCCTGTTGTTTTAGCATGGTGGAGAAGTAATAGATCCATGATATCAAACACAGGAGGTTTAGGGGTGCAAATGAGGGTAATTGGAATTGTGCCTGAAAATTATCATAAATTACAATTAGCAACTGGTATATTTAGGTAGTTGGGTTGGGAGTCATGGGAACTATGGCAATGGACTTCATGGGTTTTCCACCGGATAATTTCTTTATTAAACTCTTTATTTAACAATGTTTCAGCAACTAACTCCATTGTCTTCATCAGGTGAGCTGTCAAATCATAGCTACAAGACTGAATGCCTCATGAGCGAGTAGCCCACTGCCATAGAGGCTTTCCGCTACTCTCACACTGGCCGGCGCTTCAATCGGGCTGTGATGGGGTCCAGATTGGCGGCTGTGTGTCGGCTCTCTTCTGCATGGCTCACTATTAGCCCAGCCCACAACAGTGACCTCACTAGAATGGCTGCTGCCGGAAAGGCTTTCCGCTGCTCTCCGATTGAAGTGCCGACCAATGGGAGAGCAGCGGAAATCTCTCCAGCAGCGTGCTACTTATAGGAGCCAGGACTCGCTCATGAGGCATTTCAGTCTTGTAGCTTCGATATGACAGCTCACCTGAGAAGGCAACGGAGGTAGTTGCTGAAACATTGTTAAATAAAGAGTTTAATAAAGAAATTATATGGCAGAAAATCCGTGAAGAATTCATTTCATCCATACACCGGGAAAAACTTAATTCTCATGTTATACAGTAGAATTCTGGAGCATGTCATATGCTCTAACATTATGAATTTTCTAGATGTAAATGATTTACTTATATCGTACCAGCATGGATTCTGGAAGAACAAATCATGTGAAACACAACTGGCCCTATTTTCGTTTGACGTAATGAAAGTTATCAATGTAGGTTCACAAGTTGATGCAATTTTCTTGGATTTTCAGAAAGCTTTTGACCCTGTACCACACAACCGACTTTCAGCGAAGATTTGAGCATACATTATATCAGATCAGATTTTCGAATGAATATGCAGTCTTCTGACTGGTTGGTCACAGTATGTTGTTATTGATGGGGAAGCCTCTTCTAAGCTAGATGTTACTTTGGGCATTCCTCAAGGAAGTGTAATAGGAACACTTCTTTTCCTAATTTTATAAACGATCTTAGTGACAATGTTAAATGCAGGTTGCGTTTGTTTGCTGATGATGCACTTATCTATAGGGAAATAAGGTGCTCTGACAATTGCTTAGAAATTCTGTGCGATCTGGATGTTATTTCAGATTGGTTCCATTAATGACGGCTTACACTTAACTGCAATAAGTTCAAGGCAATAAAAATAAGTAATAAAAATTCAGTTATTGACAGGGTTATTCCCCTAAAGTATCTGGGTTAATAGTACAAAGCAATGTGAAATGGTACTTGCACTACTCGTACAAAGGAAATAGCTTACAAAACTCTAGTGTGTCCACATTTGGATTATTGTTGTGGAGTTTGGGGATCCATATCACAACGGATTGATTGTCACATTAGAGAAAGTACAGAAGAGAATCACTCGATTCGTGACTGCTAGTTACAGTCCTTCCGAAAGTGTTACAGATTTGATGCATATATTGTGCTGGGATTGTTTGGCAGACAGATGACATCATTTTCATTTGAATTTATTGGAGAATATGCGAAAATCTGTAATATATGAATGCAACGAAATACTTCTTCCATCAACCTATTTAGGTGCAATGACAGGAAGGACAAGATTAGAGAAATAAGATGCCATACTGATGCTTATATGTATTCTTTCTTTCCTTGTTCTGTTCGGGATTGAAATGCACAGATTTAAGATTGGTGCTTAGCACCATCTGCCACCTACAATATTTGTTAATTGCAGAGTATAGATGTAGATGTTATGGCCGGACTTACAGTTTCACATGGAACATCCTGGCATAGCTCACATGATTAAGCAGAACTCTTACAAATTTCTGGCATCTGAATATTTGAACCTGGGACTGTGAACTATAAGATCAAGCATCCTAACCATGGAGCTACTAGACCATTACCATTACCAAACCAGTACTTTATTTTAGGAATAAGGGCATGAGAAAATTATCATTTTCACATATTAGAACAAGTTATTAAGGTATACGCTGATCAATTTACATTGTGCCCTGAAAAATTTAAAGTAAAAATTGTTGAAATGCAGATGTAAGTGTGTAGGGAAATTTCCAGTGATGCATGTGCTTCATTGCAGTTAATTATTATTATCATTATTATTATTTAAGATGGTGGCTACAGGTGCATTATTTTTTTGTATCATGGGATACCTCCTAACATCATGTGGGGCCCGAATTTGCTGAGCAAAGTGCAGCAACCCAATGTGACATTCTTCCAATAAGTATTTTGAAATTCCCTGAAGAGATATTCAGCCATGTTCCATGATTGGAAATGTGTTGCTGGTGCAGCACATTATGCATGAACTGACCTTTCAATAATGTCTCAGATATGTTCAACTGGTTTCATGTTTGGCACTCTAGGTGGCAAAATCTTTTGCCGTCATTGTCCACAATGTTTTTCAAACCAATTGTGAACAATTTTAGCCTTGTGATTTGAATCGTTGTTGCCCTGAGAAAGACCATTATTATTTTGTGAATATGTAGGCCATTAATTCAAATATTCTCCAAGTAGCTGAAAATAACCTGTTACAGTCAACGGTTGGTTCAGTTTAATTTATGATCCTAGTCCATGCAAAATTAACACTGCCCATACTAGGATAGAGTCACCAACAGTTTGTACAGTGTCTTCAGACAAACTGGAGTTTTCAATTCTTGTAAGACCCTAGGCTGATACCGGGGCTGGAGTATAGCCTTAGTGCCTCAACTAAACTCTTGATGTTGACTCACAGTTCTATGGAAAACTTACGAAATAATTTAGACTTGACCATGTAGCCAGGATAACTCAACTTAAATGCTTGAGGTCGCCACAATATTTGTTAATCCACAAATGGAGAAAAGGTTATCAGATAACTATGAAATAATAACAGTTCACTTTCCTTAATCTTCAGGTTTATTTAAAAGAAAATCAAAAGTTCAAAATAGCATTCTAAAAGTTGAATTGGTGAATCGAACATACTTTTCCAAAAGTTTGCAAGTTGTGGAGAGATGTTAGAACCGACCAAACCCCTGATGGAAATTTACCAGTTCATGTTACAAGTGTAGCGCGCCGTACCCCGAAGTCACAAGATGGCCGACTCGGTAGCGTCACCTTTAACCGTCTTCCTCTCAACCTCACAGACACTTACACAGACTATACACCCATACTGCTCAGCTCTCAAACGAATAAAGAATGGCAGATCAAGTGCGCACCAGATTATATAGGTTCTATGATGTCACAGCCAAAATGCAGCTTTCTGCTACCACCTAGTAAAATTAGGCCTTAGCTAACTCTGTAACCAAACAGATATACGGTAATTAAAGGCTAACAGTGTTTAGACTTTTTTAATAGAGAAACAGTGGATATGCAGTGAGTAACTTTAAGCATTTAGTTATAAAGATCTATTTTATCCTGCGCGTATGAGGCGACCTACTTTCTGCTTAGGGGAATTACTACTCTCTTTGAGCTTGCATTATTTCGTCATTCCGGCTAAATCACTATTTAACTAATCTATTATCATTATCAGCGTATTCTCCCAAAATTCCTGAGTTTAGTGGTGTAAGTTTTATTGAGATAGATGCACGGATAGTGAAATTACAGCTTTGACAAGATTTACAAAAATGCTATATGTATTTTAATTTAATAACTTTACTTCTATTGCTTTTATTGAAAATGTAAAATTACCAAAATATTCTCAGAGTTAAATTACGCATTCTGAAAGTTGTCTTATCTCTGTATCTAACTTCGATTGGCTGTAATAAATTCCTAAACTTGTCACATGGCAACATGATGAAATAATTTCCAAAATCTTTATAAAATCGGTTCTACTGCATGAAATGGCCTGAAATTAATATATGTTATATTAGATTTTTGGGTCTTTCAAGAAATCTACTTTTTATTCCGAAAGCTTTCTAGGATTCTGTGATAAAAAAAAATGCTAAAAGTGCATCTAACAGAGTGTTTAAAAATTGATTTAAGTTATTTACACGTCCAGAAACTACGGAATTTTAGTGAATTTATTCTTTTATTGAATCATTATTCCTTTAAGATTACTTTATTTCATCTGAAAGTGTGCAGAAATAGTGAAATCGAATATCAAAAATCTATTGTTTGGTGAGCTGAATTATTACGGATTATCACATTTCAGGTTAGTAAAAGGTTTTTATATCATTGTAGAAAGTTAATTTAGTTGTTTTATTAAATGTTGAGCCACTTTATTGCTCTTAAATCGGTTTAGAAATGACGAAATGCTTACATAGTAGAAGCTCATTGTTTCAAAACTGAATTATTGAAGATTCTTTTATTTTTGGTTGATTTAGAGTTTGTTTACTGTTATACAAAGTTTATTTACGGCTTTTATTAAATACTGGCAGTCTTAACTGCATTTAAATTGGTTTAGAAATGGTGAAATTAAACTATAACAAAGTTTATTTTTTGGAAATTGAATTTATGTGAATTAACCTATTTCCTACCAAGATAATGTTTTCTTATGGTCATAGAAAGTTGATTTAGTCCTTTTATTAACTTTTGAATACCTTTACTGCTTCTAAAAGGGTTTATTTAGTCTGTTTGGTCATGGTATCTGCATACTATATAAAGCGTCACTCTCCTAACCTATATAAGAAATGAAACTATCTGTTACTAAAGAGTTAGCTTCCCCCCTTAATGCCTAAAGGTGAGGAGCTAGAATTTGATAAAATTCTAAGGTGCTTACATTCTGTATCACATTTGAACCTTACCAATAGCTCTTAGCAACTGGAATTATGACTCATCTGACCACACAACCTTTTACCAATTATTTAGAGTGGACCTAATATATTCAGGAGCCCAGGATAGTCACTGCAGCTGTTAGAATTTTGTTGGCAGAGACATTTGTGACATTCTTCTGAAGTCACAAACAATTTCTGAAATGGAATGCTCCATGTGTCTGGCCTCAGTTACCATTCTGCTTTAAAAGTTTGTTAAATTATGTCATGTGGCCATTATCACTTCTGAAAACCTTTCTCGAGAGTACAAATGAAAGCCCTGACACTGTAGGGTACTGTTATACATTTCTTCCATGATGCTACTGCCATCTGGATATTTGGGTCTTCCAATCCCATAACTTTGCGGACTTCAGTGTACAGTCTCAGTTGCTGTAATTATATGCCAGTATCATCTACAATGTTTTACTTTTTTTTTAAGTTTAATGTTTAATCTAATGCTATAATATTTCAGAACTGTTGCATTTAGTACTTTTATAATGATTTATTAAATAAGTCATTCAATCCACTATCAAAAAACTACCATGATATTCATAGATGGTAAGGTAGATAGAATGTGATTGGGGGTGAGAACCTTTGCTAAAGGGAATGAGGAGCTGTATCACTTTGTATTGATCATCATGGCATAGATAGGGACTGCCTTTAGCAAATTTATTCTTTAGTAATTTGTCAGCTGAACTGTTACTTGAGATTAAGTAATTAATTATTTTTCTATGTATATAAAACCCTATGCTGGTAATGTTCAAAGTAGTTGAATTAATCAGCGATACATTAGTATGACACATGATTAATTTATTAAAAAAAAGGATAAGTTGAATTGATGAATGGTGAATTCCTGTTTCACTTGCTCCTGTCAAAGGAAATAGTGGTGTAGTACCTTTTGTTAACCATGCCTGGTTTGTCTCATGTTAAAAATGAAAAGATGAATTAATGATGGTTCTTAATCAATTATGCTTGCTTCATACCAACCCCTCCCTCCCCCCCTTCCACCCTTCCTCCGCTCACACACATGCACATTTTACATTTAACTTTTTTTGCTTTCCTGAAGCTGCATACTTTTTATTTTTTGTTGATGAACCCAATATTGATTTCTCTACTCAGACTTCTAGTCTCATCATGCCTCTCTGCATTGGTGTCTCTTCTGAGCTCCAGCATGTTGCTGGCTGGAGAATTTGCACGTGAACAGGGATTGGAACATATACGTCAACTTGTATCACTGTCACCTTTCACCCGTTCCTGCTGCACCCTACTCAAGATTGCTGCTGCTGTTGACATGTGGCGGATTTCTTTTGAGGCAAAGGTTAGTAACTAAGCATTGATGGAGCTGACATATGGCTTCAGAAAATGCATACAGTAGCTATTTAGTCATGTTGCTCTGACAGTGTTACCATTTTTAAAATAATTTTTTTTCCTGAATTGATGAACAATTTCACATATTGTAATAAGATAGTATTGTAGAGGATTTGTAATGCTGTAACATTGCTTAGGGTTCTAACTTTACTCGTTAACCTGATTGTGAAGCCTTTATGATTATCTAATACCATTCTGTTGAAGATGCGTAGAGTTCATTCAAAATGGTAGCCAAGCTATTAATTTATCCTGTAACAGCTAACAGGTCAAGTAATAAAATTAAATAAAAGATCACAATTGGTACATAATTGAAGTACATTCTCAAAGTTTGTTGAAACTAATACTAGTATCAGGTTACACTGTTAATTTATAAGGCTGTATCAGAATCCAAAAATCACATGTTGGAGATGCAGGTTATCCTCCAAAACACTAGTTACAAGCATTCACTCTGCAAACACATATAGCACACACAATGCCAAGTCAGAATGAGTTTTAGGAAAGTTTTAAAGTGACATTGCTCACCTGTACCACTGCGGGCTCACTTAGCCGAAAGCTTTTAAAGTACTACCATAGAGACATTGTTCGCCTCACTAGGCACAACCTTACTTGATGGAAACTGGGAAATGACTGGCCAAATTCCTAAGGTGGCTGACTCCTTTAGTAAGGAATTTGAAACTTGTGACGTCTGCTCTTAACTTTATAATTTAATATCTGACTAAACACTTTATATTGTAGGCTATAATTTATAAATGATTCTCGGTACAGTCTACTCCTAATTTTTGAAGCCTTGTTTATTCCTCAAGAATGCTTCTACTGGATTTCCATTTAATTCTGTAACATCACTGTTTTTGCTTACAATGCTTTAAAATGTAACTTATAAAGTCATATTTTTCTCCCTGAAATCTTAAACTTTTTCTAAAACTGACATTATTTTTTTAACCTGCTTGATTTCTGTCTCCTGAACCTAATTTTATTCTTTTACATGTTTCAATAAAAATTTTGATTTTCTTTACCTAATTAAAAATTAATTATTATTTAACTAGCCCAATTAATGTTCAGAACATTATTGTTGACAACTCATGCTATGAAATCTAGCATAACTCACAATTCCAAATTTAGTACTTTGCTTCCTTTAAGCATATGGTATGATATGACTGCAATAGAAATATTTATTGAACTAAATTTTTCCGAGCGTAGAAAACACTTTAAAATGATCATTGTGGTGAGCTCCCTTAGTGAAAATGGATGCGACAAAATTCATTATGTTTGTGAAACAACCTGATCTGAATCTAATGTCTTTTACGAAAGTGACTTAAAAACAAACTATAAATAGTTTACTGTTAAGAAAATGCTCCAAAAGTTCATCTGCTGTAGAACTATATGAGATTGAACTTCATCTAAATGTTTTTAGCAAGTTGACTGACATATTACAAATTTCAAACTTGTTTTTCTGTGTGCTGATTGATGTAGAAGGAACCACGTTTAAAGAAATAAATTATTCGTTCTAAAATCTGTCTCAAACCAAAGAGAGTCACTAAAATCTTAATCAACCTACTTGCTTTTTTCCCAGTTTTTCTTCCCTTTCCACCATTTTGTATGATTTTCTTGTAGTAAAAATTTTCAACACATGGTGCATTTAGTATTATTTACTGTTAATGATACCTGAGTATAGGGGTTGAACAGTAACACTCTGGCCTCACATTCAGGAGGAGGCAGGTTCAACCCCCATACAGCTGACTAGATTTGGATTTCCCATGGTTTCCCAAAATCACTCCTGGTGAATGCCTGAATCTTTCCTTCAACAGGCTGTAGCCAGATTCCTTCCTTTCCCCCCCCCCCCCTCCCCCAATCCTTTCCCTCCTTTAATGACCTCAATGCAGATGAGGCATTAATCTATAGTTTGAAGGTAGTATAGATGATTATTCTTGCTATAATTCTCTCTCTACAACTAATTACTCGTATTTTCTGTTATTTCTGATCTACATCTATACTTTTTGGTTACAAAATTGTGTATGGCAGATGGTGCTTTACATCAAAACTGATCTCTTATCTATGCATTTTAATTCCTAATTGCATGAAGAAAGAAAACACATGTTCCTTATTTTTGTGATATTATATTGCTGGGTGAAGTATTCCCAGCAGTCATTAATAAAAGCACATGAGATATCCACTCAATTAGTGTTGATTAATTAGCTGTGAACAATCACCAGACAGCTCTCAACAACACATGTAGATTAATAGCATTTTCACACCAACTGGGGCAACAATGTGTTTTAAACAAGAAAGACCCAATCTAACTTGAACATATGCTAGCTGCAGCTCAATTTTGTCTTTTAATTAAATGTAGTTAATAATTTATAACCAGCCAAAAATAAGTATTTTTGTTAATTTTTGAAATGATAATTCATCTAAGTAAGTTGGGATGTTTTGCAAGTGCTAGGTTGTGGCTGCATGGATATTGTAAATCTGACAGGTCTCTTCCTAGGGGAGTACCCCACAATGGCCTCAGCCTCAGATAGGACCACACTCCTTTCTTCACTTTTTCTCCTTTCAGCTTTTTATTGTGCTTTTATTAATTATATTGTGCATTTAAAACTAAGGATAGGGAAATATGACCCAACTTTACCACAGATGAAGGCAGCTGGGAACGACAAACACAAAGACAAACTCAAGAAAAGTGCAATATTTTGGCGTGCAACCTGATTCGTGCAGAAGTGAGACACCAGGCGTAGTCAGACGTGTACACGGATACGGCCGTGTTTTTTTTTTATTGTGTTCATCGTTCCCAGCCGCCTTCCTTTGTGGTAAGTGTTGCATCATATTTCCCTATCCTTCCTTAGTTTTATTGCCTTAAAGTATTTTCCTGCTCATTGTTATTATATTGTCCATTTATTAGTTATATTCTTTTGATATGAGTCTATCACTTTTAATAATGATTTCACTTCTTTCCTTTCTCCCATATTGTCCAATTTGAATTTCTCACCTCATCCTTTCCACCTTCCATACAGTTAACTGACAT
The DNA here is from genome assembly GCA_031002005.1 of Vandiemenella viatica. Lineage (NCBI taxonomy): Eukaryota > Metazoa > Arthropoda > Insecta > Orthoptera > Morabidae > Vandiemenella > Vandiemenella viatica. The sequence continues at coordinate 200,142,758 of CM061919.1, read as the reverse complement.
TTAGTTGCTCTTACCCAATATTCTCCTGCTGAAGAGGGTGTTTACAGCAAAAATTAAGGTACTCTGCATGTATGTATTGCTTTTCCTGTTTCTTCTGGGTGCTATTGTCACAAGTGTTTCCTTTCTCTTTTATTATATAATCGTAGTATTTTCACAGGTGCGTGCATTTACCATCTTCTTCATGGTTTCTTTAAATGTTTATGTTAATACTTGAAATATAATTGGTTCTCTTATTGTTAGTGTTCCATGCCTCATGCCTTCAGCTATGGCACCTGATAGGCAGGGGCGGATCCAGGATTTTGTTTTGGGGGGGGGCTTGGCTTGAGTGAATTTTGGTTCAGAGGGCTTGTGTCAGTGGATTTTGGCTTTGGGGTGGGCTTGAGTCGGGAAAAAGGTAGTATTTGTAGCCTCCTCAGGGCCTCAAATCTGTAGAGCTAAAAAAAAAAAAAAAAAAAAAAAAGGTCTCAAAACTGCTATGTCGGGGGTGTACCAAGATACTTTTGGGGGGGGGCTTGAGCCCCCTAGCCCCCCCCCCCTGGATCCGCCCCTGCTGATAGGTGTAGCATTCTCTGTCTTTGTTAGCATTTACATTGCCTTCTACCATGGTTTCTTGTTCTGTTATCGCAGTTAAAATTAGAAATTTTTGACATGCTTACAGGCTTTTTTTACTATCTTAAAGTAAAGAAAAATGAATAATGTGACCTTAAAATATATCTCCTTGACCTTTCTCCACTATGAGTATTATTATGTGTGCTTTATACAGGAACGTGGTGACAGTGATGTGGACATCCTGGAGCAAGTAAGGGAGTTACCAGCATTGGTACTATTGCACCAGCACACAGGAGGCATGGCACAGAGACTTCTGGCACATATTGCTTCTGCAGGTTGTCAGACTCCAGAGGTAAATTAAACAATCTTATAACTTGTTGGAAGCTATTATTGTCTTGGTATTCAGAAAGTGATATTAAAATTTTCAACATTTGACTACACAAACCACATTGCTAACTATTAAAAATAGCTATGCCTATCTTCAAGAAATCTGAATTTTGTGGATTTTAACAGGAGCTGAAGAACAGAAGAGGGAATACAATAGTCTGGTTGTTGGAGGAAATTACTCTGCCTGATATTTTGAATATTCTAAAATTGATTTGTCATAGAGTTTATATTTACTAATTTAAATACTGTAACTGATGATATGAGCAAAATTAATATTCAGAATTAACAGTATCTATCTGATGCTGATGGGTGAGTGGTAAAACTCGGTCTGGCATATTGAGGAAACATGTTCAAATTCCCATGTGACCATTCAGATTTCAATTTTTCATGTATTCTTCCTTAACTTAATTGCAAACCTGCCTGTTTTTCTCTCTAGAAATTTCAACTTTTTGTAAATTATTCAGCATTTCCCCTGATAACGTATTTCAATCCCTTACCCCCTCATCTGTGAAAGAAATTCTTCCCACTCTTGCGCTTGAAATCGAGTGCCAGCTGGTGGTCACGGTCATCATTTCCCTTCCATTCACTCCTTCTAATTCTTACATCAATAACTTTCCACACATCAACACCAATATATGAATTGTACACTGTCATGACTCTCTTCACCCTTCTCCTGTCTTCTAGTGAATCTCATCCCTGCTCCTTACTGATTGTGTTCCAGAGACGAATCTAACATCCTTCCTTGGCACCCCCTTGTGTTAATATCCTTTTGTTAACTTATGTAGTTCCAACCTAGTGTTACTGTAATCTCATGTGAAAATAATTTTGTTATCTTCAAACACGTTCGTCCTTTCTTGTTTTGCCTATTTTATAGCTAGCATCTAACAATAAACAGATTCACAAGTCATCAATTGTTCTGGTGAAAACTTTAATTTACTCAGTTAATAATTTAACAATTTTCACTAACAGCAGTTGAAACTATGACTGTTACTCTTTTATCAGACTTTGCATATTGCATTTACAAATTTGACCATGTCGCTCAATAATTCACTCCTAGCAACCAACAACATCTCAAAACAAAAGCATGAGTGTAACCAAATCTCAAGGAATATGCATATCGGATAAAGGAAACAAAGAAACTGCCACGAGGCACTGAAAATAAGATAGGATAGGGAAAATAAACAGTTACCCGTCACTTACCACAGATGAAGGCAGGAGGGCGAGACACGTAAAAACACAGAAACAAACGAATTGAACAATATTTCGACTTTAGTCTTACTCATGTGGGAGGCGAGACATATGGCAGGGGGAAAGATGTGGTCACATCCCAACCCGCCAAATGATTCATTTCACCCTGTTTCTGTGTTTTTACGTGTCTCGCCCTCCTGCCTTCATCTGTGGAATATGCATATCAGTATGCTTGCATACCACAGAATCGTCTATAATATACATATGATCATCACACCCTCCAACTCCTGTATTTGATACCCAAAGTGTGGATCCCATACTGCACTACCATACTCCAGCAATGGTGTAACAAAAGTTTTGTAACCCAATTCTCTTACTTCTCTGGTACATCCCCTAATCACTCTCTCCGACAAGTAAAGGATTTTGACCTGTTCCTACTGTCTGTCCAATATGCCCTGCCTATTTGAGCATGTTAAATGTTATGCCAAGATATTTATATTTCAAGTCTTCAACAAGCAATTCTTTCCCTCTTTTATTAATCATAATCAACATTTATTTTGTATCTTTGTACCTAATAAGCTGACTCCTCTTTGCCTTCATCTTCATCCCATGTTGACCAATCCAGCTAGATATCCTGTCCAGATCACCCTGCAGCTGTTCAGTCTTCTACCATTTTGATATTATTGTTATTACAGCTTTATCAATCCTTATTTTAGGATGTAGTCTCTTTAAGTCAAATGAGCTATATATCATAATTTAATTCTACATAGTTTTGTTGTAGTTCCTTCCAGACTGATCTATCTTGAGCAATTCTCTTCCAGTTCATGCCTGTAACTCGACATATATCTCTATACCAGCGATCCAGGGGTCTTCCTCTTGCTCTTTTCAGGTTCCTTGGTATCCAATCCAGTACTGCTGTAGTCCATCTGTCATCTCTTTTGTGAGCAATATGACCAGCCCATTGCCATTTTTGGGTCATGACTCTTTTTAAGATGTTCGTCACCTTGGTTATTGAACGAATGTGCATGGCTCTTTTTCTGTCTCTTCTTGTAAACCCTAGCATTCCTCTTTCCATACTTCACTGGGAAGTTCTCAGTTCTTGCTTCATGTGATTATTTAGGGTCCAAGTCTGACAGGCATCTTTCATGTCTGCCTCGTCTTTGTCTTTTTCTGCCCATTTGATATGCATGATTTTGCTTTTTGATACATTTATTTTAAGGCCCACTTCACTGTAAGCTGCCTCTAGTTCATTTATCAGTTCTTTGAGCTCTTCGAGACTGTTTGAGAGTAAAAGTATATCATCAGCAAATCTTAAGTTGTTGAGACTTCTTCCATTTATTCTCAACTCTCTGATTTGCCATTGGATTTTTGACATTGCCAACTCCAAGACTGATGTGAATAGCTTGGGGGATATAGAGTCTCCTTGTTTTACCCCTCTTTCCACTGGGCACTCTTTGGTGGCTTCAGCGATGTTGACAAAGGCAGTGGAAGAGCTGTAGATGTTGTACAGTATGTCGATATAGCCTGGATTCACTCCTTGTTCTAGAAGGGCTTGCATGATTGCTGAGTGATGGACTGAATCAAAAGCTTTTTCAAAATCGATAAAGGCCAGACAGAGTGGCATCTGGTATCCATTCGCTCGACTTATTACTTCGTGGATGACTTGGATGTGATGCGGTGCTGAATCCTGGCCTAAAGCCAGCCTGTTCAGTTGGTTGTATTGTGTCTAAAGTAGAACTGATGCGGGTATTTATTTATTTATTTATTTAAACGCCAATCGGCTTTGTACATATTGAAATAAAATTTATCATCAACATACAAGCTACAAAATGAATAAGTGATTCACAAAAGTGTTTTAATGTTGTAGATCAGTCCAGTATAAGAACCTCCAAAGAAGTTGACATTGGTTGCATATAGGTTAACCAGGTTTACTATCCTATGGTACGGCCCAGAAGCAACATAATTTTTGTTGGGTTTCCCAGCATCCAGCAGTCGTCTTGTTCGTAGGCCTACCCTAGAGCAATTAAATTGGAATTGTTCGAGTATATCTGGTGAATCAATAAGTCCATTGATGACTTTGTAAAAGAAGCATAGGTCAGTCAACTGCCTCTGACTTTGCAAGCTGTTAATCTTATAATGTTGATATACATCACACACATCTTCCATGTTTTCACGATGAAAACAGTGTAACAGAAACTTACAAAACTTGCGTTGAACTTTTTCGACACGGCTGATTTGCTGGTCTGTAAAGGGTGACCATACAATACTACCATAATCAAGTAACGGTTTGACATAGGCAGAGAAAAGTCGAAACAATGTATTAACGTTTTTGAATTCTTTACCAGCTCTACATATGAAACCCAGGACACGAAATGCTCACTGAGTTATGTAATTAATGTGCTCTGAGAAGGTAAGCCTGTCATCGATTATCACTCCCAAGTCTTTAACTGAATTGACTGTTCCCACGTTTTGACCACATATAGAGTAATTAACAGGTAGCTGGTTGAGACGTCGAGAAAACACCATGACAGCACATTTTTCTATATTAAGGTGTAACTTATTTAACTGACACCATACCTCTAACTCGGAGATATCTTGTTGCAATACATCAATGTCATGAGCACTGTAAATAGCTCTGAAGATCTTCATATCATCAGCATAGAGCAAATAATCAGACATAAACTTTTCACCAATGTCATTTATGAAGATGCTGAATAGAATAGGTCCTAGATGGGTATTGATGACCTTCGTAAACACTTTGTAAATGATTAGAAGGAGACTGATGGGGTGGTATTTCTTAATATTGTAACAACTGCGTTTTTTGTGTAGCAGCACAATCATTGCTTTGTTCCAGCTGGATGGGATATTTTTCTCTTCGAGGCATTGTGAAAACACCTTAGCTCAGTGTTTGTAGGTTTCTTCTCCAGTCAATTGGAGTACATCATTGGATAGGCCGTCATAACTATTGGCTGATCCTTTATTCATTTCCTGTACTGCCCTTCTAACTTCATATGGGAGGACTTCAGGAATTGGTGAGTCTGGGCTTGCTGTCATTAAAGGATTTTCATCGTGCTTGCTGTATAAGGTCTGATAGAAGTTCCTGATATGGTCCAATACTGCTGTTTTGTCTGGGCACGGTTAGAGTTTGAACAAAAGTTGTATGTTAATCCCCACATGCCGCTGCGTCTGACACTGGACCAGAATGATAACTGACAAGCTTTGTTAAAGCATTGTTTTATAATTTATACACTGTAGCATAAGGTTTTAAGATTCTTTATTAATTTGTAATTTCATTGGTTCCATGTTGCTATTGTCATTAACTCAGTGATACGTAAGAAGTTCGAACTTTATGTCGATAAAAACCACAACCGAAAACAAACATTACAAAATCAGGGTTATGAGCATTATTTAATAAAAATAATAGTTTATTCTACTGGCCATGTTTTGAACAAGAGCCAGAGTTCACTAATGGAGTAAAATCGTTTAAAATATGGGCAATTCCACCCAAGTTCCTGTGCAAGTATGTTATCTGTTAATTGTAGGCCTAGCTCTTTTTCAGTAATCTTTCTTCGAGATAAAACTGAATTTCACATCTATATGACATGTAAGGTAAATATATCACACATGAACATTTTTTAATGCACATTGTACAGCATTCAGTGACAAATTGTATAGCTGTCAAAGATGTTAACAATCTCAGCAATTGTGTTTACGATAGATTATATATTACTCACACTTATTATACTTGATTCATGTGTTCTTTTTATTTAAAAACATCAGGAATTAATAAAGTACTCCAGGAATGCAAGATGATAATACGGATGAAGACACAAAGGTGTATAAAATATCGTTGGAAGCATTGGCTCAAACTGCCATTCGGTAGTGTGCAAATATTATTAGCAGGTTATTTTTGACATACATCATCTATTATTCCTTTTTAAAAATTGGCTGATGAACTAAATGCGTGTTTAGAAGCATAAAATTTGTGGAGACAAGTTAATAAATTTTTGTTGATGACAAATATGTATTTTAAATTACAAAACAATCCTTCTGCAGAAGATTTGGTGATAAAATTATTGGATAATCGAAATTGGAATATTACCTCATAAACAATTTTATAATGTAGTTACTGTGTAGGGAAACCAAGGTATTTGTTTATATTTAAGCAAAATGGAATTACCAAAATTATTGTCTATCCAAGAGTGCTACAATGAACTTAAAATTGAATAAGACAGTAATTACAATTTATATAATCCAAAATATAAAAATAATAATGTAAACATAAATATCTAATTTTAAGTAAATACAAAAATTGATATCAATTTTTTCTATTACCCATTTATTCTAAACATATATCCTTATATCTATAAATTTCAGGTCAACTAGTTAGGTATAAAACTTTAATCACCTTTAAGAATGAGACACATGACAAGGCAAGTGTTAGTGTGTACATATGTGATCCCCCTTCAGATATGTCTCATATTTATAAGTGAACAATGTTTTGTAAAAGTAATGAAACTTAGGAAAAAGGAAACAGCTTTAGGCGATATAAATGACAAGGAAAGGAGAAATGACTCGTCACTTATCAAAGTTAAAGGCTCTTGTCACAGCCTTCAACTTTTGTGAGTGATGAGTCATTTTCCCTTTCCTTGTCATTTACAATGTTTTGTAATGAAATATTGTAAAGTATGTTCGGTTTTAGTGTTCTATACTTGCCTGTAGTTTCTTTTGCAGTTTTTGATTGGTTCAGTTCCCATCTTCATATTTATTTTCATTGCTTCAAAGCATTTTTATTCTCATTATTATCACAACTATTTAGTTGAAGTTATAATGCAATAAATACATATTTTTTTCAAGATGGTTTTATTTATGAGCACTGTGCATCATTCTTTAGATTGATTCTCTTCTGGGAGACTGTGTCACTTTTTGGCGTTCAGTAGCAGATCTGGCAATGCATTCACCCTTGTATCGGCAACTACTGGCAAACACTCCATCTGTTGATGTTCACAACTTCATGATTGCATTGCTAAAAGCAGGTGAGAAAACAGTAACTTTTATCTTAGGTATCACTAGAAACAGAAAGATAATTTGTGTTTCCCACTCAGCCAGATTCCTATTTAACAGCAGATTGCAGTAATTAGTTTATGGGCAGGTTAGAAAGTGCTAAATCAAATATATTCTAAGACAGAAAACAGGTTTCGTTGACCCTGGTAAATAACAAATCTTGATAATAATGATGATAATGATAAAGAGGAAAATGTTTTAAGGCAGTGTAAATACAAAGAGATTAGTAAAAGTAAGCCCATTACTTATCAGAGTTGAGCCAGTGGGCTGAAGTGACATAACATACAAGACAAACTCAAATTTCTGGTGATGAGGATGATGCAACTAATGAAAATGGAAGCGGCTTCTAGGCGATATAAATAAGAAAAGAAAGGGAAATTAACCCACCACATACCAAAGTGGACGGATGCGATGAGAGAACACTAATGCTGACAAACAAACAACACAATATTTCGGCATATGCCTTGCTCACAAATAGAAAAAACGGGCCATTAGGCTCGGAACGTGTGTGCACACCGAACGTTACCCAATGACTAACCGTGTTGTGGTGGGGGGGGGGGGGGGACGGATAAGGAGTAGACTATCGATATCGGTATACAATGTCTGAGATAATATATTTAATATTTTGGCAGATGATGGTAAAATGAGCAAATGTAGTAATGGTACAGTATAAACATAGCAAAAAAAAAAAAAAAAAAAAAAAGGTAGTGATGGGTTAATTGGAATTTAACGGTGGTTAAGTCCAGGTGGGTGTCTTGTATCCAGGATATTCTGGTACGCTAGTTCCCATCTCCGGAGTTCTGCTGCAGTGGTGCTGTCAGGGAAAACTCTGACTGCTCTCACAGTGAAACAGTCGTTGAGGTTGTTGGAATCATGGCTATTGGCATGTTCTGGTACTGGAAGGTACAGGTTACGAGTATGGACTGTTTGTCTGTGGCCATTCATTCTAACAGAGAGTTGCTGTGTGGTGAGGCCTATGTAAGAACTGGTGCAAAAGCGGCAAGTTAGTTGATATATAAGATGAGTGGTTGAACAGGTGGCATGTCCAATAATGGGGAAAGTTTCTCCTGTGGTGGGGTTGGAATATGTAGTGGTGGGTGGAAGCATGCTGCAGGTTTTACAGCGGGGTCTATTACAAGGATAAGATCCATATGGTGCTTTTGGAGAGTCTAACGGAGGGTATTTGTGGACTAAGATGTTCTTAAGATTGGGTGGTCTGCTAAAACATGCACGAGGGACATTGGGTAGAATTTTGGGTAGGAGAGTACGCATTTCCGGAAATGAGCGAAGGAAGTCATACCCCTGTCGCAAGATATGGTTGATGGACTCAAGGCCAGGAGAGAACTGAGTGACAAAGGCAGGGCTATGGTTGGTTTTTGTAGGAGACAAGTGAGAGTGGTTACGTGGAGGGTGGTTGATCGCGCGGGAGATCGACTGTTTCACTGTGAGAGCAGTCAGAGTTTTCCCTGACAGCACCACTGCAGCAGAACTCCGGAGATGGGAACTAGCGTACCAGAATATCCTGGATACAAGACACCCACCTGGACTTAACCACCGTTAAATTCCAATTAACCCATCACTACCTTTTTTTTTTTTTTTTTTTTGCTATGTTTATACCGTACCATTACTACATTTGCTCATTTTACCATCACCTGCCAAAATATTAAATATATTATCTCAGACATTGTATACCGATATCGATAGTCTACTCCTTATCCGTCCCCCCCCCCCCCACCACAACACGGTTAGTCATTGGGTAACGTTCGGTGTGCACACACGTTCCGAGCCTAATGGCCCGTTTTTTCTATTTGTGAGCAAGGCATATGCCGAAATATTGTGTTGTTTGTTTGTCAGCATTAGTGTTCTTTGGTGATGAGGATGATAACATATGCCACATATCAGAAAAGAAGAAGAAAAAAATCGGTGATCTCACACAATATTTCAAGTGGCTCCTTAACCATTGCCTTCCTCTCATTGCTTGTTTCACATTGTCTTAAAGCTTCTTTCTTTTCATTGCTATTGAAATTTGGAAAAAAAGTATTGAAGGTAATACTGTTATTGCTGAAACTGGATGCTTTATGACTAAATATTTGGTAATCGGAAACTTTTGTTCGCTATCAAACTCATGATGGTGAATCAGTAACACTATCTAATTTTGATCACTTGACCAAAAATATCTAGATGATAACAACATTCCTTGCATAAAAATGTTTTTAAGTAAACAAACAGTCAACCTCCAACATACTCACAATCCAGTAGATGTATTAAATCAAAGATGCTGTATAGCTGGTATTTTTTTAGTACTTCTTTGTATTTATATAGCTTCTACATATTTTGTTTTTATTATTCTGACCAGTCTTTATGATTACTTCAAAACTTTTTATGGTACATTCAATTGTAGTCTACTCCAAGGACAGCAAGTTTTTCCAGAGTTACACCAGCATATGTCAAATGTATGTTGCTAAATCTTTGCAGAAAGCCCTTTTGACTTGGGCTCTGCTGCATCCATTTTTATGGAAGGTATATCATAGATAGTTCAATTTCACCAATCTGTCAACGTAATAGAAGGCTCTGCCCATTGCATCAGGGTTGATAACACTAAATTGCTCTTAGCCAGTTGGTAGTAGCTGTGTGTAATAAGAATAGATCAGTGTTTGTTGCTTTCCCATGTACTTCATGCCTTAAGAGGATGTTAGTACAGTTAAGGAAACTGGAGATTTGTCTTGTAGAAGGCATTGCTTGCAGGGTCTAAGGATACTTCGGTGCATGCTGGAATGCAGTCATTATTCAGTTATTACAGAGGCAACAGAGCTGTCATGTTAGTAGGGATATGAATCTTGAAAAGCAGCTGACTGCCTATACTGCATTTGAAAACCTGACAACTCACCATTTTTCTGGCCCACTATCTCCATGTTGAGTGCTGCCCTGCTGCATGTGATCCATGTCCCATGCTGGTCACTGGTAGTCTTTTTATTAAGTAAAAACTTCTTGAGCTGTGTTGGGCGATTTTTTAAGAAAAAAATCTAATTTAGTTAAGCAAGAAATCATTACCACATTTCCAAAATAAAAAATGTTTTTACCATCAGCATCTTGTTGTGGCTTTAAGGATTATCTGAGAATTTGTTGGTCAGTCTCTTTCAATTGCTGAAGCATTGGACAGGGCTATACACCACTGTCCTACATTGCAACGTTTCTTAACCAGTCCCCCACTATAACTTCTGGCAAAGTGTCAGTTATACCATTGATAGGTGGGATTTCACTAGGCATGCCCTTCACCTAAATAGAAGGGACATACTGAAGCTGTAAGGTAGCCTGGGTAGCCCAGTTCCAGTTATGGGGTCAGGTTTATTTTAGGTTAGAGGCTGCTGGTAGGGGAATAAAAATAGGCGACCATAGGAATACAAATGCTGAATAGCAATTAGAGGAACCATAAATGCTGAAGAAATAGTTGAAGCTAATGAAAGAATTAGAGATGGGATGATAACTGGAAAGGTGAAGGGTAAAGCTGAAAATATCGGTTATAGGACAGCTACTTGTGAATTATAAGAGTATAAAGAACTTAGTAATAGAGTTTAGTAATTTAATAGACATACACAATCCACAAGTTTGAGTGGAATCTTGAATAAAGGTAGGAGTGCTAGACAATGAGGTTTTCCCTGATAGTTACAGAGTGAATTGCAGATAGAGAAGCAGTTAATAGAGGGGTATTGATATTTGTTAGTATTATTATTAATTTTAATTGTGATGGAGCTATTAACTCCGGTGGCAATTCCTCGTCATCTAATTACCCCTTTTCATATATTTTTTAAAAATTTCTTTTATAATCAAAGTGTTAAATTCCTCTCCCATTTCCTTTTCCAATTTACAAATTTTAATTTTAAATTCCATAAGGCCCTGTTTACACGATGTGAGTTTACTGGAATTGGTGTACTGTCTCAAGTGCGCGCGCTGCGTTGGATTGTCACTCTCCTTGTGTCAACAGGTTCAAGACAGTCACTTGACTGATGATAGTGGACTCAATTCACGACCAACTTTTGGCGTGCGAGTTCAACAAACAAGATGGCGACAACTAACAAGTCATGTAAGTGTAGTGAAGCAGAAGCATTAAAATCTTTAGAAATGCATGAAAGTGAAATTCTGTGGAATTTTAAGCATAAAAATTGTAAGAACAAGGATTTAGAGACACTCCTTTTTTTAAAAAAAATGCTTCATAACAGTGTCATTTTTTATGTAACTGCAACAATATTTCAAAACAGCTCTTCAAATTGAAATACAGATAGTCTTAAATGATGTAACTCTCTACATTTTCAATTGCAACTGTATTCGAAAATGTCGCTGAGGCATTTAAAATGTTTCTTTTTTATATCCACTCTTTTAACCATTTTTCTACATTTTATTTTGTTATTATTCATATCATTCAACGTTATAATCAAGAAATTAGCTACGGTGTTAATTTCTTTTTGTCATATGGTCATACTTTCAAGAAAATCACAAAATAGAGCTAAGGAACTGTATTGACAATGGACTGTCTTCAAATTATTACTAGCATGCTAGTTCAATCTCTTTCCCCCACCATTGATGCTCCAGCCAGCTGTCATTCCAGTCAACTCACATCATGTAAATGCGGCTTAACCGTTTTTGGAAAATCATTCATCACTTCATTTGGTAATTTGTTCCAATCCCTGACACCCTTAACTGCAAAAGAAATTTTTCCCACTCCCTCATGCATGAAATCTAGTGCCAGATTGTGGTCATCGTCACCCTTTCTCTTTCATACACTGTTCCTAATTCTTCGACCAATATCCTTCCAAGCCCTATCACGAACGTATGCCTTTTACATTCTCGGCACTCTCTTCACCCTCTTCCTGTCTTCCAATGAAGCTCAAGCCAGCTCCTTTATCATATCAGATACTGACTGGGTCCTGCGATAATTTCTACAAAAAAATCTAGCTGCTCTTCTGTGCACAGCTTCCAACTCCTGTATTTGATAACCAAAACCACCATATTCAACCAGTGGTCTGACCAAAGATTTGTAACCCAACTCGCTAACTTCTCTGGTACATCCTCGCATCACCCTCTCCAGTAAATGAAGGATTTTGTAACCTTTTTGTAACACCTCCCCAATGTGCTTTGACCGCCTGACTTTGTTATCAAACGTTATGCCAAGATATTACACTTCAAGCTTTCAACAAGCAATTCTGACCCCACCCTATAATCATAATTAACCTTTTGTTTTTTATCTGTGTATCTAAAAAGCTGACTCATCTTGGCATTTATCTTTATTCCATGTTGACCTTCCCATTTAGATATTCTATTCAGGTCACCCTGCAGCTTTTCAGTCTTCACTTGTTTTGATCCTATTGTATACCATCATATTCATCTGCAAAAAAACCCCTAAATTCTGACTATAACCCATCAACACAATCATTCATTAGAATAATGAACAGCAACAGTCCAATTACATAACCCTGTGGCACTCCCATATCTACTTCCACCTCTTTGGATAATGTATTTCCTACTCTAACGCTTTGCTTTCTGGCTTTTAAGAATTCCTCTACCCAGCAAGTGACTTCTTCATCAAATCCAATAGATTTCAGTTTATTTAAAACCATTTTATGGTTCACTCTGTCAAATACCTTAGAAAGATCTAGTGCCACACTGTCAACTTGGCCTCCCTTGTCCATTTCATCTGAAATATCTTGCATATAGCCCTTCATCTGAGATCACATGATTATGCTTGCCTAAAGCCATGTTGTTGATCTGCAAACCAATTTCTTTCCTTGCAGACATTTCTGATATAGTTGCATATCAATCTCTCCATCATTTTGCCTATCACTGATGTCAAACTAATTGGCCTGTAATTTTCAACCCTATTTGTAACCCCTCCTTTATGAACTGTTACTTCTATCAGCCTTTTTTCCAATCCTCTGGTAAGCAACAAGACTCCAAACTCATTTTAAATAAAATTTCAAGGTAAGGTACAATATTGTATCCCAAAATCTTTAATAAATCTGTAGTAATATTATCTACACCACACCCTTTTACATTTTATAGCTTTCTGAATTCTGTCATAATTTCCTGAGAATTTATTTTAAATATTGTAGTTTACTCATTTATACTTTTAGGGAGACACTCTTCTGACTCATTCCCTCCCATCACAGGATGATGGTCCCTAGTTGTCTCACTAAACCAGTCACTCTGTATCTCTGCAATTTTAAAATCCTCAGTGACTTAAAATCTGTTCTTATCTACAATAGTCTGAATGCCTTACCTTCCTCTCAGTTTTCTAATATAGTCATAGAAATTTCTAGATGCATCGTTCAGTGGTCCTCGAGCACAAATAATATTCTTCATAAATGAATCCTTTGCTTCTTACTTTACTGTTATTAATGGCTTGTTTAGTTGTTTGCAGTATCCCCTACGGCCTTCCGGTCTCTTAACTCTGTTGTGTTACTGTCTCACTAGCCTCTTTAACCTTCTCACCCCCTTTTGTAGTATGTAGGTTCTGTACTTCTCTCATTTTCTGCTTTGGAATAAACATTTCCTAACCCTTTTTTTATTATCTCATTAAACTTTTCGCATTTCACCTCCACTGTACTTGTGCCATCCTTCTATTTAATGAACCTTTCTCTAAAATATCTCTTCAATTCTAAAGTCCATGCCTTTTGCTAATTATACATATTTCCCCCTTCTATTTTGGCCACTGGTTTACTGAATCCCCTGAAAGCCATCAGTATTGGACTGTGATTACTTATTCCTTCAGTTACTTGACACCTTACTAGAACCGAGCGGGGCGGTGTAACAGTTAGCGTTCTCGCCTCGCATTCGGGAGGACGGCGGTTCAAATCCCCGTCTGGGCATCCAGATTTGGGTTTTCCATGGTTTCCCCAAATCACTCCAGGCAAATGCCGGGATGCTTCCTTCAAAAGGCCATGGCCGAATTCCTTCCCATTCCTTGCCCCCATCCTTGCCCCCCATCCTTGCCCCCCATCCTTTCCCATCTCTAAAGACCTCGATGTTAAAAAAAGACGTAAAGCAGTTACCAAAAAAAAAAAAAAAAAAAACCATACTAGATTTTCATCAGGCTTTATTAGAAAGATATCCAACATGTTTGGTCCCCTTCCCTTACTAAGGTTTTTGCAAATCTCTGTTCCCTTCTGTTATTTATCTTATTTCCTACCCAGGTGACTCCTGATAAATTTAAATCCCCTCCAATAATAAACATTCTACGCTTACGTTTGAACTGTGAGTTTCTCTCCAAGAATCTCATCTCCATCATTCATTCTTCCACTATGGCAAGCAGCCAATATCCTGGTTTTATCTTCTTTTTTTTTTATCACCCCTAGTACCTCATGGGCATGATCTATTAACACTAGAGGACTACAGTAATCTTTGTTAACCAGTATGAATAACCCTCCACCAGTTGCTCCTCTCGGTACACTCTGTAACCTTCAGGGAAATCCTTATCATCTAGTACTTCTTCTTTTAACCAGGTCTCTACCCCTATAATCACTTGTGGTTCATGTATCTCTATTAAGGTTTCAAATTCATTGTACTTCTACAGTTTACCAATAACACCCTTGTTTTTGGCTTTTAGTATTTTCAGCATTAACCTTTGTCTTTCCAGTTGTACCCAATTCTTTTATTGTTTCAATAGCTTCATCTGTTTCTTTACCATTTGTGTTTTTTTCCCCCATACTGAATCTACAGTCAGTATCCCTTTGATCACTTATTTTTATTCCCTCACCAGCAACCCCAACCTAAAAAAGGCACAGTCCTGACTCCATCATAACTGAAAGTGGGCTCCCTTACAGCTTTAGCTAACAACTCGGAAAGTATTTCCTCCCCCCTTCTATTTAGGTGTAGGCCATGCCTAGAAAGCCCACTCACCAAAATTTTCACAGGCACAACCCCCAAAACAGAACTAATGCCTCTTCCAAGTAGCATCTCTGTTTCCACATGTACCCATCTCACAGCATGTACAACTGTAGCCGATCGTTTTTTTTTTTTTTTTTTTTTTTTTTTTTTTTTTTTTTTTTTTAACAGTTTAACGTCCCTTTTTAACAATGTGGTCTTTAGAGACGGGAAAGGATGGGGGCAAGGAATGGGAAGGAATTCGGCCATGGCCTTTTGAAGGAAGCATCCCGGCATTCACCTGGAGTGATTTGGGGAAACCATGGAAAACCCAAATCTGGATGCCCGGACGGGTATTCGAACCGCCGTCCTCCCGAATGCGAGGCCAGAACGCTATCCGTTACACCACCACGCTCGGTTAGCCGATCGTGGCGACTTGTTAGCAAAGACTACTACATTTAACTGATTTTCATAGAATATAGTCAAGAGTAACTAGGACTTTATTTCTGGGGTAATAAAAGAGAAAAATACAGTATAATGTGTTGGCTGCTTACTGCGGTCAAGGAATGACTGATGATGAGTCTCATGTGGAGAAACTAACTACACATACACAGTTTGTAAGTGATTATAAAATGATCTATATTGGCGGAGATTTAAATTTCCTAGGTGTCAGCTGCGATGGAAATAGGTGAACAAAAATTTGCAAATACCTTAGTAAAGGAATGAAGCTTCGCACAAGCATAAAAGTAGAGCAAGGGGACTAAACATGTTAGATATCTTCCTAATGAAGGCTGATGATAATCTTGTAGGGTCTCAGGTAAATGAAGGAATAACTGATGCAGTCCTGATGAATATTAGGTGGTTCAGTAAACCAGTGCCCAAAATTGAATGTGGTAATAGGTACAGATATAAAAAGGCAAATATTTCAGAACTAAAGAAATACTTCAGGGGAAGGTTCAGTAAATGAAAGGAAGGCACAAGTACAGTGGAGTTACTGAGCTAGATGGGTGAGTGGCAATAATCTTGTTTGGCATTTGGTATGACATAGGTTCAGGCCTTTGTCCGGCCATCCGAATTTTTGTTTTCCATGGTTTCATAGAATCACTTCAGGTGAACGTGGGGATGATTTCTTGAAAAAATGTGGCGTTCCCTTTCCTTGCTCTTCTGTGATGACCTTGGTGTCAACAAGGCGTAAAGCCTGAAAGGATAAAAAAATACATTGGAGTTACAGTGTGAAAAGTTCAAGGAGATAATAAGAATGGTGGAAGAAATGTTAATTAAAAAACAGAAAACAAAGAAAAATACTGAACCTACACAATGTAATAGGGAGATCAGGAGGCCAAAGACGCTGGAAAGGAGAGAACATACAAGAATTAGGAGGCAGAAAGGTAGCAGAGAACACTTTGAAACAACTGCACAAGAGAACAGGGGAGGGATGCTATAGACAGGTTTATGAAGAATATTATGTGTGCAGGGGGTCAATGAATGATGTATCTAGAAATTTCCTGGGTCTGTTAGAAAACTGAGGGGAGGGAAGGCATTCACACAACTTTATATAAGGATTGAGAAGAAGTTACTGAGTATTTGAAAAATAAATTGGTTTCATGAAGCCATTAGGAACTTTAATTTGGGGATGTAAGGAAGTAAATTAGAGGAGGAGCTTCTCCATGTAAATAGAAATGAGCAGACTAAAAAATGTGAAATTTACCCTGGGGATATAGTAAAGGATGAAAAGTGTAATGGGGGAAGTAGATAGTATTACCACAGATGTATTAAGGATAGTGGGATATGACATTGTACCTCATCTTAAAATGTTATCTAGATTGATTCTGGAGGCTTCCTGCCTGCCAGTGGACTGGAGAAGTGCAATAGTAGTACCAGCCCTTAAAAAAGTGTCTTTATTTATTGCCACAGAAAATTCATAACTGATATAGTAGCGGAGCTGGGTTGGGATTTATTGGAAGATATGAGGAGGGTGAAGAGAGTGCTGAGATTGTATTAGGTATATATTGGTGTTGAGGCTTGGAAAGATGTAGGTGGAAAAATTAAGAATAGTGGTTGGAATGGAAGCTATTACCATGACCATAAGCTGGCACTAGATTTCGGGCATAAGGAAGTAGGAAATTTTCTTTTGTTGGTAGGGGAATCAGGGATTATAAAAAAATACCAAGGGAAGTGATGAATAATATACCAAAAGTTTGAAAGAATTTAAAATTAATAAGGGTGATAGAAGACAGCTACAAGAAAAATATAATGTGTAAGGACAGTGCCAACAGATTGTGCACCATTCTAATTAAATAAAATATGTTTGGGTGAGGAAGAAGAATATATAAGTGTATGGTAATGATTTGGTGTGTTGGTGGTAATTGTGTATTTACTGCTGTTTTACACGAAAGTTTTGTGTTTATTAATTTCAATAAAACGGGGTTCTTGGGGTTTCCCATTGAGGAGCTTGTCAGTCTGATTCAGTGTTTCAAAGCCTCCTCTGACTGCATCTTCTTTGATGAGAGGCAAAATATACAAAAATCAAACAGCAATTGCAACAACATTTTTTATCAAATAATAATTTATTGTTTTAAAATAGATTTGCAGGAGAGTAGGCTAGTAGAAAATGTCGATAATTTTGAAGACATACATTATGTTTGAAGATAATTATTATTATCTAGTTGTGTTGCTTTAAGATTATTTTTCTTTTTATGCAGGAACTGAAGAATGTGGTTTGCGCAGTAGAGGCCCGCTTTATTTCAGTTTGTGCGAGGCTGTACTGTTATGTAATCTAGTGTCAACCAGTGATGTTTCAGGAGGTGAGCATAACAATTAAAATGTAAAATAAATAAATATTTAGTTCTGCCTTGAAAACTATAATGGTAATACTTATTTTACACTAAAGGAAATCAATAATGACCATTGAACTTCACCACTGTTGCTTTGCTTTGAATATAAATATAAATAAAATTTCCATATTATTGTGAGTAGCAGTTTGATCTGTTGTGAAATCTTTTGAAGATATCGAAGACTTGTGGTTCAGTGGAAGACAATATTAAATTCCACTATTAAGATATCTGTTCCTCGGAGGTATATGTCCATTTTTTACGAATACAGCATTATTACACTTTTGTATTTAACTTTTTTTTTTGCATTACACTGAGGTGTAAACCATTATCTCCTATACCAATTATAAGTGGAGGTATGTGCTATTAAAAGGACACCAAGCCCATTTTTATTCAGAGGAATACAACACCACGTGGACTTGGGATGTTGTATACCTCTAAAAAATTTGAATGATGCAATACACTCTCTGGTCATAGTGTTGTATACACCTGGTGAGTTTTTCATGAACTAAGAGAAGATTTCAGTTCAGCCAGGTTGTTTGTGGTCCGAGGTTTACACTTCTGTTTCTCAACAAAATATATCTTTACTCGCGTGAATATAAAAGTGTAAACTTACTGCACCCTCAGGCAGTGCCAGATCTAGGGGAGGTCAAACCAAGACGCTAGCTCCAGTCAGCAACTTGAGAACCCCTGATGAAACCATACCAAGTGCCAAAAACACACTTTTCCACATTATGGGAGTCATTACTCTAGACTGAGAAAAGAGTGACAGGAAATATTTAGGAGCAGAGCTAACCATAGAAAAATGTATGAACTACATGGCTGCATTAAAAAAAAAAAAATGTTTATCCGAAATTAAAAGCTAAAAATGGATGTACTCGAATATCTTTAATAAACCGTTTGTCATTTAAACAGATACCTGTGATTTGTTACATGCTAAACTGAAAAATAATCTGACTCAAGAAGAAAAAGAATCTATTAAGACTGATCATGCTCATTTCAATTAAATCAAAGTCAGATACAACTTAAAAACTATTGACACTAATATGGTCAAAGATTCACCAAAACTTAAAGTATTAACTGGTGATCTGCAGAAATGTTTACCATCACCACTCAAAACAAACTGTATTAGTTTCTATAAAATGAAACTTTGGACCTTAAATTTTACCTTGTATGATGCATCAGATTCCTCAGTTCACTGTATTATGTGGAACAAAACAAAAGGAGCCAGTGGTGGAAATTAAGTGCACCTTCAATTTTGAAATGGGCCGATAAAGGCATTCCTGGCAATGAAATCACACTTTGGTTGGACAACTGTTATGGCCAAAATAAAAATATGAGTATGTTTTTTTGATACTCCATAAGTATCCTTAACTTAAGACCATAACTCAAAAGTTTTTACTGAAAGGTCACATCCTTATGGAGGCTGACTGATTACATGCATTGATAGAAAGGAATAGAAAGAAACTCAATAATTTGGCTGTCTTAACACCCTGGGACTGGCAACAATTGGCAAGACATACTTCCAAACATTACACTGTTTATAATATTTAACTTGAAGATTTCAAAGGCTTCAACAGACACTACAACAACTACAACAACAAAAATCCTCTTTTGAAAATAGGAAGAAGGATGTTAACAAACAGCCAGGTCTGCTATCAACATGTGTGCAGCTAAAAGTCCAGCAGAAAAATATTGGAATGCTTTATTTGAAAACCCATGTTGGTGGTCAAAACCAAGAGGTTGACATCGTGAGATTGCGCAAAACAGGAGTTATGGTTCCAGCAGATTTGAATCAAGTCTCAACAAACCCAATACCTGTTTCCCACCAAAGGAAAATGATTTAAGTGCTCTATTACCTTATGTTTCCTCAGTTTACCATGATTTCTACAAAATCCACAAGTGACTATCTATATAATTTGTAGCATTTTTATAACTATAACTTTTATGTAACTGTAACATCTATATTCTAAAATAAACTGTATGCACTTGGGATGTGTTAAGTATTGGTTATCTCTTGAATATCCTGAAGTACCATTTCAACAGCCTTATGAGAGGTATACAACATTATGTCCATAAAAATTGTTAATAAAAAATAAAAATAAATTTACTGTGGACAAATAACACAAAAAAACAATAAAAAACACAAAATTCAATGTAAAAGGAATGTACTTATAAAATTTTGTTAAAAAATTAATAAATAGTTGAGGAAATAAAATGTTTATAAAATAAAAACTCTTCAATCTGCTCTCCTGTAAACTAACTTAGTCGACAACCCTAAGGTTGGTTGGATCATCCCAAAGGAGGCATACTAAGCCATTGTATGAGAGGTTGGATGGCCAATTCCTTTCCTCTGGGACCTACAGTTTAACGTGGAATCTGAACCACGGAGCAACCTGGCATAGCTCATATCACCAAACACAATTCTTAATCATTCCCGCACCTACCAGGATTCGAACCCGGGACCTGAGTGACGAATATTTAGAACCCAAGCGCCTTAACCACTGAGCTACCAGACCGCTCTCTGCTCTTCTGTAAAATTAGAAAAATGTGACATAGTGTTCTATACCTCTGAGGTACAGATATTTATATTTATTTCTACATTGCCTAATTAATTCTAATTCAAAATTTACATTAATGTATTGTTTATTAATTTTATGCCAATTGACATTATACATAAATATTATACAAATAAATTAAAGTTTAAAGAAAAACAGAAGATAAATTATTAATTTAAACAACAAAGATATTGCACCACATTGTACCAGTGAACCTACTATGTATATTTAATTTAGTAAGTAGTAGCTTTTTAACACCTACTGAGAACAATGAGAAAGGTTGACATCTACAGAGTGCTGGTTCACCCACCTGGCAATTTAATTTCTACATCCTTGGTAGTCATAGTTTTTATTTAAGCTTTCAACCGAGAGCAGTTTTCTAGTTCTTAGCGCAGCCTTTAAACAGATAAAGTAAAACTTGGCTAAGTTGATATTCAAACCTGAAATTGTCACAATTGTCATTAATGAATATATAGAATAAGATTGGACCTAAATGTAAACTATGTGAACACCAGAAGTGACATTGTATTCATTGGATAGGGGATCATTAACTCCTATCCATGGACACCTGTCAGAGAGGTTTTAAATATAAAACCGTAATTAATTAACTTCCAGCTTGCTTTACATAATTCTTAAAATACAATTTCATTAAAGGGCTGTCTCTGAGGGCTGTTATGGCTGATTTAAGACAATTTCCATGATTGATGAAAATTACCAGCTTTCAAAGTTTTGTTAATTCTCTACGTGAAAATATTGAAAAATAAATGACTTTTAATATTTGAGAGTGAAACTAGTTATAAAAGAAATACAATGGTTATTTGTGCTACCTAATTGTCAGCTTTAATTATTGAATCACTAAATGCAATTGATTAAAGTTTCATTTTACTTTATGCATTAATTTTTTGCCGTGAAAAAGTACAAAGGAACTACAGGAAAAAATTGGATTAAAATACTTTCACAAAATTTATAGTGTAAAAATGACTAGGTTTTAAAATATGAAGAAAATGGTGGTCATTAGAATATGTGGGTACAAGAAATGCAGGAAGAGGTGTGGGGATAGTTGAACAGTACTTGTGATTTTGATGCGTATCTGTGTATGCAAATGTTTGAAGGATTATAAAGGCTCAAGCTAATCCATTTCAGGTGTCCTGTCAGCCGTGGCTGCATGTTAGTTCGTTGTACCATTCAACAGTTGTATAATGTGTTTTATTGAAACAGGTGTTCTGTAAAATAAAATCTGTGTACTATACTTGACCTACCTTTGAGTATGCACTGTTTGTTTACCTTCATTTGAACTGAACTCCTATAGTAAGGGAAACTTTTGACCCCTGGTTCGACTCGCATAGATTAAATTATTATTGTTTAGTTTCCTTGTAATTTGTTATTTTTTTATTTGATCATTTGATAATTTTTTCTTAGATTCAGTTGTTTAATTATTAATGATAAACATGGGTTATGTTGGTTGCGAAATTGATACCTTACTTTCATATTATTTTTTTACCAATACCTGTGTATTAAAACATTTTTGCTTTTAACAGGTTACCTACCAAATATGACATTTTGTGCAACAAACTTTGTTATAAATTATTTTATTCTCAATAGGACTATGACATACATTAGTGCACTTAGTCTCACTTCAACAATATTTTTTGATTAATAATTTTAAATATTAATTTACGTGGTATATACTAAAAGACGCCTTGTGAATAAGGTGCTTACTTTTTTATGCTTTAGCAGATATTTTTATGGAATAAATGATTCAGGAAAAATGAACTAAGAATATCTATATTATGCCAGTTTTATTAACTTAGTAAGATCAGTGCTGCTAAATAAATTTCAATTTAGAATGATAGAACATTTACACTGATCTCCAAACTCCGCAGGTATCTAAATTACACCCAAGCCTGCTGTAAATTGATGGGTTTTCAGCTTTGAATGTGTGCCCAAAAGACTGAAAACAGGAGTCGTAAACATTTCTGTTGTCCTGTAGAGTTTGTACATCTTCTCTTGTCAGTGTTAGGGTCACAAGTAAAGATCAATCTGTCTGTTATATGTATGAGATTGCAGCTTGTGAATTATGTATAAATTTAAATTGTTTGGTTTTTCGAGTGTCTTGAAACAAGCATTCTAGGGTTTATCTCAAGGAGAGGAATATGAAGGATATTAAATCCACTCAAAGATTATTGCACTTGTAATGAAAAATATGATATAAAGCACTAGTGCCACTTATGTTTCTATCTTAGCTTGGATGGTCAAGACCATATCATTACAACTAGTAATGGAAATGAAATATCTACTAGCTTGTGTTAGTATAGTTGTGGAGGCAAGTTTTCTTTACAAGCTAAAGTTGCATACCATCAAGTAACAGCTAAAGACAATTATAAATGAAAAAATTATTAACTTTTTTTAGGCCTTTACGTAATCTGCTGTCAGCTGTCTCATCTGATACCAGATACCCTTCAACATGTTTAGATGATTCCACTACTTTTTTACTGCAGAAAGAGAGCCCACCTGATCCATAGTGGGTGATACTAAATATTGAGTCATGATTATAAATGTGTCATGGAAAATTGTAATATCTATATACACAATGGTCATTATCTAATTCCACTTACTAATGGAATTGGTAGTATTGCTTAATTTCCAGGCTTATATTAAGAAACACATAAGTGCATTTTGAAAATAAGGAAGGTTAAGCCATCACTTTCTACAGACGATGGCTGGAGGGGCAGAATGAACACAAAAACATAAAAACACTTTACAATAATGGGGCAAATAACCTTAGTCATATTAGAAGATAGACATGTGGCAAGAGAAAAAATAGATACATATCCAGACCTACCACATGAATCATTGTCACTATTTGGTATTTTAATGGGAGACTTATATTAGTTTGCTAGGACAAATCCTTGTCTAGCTTAAGCAGAGCTAGAAATGATCATAGCAGATTTTTTCTAGTACTGTGAATCATTCTATTTTCACAGATAAATTACCTTCAAATAATATCTGGCATATGGTAACCAGAATTTGTTTGGAATTGTGGTAACGTCACTGTACATGCTGATATTCGGTATGGTAGGAGATTATGAAACAATCTTAACAATTCTTCCTAGTTATTTTTAGCTGCAAATGTTTTTTTCCTCATATGTGGTAGCAAACTACATTGATTCTAGCAGTGAAGACCACCAGAAATAAGACATGAGTAAGCAGGTTCTGTAACATTGCACTGACCAACTTGAGTAGGAAATCTACTGGTGAGAGTGGTTGATCACACTCATCATGTAGTCACATTTTAAAGGAGATCAACAGACACCAATTATTCTCAAATTTTATGGGTTATAACAGCCCCCAGCTGTGATAATGCAGAGCAGTGTTGTTGCAACTCCCAATCATTCTTAAGAAAATTGACCCAGAGATCTCGATTTTCATTTATGTAATAGCAGTGCAGCACTAACATTCCATTTTCTTTCTGGTCTCAGGATTAGTATTAATGATTTATATTAACAGGCGGGCTGCCATGGTTTGAATTCCCATACACATTAAGTTGTTATTTCATTATACAATTCATTCCACATATACAGTCATCAGTTTCTTATTTGTACTTTAATAATTAATACTGTATATTGCTAGTCTTTTGCGTTTCTGTAGTTTCTCCTCATTTTCAAAGGAAAAGGGAAGTTTATAAAAATAAAATCTAATAATTATGTGCGCTTTCTAAACTTGAGTAGCAGTTATTTTTGAACAGTTTCCAAATTTTTTAAAGTTTGTTATTTGCATCAAGAGATGATGTAATAAAAATCTGTCCAATTGTTTATCACTTTTTTTCTTCTCCAATTATTTTTTTAGAATCGATGGAAACTTGTCTGTCCACTGATTGAGAATCATGTGAATAACTTTTCATAAATGCAAGATGCTCATTTACAAATCCCTTTCTTCCCTCACTGTCAATTCTGATGTGTTCGGATATTGAGCTCAACTTACATACCACTGAGATCAAACTAATTGTCCTGTACTTCTCATCTTAGTTTACCCTCTTTTATTAATTGTTTTACTACGTTGCTTTTTGGTACTCTGGTTTGAAACAATATTCTAGGCCAGTTCTAATTAATAATTCTAAGTGTGGTACAATCTTATTGATCTACTTGTACTACACTTATAGTTAAATTATCCATCCTGTTATGCTATTTTATCCTATCAAGTTATCTCATATTATCTTAAGATTCTGTTTATCATCCTTGGTTTGCTCTGTTATCCTTACATAGAGAAGCTCCTAATCTGATGTATTTGCTTCTATCACTTCATCAATCCTTAATTGTTTCATTAAGCAATTCACTTAATATTTCATATTTTTTCATATAACACTGTTCCCCCATTCTTTTACAGAATACCTCTGTCACCCTTCAACCATAAAAATTTTTTTGCCTCATTCTATGTTCTGTTTTCTTTACGACTGTGTATTTATCTCTTGTTATTATTTATTTAGTTTATGTGTTCCATAATGCCATCTGGCTTTCTTGTTTTCTCCTTAGCAGTGTCTCTTTTACAGTCTGAGGGCTAACTGTGCTGATATTGTTGCAGTTATCAATACCATCAGACAAGAGGTCCTGGGTTCAGTTGCTAACAGCACTTCGAACCAGACAGCTGACAGCAATCATCACTGGTTATGCAAAGTGCTGCTGCAGTGTGCCATTGCTGAAAGTTCTCCTCAGCAGTTAATGCCGCTTTATTCTGGACACAAGGTAATTTTTATCCATTGAATGCTGCACTGTTTTGAATTAGTTATGATTTATTTAATTGTTTGTGTTTTTAATTCCTTGAATAAGGAACAAAAATATTAGCACCTTTTGTTATTACATTCCAGTTTAAATTTTATTGCTGAAAAATGTATATTATTCTGCGTCAAATTAAATAAAATACTATTACTGGACAAAGGAATAATTATTAATTTGAGTTACATTGTGGGAGAAAATAAATAAAAATATTTACAGAAAAAGGAAAAAAAATTATGAAAACTCAGATGATTTTTCTGAATAAAATTGAATTGGTTGAAACAAGGTAGAATTAAAAAAATAAAAATAATAATAATAATAAATTAAGATGATGTGGATGATTGATAGGAAATAAAATACACTGCTTGTCAAAAAAAGTGAAGCACCCAGATGGGCAGGAAGAAACAAAATGAAACTTCATGGGTACACAGGTTATGTGATGTTATTTGAGCGATTACAAAATTGAGTCAGATTACAAAGAATTTGACAGTATGAACCCACTTATCAGAATGACATTGCATCCCCTTTGGCCTGGATATGGACACTGAGTCAGTTCGAAATTGTACGAGGGTGGTCCCAGAAGTACCCGACCTAGCAATGAAAAAACAAAAATTTTGGAAAAAACTGTATTTATTTTTCAACGTAGTCTCCTTTCAGCTCTATACATTTATTCCAGCGATTTTCAATAGCTTCGATACCACTTTTATAAAAAGAACTGTCTTGCTCCCGGAAATAGCCATTAACTGTCGACATCACTTCTTCGTTGGTCGAAAATCTTTGACCACTGAGCCATTTTTCTAAGTTCGGGAACAAAAAGTAATCCGAGAGAGCTAAATCTGGCGAATAGGGTGCATGAGGTAGCAATTCGAACTTTAATTCATTAATTTTGGCCATTGCAATAACGGATCTGTGAGCTGGAGCATTGTCGTGATGAAACAACACTTTCTTCTTAGCCAAATGTGGTCGTTTTATCTTGATTTCTTCGCTCAAACGTAGCAATAACTTCGAATAATAATCGCCGTTGATTGTTTTTCCTTTTTCAAGATAGTCAATGAAAATTATCCCATGCGCATCCCAAAAAACAGACGCCATGACCTTGCCTGCAGATGGAATGGTCTTGGCCTTCTTTGGAGCAGGTTCTCCCTTTTCAATCCATTGTTTTGATTCTTCTTTTGTCTCTGGGGTGAAGTGATGGACCCATGTTTCATCCATGGTTATGAAACGGCACAAAAATTCAGCTTTGTTGCGATGAAACATCACTAAACACTCAATTGAAACATCTTCATGACACTGTTTTCGCTCGAGTGTGAGCAAACGCGGCACCGATCTTGCACATAACTTTCTCATGACCAAATTTTCAGTTAATATGCGATGTACCGCACTTTTTGAAATGCCTACTATGTCTGCTAGCTTGCGCACTTTCAGTCAACGATCATCCAGTACTGTTTTGTGGATTTTCTGGAGTCGTCACCTCATTTGGTCGACCGCTGCGATGTTCGTCTTGGCAGCTCATACGGCCTCGTTTAAACTCTGCCACCGAATATTTTACTGTTGTAAACGAAGGAGAAGACTCATCCAGAGTAGAATTTAGCTCAGTTTTTATATCGGTTGGGCTGAGGCCTTTCAAATGAAAGTATTGTATCACATAACGATGACGAATTTTCTCCATTTTCACAAATTTACTCACAATGTTCAAGATTAATTGTTGCCAAACAAATATGAAACAACATAGCATCTTCAAACTTGAAACATTTGCTTCATAGACTATGTGTTTTGAAATAAAGGGATATTTTTCAAGCAACTACTGCCATCTCTCGGTCAGGCCGGGTACTTCTGGGACCACCGTCGTATCATAAAGCCATTGTATTGTGTAAGGCAAGTTGGCCCACAACTCTTGTAAATTGTTGTTGATATCCTGGATACTGGCACTGGAATGGAATTGGTGTCCAAGCTGGTCCTACATATGTTCTGTCAACGACATATCTGAAGATCTTGCTGGCAATGGGAGTACGTTAACACCACTCTGACATGTAGGACTGAAGCTTTTCATGGAATTGTAAAATAAATAAACTCTTTTTTGGCTTCAGCCATGTATAAATGTCACAATTATGAGACGTTTTGAAGGTGTCTATCTCTGACCTCATTTTCAACCAAAGGTATAACAATAATTGTTTATTTGTGTGGTGCCATAGAAATGGTGGAAGACAAAAGCTGACCCAATGTGATGATGTCATCCACACTTCTGCTCCTTTCCAATGCAAAGCTGTTTCATCATTTTGTTAGTCAAGTTCCAGGCCACACTAAACTTAGCCTGTCTGTGAGGTACTGTTGTGCCTTTGGGGTTTTCTCAATCACTAGCATCAGGATGTTGACAACAACCAGAAAGTTACGAAAGGGGGAACGTCTTGTAATGTCATACCCAGTCACCTGCTAAGAACCTCTAAGGTGCCAGGTAATAAAGATACAATTCGATCTGTGAAAAGTGAACTTCATGCATTCAAGAAGCTCATTAAACGAAATGCAGAATATTCAAACCCCTTCACTTTGTCTGAACTGGATGCCGCATTGAAGTGTACTAGACTCCGCAAAGCCGCTGTACATGATGGCTTGTACCCAGAATTCCTTGTTAATACAGGCCCTATCGCAAGAAAATGGTTGCTTGCACTTTTCAATGAAATATTACAGACGTCAAAGTTGCCTCCTGCCTTTACAAAAGCTAAGGTGATAGCCATTGTAAAACCGGGTAAAGAAGGAACTGCACCAGAACACTATAGGCCAATTACTCTCCTCAGCACAGCATATAAGCTGCTTGAAAGAATGATGCTGGCTCGGATTCACAATGCCACTAATAAAGTCATTCCCCCAGAGCAAGCTGGGTTCAGGCCAAAGAATAGCTGTGCCAGGCAGGTTCTGACTATTGTGACCCACATTAAGACTGGATTTCAAAAGAAACTTAAAACTGGTGCGGTGTTCGTCAACCTGTCAGCAGCCTATGATACTGTCTGGCATGAGGATCTCCTTCTCAAATTCCTAAATGCTGTACTGTGCAAAAAATAGTTGAACTCTTGAACAACGTGCTGAGTAATCGCAGAATCCAGGTCCATTGCGATGCCCAAAAGAGTTGCTGGTGTATTCTCAACAATGGACTGCCTTAGGATTTGCTGCTGGTGCCTGTGCTTTTTAATTTATATATTGCGGACATATCTCAACTAAATTTCAGGAAATTTCAGTATACTGATGACCTGCCAATTACTTACCAGGATATAAACTTCCAGATTTGTGAAGGTAGACTCTCTGAGAGTATTAACCAGCTCTACGCATTCTGCTCTAAGTGGAGACTAAAACCAAAACTGACAAAGACAGAGTCTTATTGCTTCCTCCTATCAAACCAGCTCGCCTACTTCAGAATAAGAACAACCTTTGGACTCCTTGGAAGAGTAGAACACAAAAATATCTGGGAGTTGCCTTGGATCGAGCCCTCATTTTTCATCAGCATTTATCTAACACTGCAGAGAAAGTGAAGACCCACGTGGACCTTGTAAAGAAGCTGGCTGGTACATCATGGGGTGCACACGTTCAAGTTATTCAAGGAATAGTCCTTGGTTTGGCATTCTCCCCAGCAGAATACTTTTGCTCTACATGGCTTAGTAGTGCTCATACTGCCAAAGTTGACACCAGCTTAACGCTGCCATGAGAACAGTGATTAGTGTCATTAGGTCTACCCCAGTATCCTGGCTGCCTGTACTTTCCAAAATTCCTCCACATTTGAGGAGAAAGTTGATATTGCTTAGAGAATTGGAAGGAGTGGAGAAAACAATATGATTCCTCTGCATGGTGACCTTCTTCACCTGCCTTGCACATGTTTGAAATTGAGGAGACCTTCCTGCAATGAAGCAGCCAATCTCAGACATAACAACTTTAACTGGTATTAAGAGTGGAGAAAGGAGTGGGAAGCCAACAGCCCACACAATTGTGAGCTTATAAAAGATCCGACAACCTGTGTTCCAGGGTTTGACTTGCCTAGGCGTCTTTGGTGTCGATTGAACAGATTTCACACAGGTCACAGAGTGTGCAATACAACCTTGCATAAATGGGGTCTCCGTGAAGATGCGTTGTGTGACTGTGGTGGTATACGAGCTTCTGACCACATTGTGATGGACTGTCCAGCAAGAAGATTATCTGGAGGTCTTCTCACACTGCATGAAGCTGAACCCGCTGCCAGAAGATGGCTTGGATCTATAGATATAGTTATTTGATTGTAAATGTCTTTTGTTGTATATGTTGTACTTGGCATACGATGATAATAATAATAATAATCTGTGACCTGAAGTCATACATGTTCTCTCCCCAAACCATGCCATCAGGGGTAACACCTTCGTTCCTCCCCAAGACATATGAACAGTGAAACATATTCCCCGGTTGCCAACTTCTTCAACAATAATGGTCATCCAAGGTAGAGCAGAAATGTGATTCATCGCTGAACACAAATGAGACATCGTTTATCAGCAGTCTATGCTTCTCTGTCATGCCATCATTCCAAATGCAGATGTTTGTGTTGTGGTGTTAACGGAAGCCTACACGTGAGACAGTAATTCCTTATTTGAGTTGCTGTTGGTATTGGACCAATGGTGCGAGATGTCACTCAATGTAGCAGGGAGTCCATTACCTGTTTATGGATGGCAGGTGCAGATATGAAGGAATTCCAATATCCTTGGTGCACAATATGTTGATCCTCCATTAGTACTGGTCTGGTCAACTGAAACCTTGATGCCCTCCCTCACATTACCATGTAGTCTAATACCAAGTTATTGTCACATCTGAATGCTCCACAAATCTGATGTTGTACAATTCAACCAGCTAATCAAATGAGATCCACTCTCAGGCCCCTTTCAAGCTCTGTCACATACCGATAATGTTGTCTTACATGAGAACACAATACATTTGTGTTTTTCACAGTAATCACTCAACATCCAATGCTGCTCACTCCCCTTACATTCCCTACCAAGTTTGGCAACAACACTAACGTGAACAGCACTAAACACAAACAATGCTAATGCACTCTGATGGCCGTTCCACCTTACACTGAGAATTGTAACTCTAATCACTTACTTAGCCACCAATGTGTGTGTGTGTGTGAGAGAGAGAGAGAGAGAGAAGTTTTGTTGATATCCAACCACGTTTTCTGGATTCTTCAATTATTTTGTTGGCAAGTATACAGAAGAAATAAAAAAAGTCATCTTGTGCTAACAATAGAGTTTATCATGACTAAATGAGACTGCAATGGTATAAAAAAAAGGCATTATGGAAAATGGATTAATTTAAGTGTGGTGATTGCTGCTTAAACATTAGGAATTGTTTGAAGTGAGATCTGTGAAGAACATAAAGATGTAAGTTAGTTGCATTTGTTTGGGGCTCAAGATAAGCTGATTAAAGCATATTAGATGTGATAATTTTGCTAAAAATGCAAGTTGTTGAGATGGTGAATAAATGTATTTAAAAAAGAAGAGAGAGATGAAGATACAAAATAAGGTAGTAAAAAACATTGAAAAATTAGGATAATTTAGAATAATTGTAGTGTTGTAGCCTGAAATACAGAAATGGCAATAATCTTTTTGTTGGAAAATACAAATTAAAAAGAATTAAAGAACAATCAGATACCACAGCATGTAATATGTGGTAGGTGCACAATAACATAACACAAATTTTTAGATGTGAATACTTTGGTACCAGAAGAGATAGTGTGCTGTTTTGGAGTCATGAAGAAATAAAGATTGTCAGTGAACAGTACAACCACATGATATTCTGAAATTCTTTAGTGTAGTAAACTTTCACAAGAATTCCTTCTGTTTTTTTTTTTTTTTTTTTTTTTTTTTTTTTTTTTTTTTTTTTTTTTTGACAGGATACCGCAAAGTTAGAAAAATGAAAGTAACAATTTGTTGAACTATAGATTTGATGAACTGGAATTACTGGAAAGAAAGAAGAAACATGAGAAAAATCTTGGGTCCAGTTAAAACAACCGAACTATGGAAATTAAGAAGTTATAAAGAAATATACCAAAACATAGAAAATATAACAGAATCAATAAGGAAAAGGAGATTGCTGGTTTTTGAACATATCTGCAAAATGAATGATAACAGACTAGCAAAAAAGACATTCAATTACAATAAAAGTCCGGTTATGCAAGTTCCGATTATCCGAGCCGCCGGGTTAACCGAGGCAAATTTTTGAAATATGAAAGGGAGCTTTTATATTTTTCCAACTAGAGTGTCGCACTTGCGTGTATCGCCTGTTGCTGTGTCAATTATGAGTCACATCTACTGGCTGCTGTTGGGTCGAGCCTTTGGTTGTTGGATGACGATCAAAATCAGCTTAACGATGATGAAATTATTAATATGGTCGTCAGCGGATAAGGAGAAGAAAATGAAGAAGATAAAAATGAAACTATTTCAAAAATTTATCATGCTGAAGGTTTAAAAAGAATAGAAGCAGCACTTGAGTATATTGAGTAACAGGAAGAAAGCACAGCAGCTGACATAATGATGCTACAGTGTTGGCGCTTTACTTCTGCTAAGAAGAGAAACAAAATTATGACACAGAAGAAAATTAAATACTTTTTTGGCAAGTGATCATAATTAATGTACAAAAAAACAATTTTATTGCTTCACAAATTAGTTTTACAATACAAATAAATTGTATTATTTCAGTTTCAATACGTTTTTTGATTCATTGTAACCTCTTCCCTTTACCTCTGGCTATCTGAGTTTTTCGTTATCCGAGGTGGTCCCAGTCCCGTTTACCTTGGGTAATCGGACTTCTACTATACCTTTGGGGTGAAAAATCAACAATCAGCTGGATTCAAGAGGTTAAGAAAGATTTGGAAAGAAATGAGATAAGAGAAAAGGAAATTATGGAAAGAGAGTTCCTTAGAAAGAAGGTATTAAGTTTGGAAGGATTCCATGGCAAAAGAGGAAATAAATCTGCTCTGAAGTGGTGGGAGGAGAGAAGGAAGAAACACAGTGAAATGATGAAGGAATATTGGATTGAAAGGAAGAATAAACAACTACAAAGAATGAAGAATTGAAATTGGAACATGGTCCCAGAAGGCCTTATCAGAAAGAAGAAAGTAACAATGTTGTCATAGTTTAAATTGCAACAAATATTAAAACACAGGCCTCAATTCATCAACGTTATATTTTCAAATGACTGTATCAGTATGTGGCTTTGCTATTGTGATGCCACAAGACATCAGTAACTATTAGTGATAGTGTTAAGTAGAAAATAACGAATAGAATTAAGAATTTTAACTATGGTAGCGAGAGTGAGGCAGATAGCAGATTTCATTATTTAAGACTTCAGGAGATTGCTGCAGGCGGCCATTATGGTGGCAAAGCCGTATTAGAGGTCAGTCAACCTACTACCTTCCTCCTCCCTTGGCGCGGTTAAGTCCGGTCTGTCGCCAACCCACGGACATGAAAATGTGTCTTCTGGGAGGGGTAGTATCTGTGAGGCTCTGTGCTTTTCCCCATTTGGCAGAGATTGTCAACACACCAACTGGGAATCCAGAAAGTCAAGGTTGGTATTGCTCCTCCCAAAAAGCCATCAGCCCAACCTGAGTACAGTTAGCCGGGGAGTATACAAGGCCCCGTGGATACAATAGCGTTCTGAATTTTGTTCAGTTTTTCTCAGTTGGTCAGTCTGCAGTTTCTCTCCCTGTGGTGGCGTTCCATGATTGCCTGAATGATGTGAGTCCATGTTATATAATTCTTCTCTCTCTGTTTCTCTGCTGATTAATCACTCTCTCTATGATAAGTTAGTGAAGTTAAGTTCATGAAAAGGAAATTAGTGTGGAGCATCTACACAAGTTTTATTTCTTTGTAATTGTTCCTGTCCCTTACTAACTTTCCATCGATATGAAAATTTAATGCAGACAATCTTCGGCAAAGAAAGAAGTCTGGTAATCAAGAATTAATCAATTATCTGAGAAGCATTAAAGGTAGAGGGACGGAAATGTTATACTATGAAAACATTTTTTCCCTTCAATAATTTTATGCAGAATAATAGTAAGCAGTGATTTCATTTGTATATTGAAAAAGAAAGAATATGAACATGATAAACAGCTGGTAAAAGCAAGATTCATGTAGTGAAAAACTACCACACTTTAGTTGTTGAGCATAACAGTTGTCTCATTTACCTGGCAGTAATTTCCTTGTATGCTCTCCTGACTGATTAGTTCTTTTTAGATTTTTCTTATCTTTTAGTTTAAAATTTGTCATGTACTGTGGCTAGCATATTGGAGGAAAGTCGCATAATAGTAGGAATTTCTGTTTAGTTGCTTCCCCAGTGGGAGGAGCAGGTAGTTTCAGAGGAAGACATGGAAGAAGATGCAGACAGTGGTGGAGGCAGTTCAAGTTATGTGACAGCTGATGAGGGATATGAGGCTGATGTAGAGATACCTCCACAAACTGCTTGCAGTTACATGTCATACAGTGGTGGGAATGGCAGCTTCGGACTCCCTCACAACCACCACCGCCATCATACACTTCTGGCGGAACCACAGCTTTGTGTCCTTGCTGTTGACATACTTATCCAGTATGTGTTCTGTTCATATAAATTTTTGTTTTAATTTTTAGTATCTTTTTCTTATTTATATTTGGATTTTTTCTTGTTTATATTTAGATTTTATGAAATTATTTTGCTCTTCTTGCCCACCAGTGGTAAATTTTGACATTTATCTATGCTGGGGTATTAGCTCTGAATTACTACCCCTCTGCCTGTCCTCGGTTTGAATTTACCTCATCATTTTCCTGGCAAATAGTTTTCCCGTGAGACAGTCCCCTACAATACCCACACCTCATAATGTTCTCCCATTGATAAAGGGTTAGACCTGAGAATTTCTTTATCATGTATGTTTCTGTCTTTTTTGTGTTTTCATGCCCCACATCCATCATCTAAAGGTAAGTGGCTCAGTTCCCTATCCTAATTTGTTATTCCCTTTCGCTACTTAGTGTCCATCATTTTTTATATTTGTAATTTGATATACTTTTTTCTTACATTTACATCCATCTTTATACTGTTGCTATTTTTATTCTAGCTAAGTCCAATAACGGAAGCATACTTACAAGGCAGTTCCTTTTATCTCTGATTACAGAATAACATAGATCGTGTGGTAATTAATGACAATCATCTTATTTCTTCCATATATGGCAACACACACACACACACACACACACACACACACACACACACACACACACACACACAGGAAATAATAGGTGCTAAGTAGCGAAAAGAAATTACAAAATAGGATAGCAAAATGAACCACCACTTACCTTAGGTGATGGCTGCATGGCGTGAATACATAAAAAGACAAGAACACAAATAACATTGAATATTTCGGGTCTTGGTCCTTTGTCAACAGGACAACATAATGGAGGGTGGGTGTTCTAGTAGACCGTCTCACAGAATGACTGTCAGTGAGGAACGTGGTAGTGGTAAATTAAAACAGAGGACAATGGGTGGGGCATAGAGAATTGGAGCTAGTACCCGAGCAATGCAAAATGTTGAAAAAAGAGCAGAACAGTACAGTAAAATATTCACAACATAATCCTGAGTAAGCAGAAGTAAATGAATAGGAAAATAAAATACTAAAAATAAATAAATAAAAGAATCTATACAGTTAAACATCAGCTCTGGTATGTGGTGGTTCAATTTAGATAGTGGGGGTAAAGGCAAGGAGAGGGTAGAGGGAAGGAAAAGTACTGATTGGGTATTGAGATCAGGAGGTTGCCTTGTGTCCCATTTGTATTGGTTGGTAAGCTTCCACCTTTTGAGTTCAATAGACCAGCTTTGGTTCAAAAGCAAGTTTCATGAGCCACATTACAACCTACTCAGTCTATTGACCACCCCAACCAACCAACCAACCATAGTCCAGTCCTGGTTACACAATACTTCCCTGGCCTTGAATCCATCAATAGAATCCTTCGGCAGGTTTTGATTCCTGCTAACCTGCCCATAAATGAGATCCCATTCTTCCTAAAATCCTCCCAAATCTTGTTTCAGCAGGCCTCCCAACCTTAGCTAAATTCCTAGTCCACAAACAGTCTACCTTGTCCCATCAGGCAACCCCAAGGCTCTTTCCATGTAATAGACCCCACTGCAAGATGTGCGACATACACAATCCCTCCAACATTTTCACCAACCCTATCACTGGCGAGAGCTTTCCTGTCATAGGACACGTAACCTGTGAAACCTCCCATGTAATATACCAGCTAACCTGCAAACACTGCCTGGCTTCATATATAGGTTTGACTACCAATCCATTAGTCATAAGAATGAATGGCTACCGACAGATAGTTTTCACTTGGAATTGAAAACATCCAGTAGTTATCCATGCCTTCTCCCATGACACTAATAATTTTAATTCTTGTTTCATGGTCCGTGCTATCAGAGTCCTCCCAAACTACAGCAGCTCCTTTGAACTCGGAAGGTGGGAGCTTGCCTACCAATACGTAGTGGGCACAGGCAACCTCCTGGTCTCAATTTGAAATAATAATCAGTCAGTATTTTTTGTTCCCTCTATCCTCTCCTTGCCTCCATGCCTACTGTCTAAATTGAACAACTAGATACCAGAGCTGATGTTTAACTGCATAGATTCTTTTATTTATTTTTTGTATTTTATTTATTTACTTTTGCTTACTCAGATTTATGTTGTGAAGATTATATTGTATTATTCTTTCTTTTTTCAAAATTTGCATTGCTCGGGTACTAGCTCCAATTCATTATCCCCTTCTCCCTGTTCCTGTTTGAATTTACCACAACCACATTCCTCACTAACAGTCATTCTAAATAAGAAAAGAAAGGGAGATTAACCCACCACATACCAAAGTGGACGGATGCGATGAGAGAACACTAATGCTGACAAACAAACAACACAATATTTCGGCATATGCCTTGCTCACAAATAGAAAAAACGGGCCATTAGGCTCGGAACGTGTGTGCACACCGAACGTTACCTAATGACTCAGTCATTAGGTAACGTTCGGTGTGCACACACGTTCCGAGCCTAATGGCCCATTTTTTCTATTTGTGAGCAAGGCATATGCCGAAATATTGTGTTGTTTGTTTGTCAGCATTAGTGTTCTCTCATCGCATCCGTCCACTTTGGTATGTGGTGGGTTAATCTCCCTTTCTTTTCTTATTTATATCGCCTAGAAGCCGCTTCCATTTTCCTTAGTTGCATCACTAACAGTCATTCTGTGAGACAGTCTCCTACAACACACACTTTCCATAATGTTCTCCTGTTGACAAAGGGCCAAGACCTGAAATATTCAATGTTATTTGTGTTCTTGTCGTTTTGTGTGTTCACGTCATACAACCATCATATAAGGTAAGTGGTGGTTCATTTTGCTACCATATTTTATATATATTGTTAGAAAACAGCAAGCACAAAACATTGGGATAAATAAAATATTTTGAAAAGAGAAGAACCACCACTCATGATGACGTTCAAACAACACAGACATACATACACCGAGTGCTGAAATTTTTGGGTTTATGTCCCTTCATAAACAATAGAGAGAGAGAGGTAGCTGCATGATGGCGACTCAGACTGTTGTTTGGTGCTTGGAGGTGAAGGAGAAATCAGCTTGACAAAGCGTATGGTTTGGTAATAGAAAAGCATAAACCCAAACATTGGAAACTATATCATGAAAACAAGTTGCAAGCAGGCAGAAAGAGAAGCTAGAAAATATTGCCCAGTATAAATATTAAAAAGACCCTAGTAATAAATAAAGAGGGAGGAGATTTTCTTTTATAGGTATGGTTGTTAGGAACTAAGGGAAGTGATGAATAAATTACCAAAAAAGCTGACATTTAAAATTAAAATTATCAAAGGGAAAAAATAGATCGGTCAAGGAATTTACACTCATAG
This sequence comes from Vandiemenella viatica, assembly GCA_031002005.1. Classification (NCBI taxonomy): domain Eukaryota; kingdom Metazoa; phylum Arthropoda; class Insecta; order Orthoptera; family Morabidae; genus Vandiemenella; species Vandiemenella viatica. The sequence goes on along the minus strand of CM061919.1, from coordinate 200,105,629 downwards.
GATTTAAAATAACTAAAAAACGATACAAAAGGGATAAAAAGGTGGCTAGGGAAATTTCCACTGGAGCAAGTGCTCCATTGCAATTAAATTAATAATGACTGTAAATTACATCACTATTTGTGTAATCGTAAGTTTTCCGGCGGATCTGTCGCTTGAAGATTTCTGGGGCGTGCAGCCGGGTCAATTGATCGCAGATGTATGAATTTTCGATGGCGTAACATGCCATCATCTTCAGGTAGCGTCCACTGGTTGGTGTGAGGAGCGCAGTCCAGGATGCGACTGCTGGTCTGCTCTGGGGACGTTGATATTTATACCCTCTGACCCCGCCCTCCCACTCCCGCCACGGCACTCGGATATTGGTGGTGGGGATGGTGCATTGCAGCGCGTCGAGCAGTGACCATCAGTTTGTATGCCACCTCCGTTGCGCATAGTGCCTTGGCTCTGGTATTTGTGGAGCCGCTTCAATGCTGGGTTCCAAGCTTGGCTTAGTTGGAACCCATTGTCTTTGTTTATGATGTTACTCCAAAGCCGGATCTCAATGGCTTCCTTATACACACAGTCCCAGAAGTGAGATGTGTTTCTAATATAAACCAAGCTTGGAACCCAGCATTGAAGCAGCTCCACAAATACCAGAGCCGAGGCACTGTGCGCGACGGAGGTGGCGTACAAACTGATGTTCACTGTTCGACGCACTGCAATGCACCACTCCCACCACTGCTATCGTAGTGCTATGGCGGGAGTGGGAGGGTGGGGTCAGAGGATATAAATATTGACACCCCAAGAGCAGACCAGCAGTCGCGTCCTGACCTGAAGATGATGGCATGTTACGCCATCGAAAATTCGTACATCTGCGATCAAATGACCCGGCTCCACGTCCGAAAAATCTCCAAGCTATATCACTATTTGATATAAATTATCATACTTTTCTTATTAATTTATTCCATACTATATCCTGCACATATAATAGAAGTTTCTTATGGCATATATCAAGTGGCAATTTGTAGTCATAATCATCTAAGGCTTCCACATACTACTAATAATTCTTAGCTGAACATCCCTCCAATTGATGACATTAATGCACATCAACAACTCCTGCTTTCTTCTAAATACTCTCAATTTAGCTTCTTTATTGTATTTGTGACTGATTTTGTTGTATGGTAATTTTCACAAACAAAACAGCTATCCTCTTTTGGATCCACTGTGACTCCTATGTTTGGTGGGTCCTTAACTATCCCACTATACACAAACAGGGCCTTGAGCAACATTTTGAAGCCAAATTATTTCAGTTGTCTTTTAAAAATCGCTACATTTGTTTCTCTAACAGTTGCAAGCTTCTGAAAGCTTCCCCAGTGGCTGCCAGCCTGAGTTTATTATCAAAATATATGCCAAGATTGATCTTTTGTCTTAAAAAAAAAAAAAAAAAAACAATTTTCTGTTCTCCATATGATTATAAAAATCTCTATCATGTATGTACCTAATACATTGACTCTTTTTAGTATTTATCTCATTCCATATTAACCCCTCAAGATATTTCTTCCAGATCCTTCTATAGCATTTCATAATCCTCTCTCATTTTAATCTTAATAACCAGCATTGTAATATGAAATGGACCTAAATTTTAACTGTCAACCAACCACAGAATCAATAAATAGAATAATGAATAGTGGTGGTACTAATACATTACTCTGTGGCCCGTTTTCACTTCCACCGCACATCGTTTCTCCTAAAATGACTGTGACAGGACTCAGATTCAGCTTCCAGTTAATTTAAGTCTTATGAATTAATTACATTTATGTCAGATAATGGTGACAATCAAACTACCATTAAGCATAAGATAGGATTGTGAAAAACAACTCATCACTCCCCACAGATGAAGGCAGGAGGGGCATACAAATACAAGAAAATGCACAAAAAGCACACTTCTTAATATTTCAGTTCGTAACCTTAAGGTCCGATCAAACAGAGCGTTGGCCGCATGTGTGTGCGAGAGAAGAGATGCCCGCCGTTTTCTGACAATGTCAAACACAGCGCGGACTATACAAGGCGATCCAGTGTGGAGAACAAAGTCACGCGAAACGATCGGGTATTTGGTCGCAGGTGACTCGCTACAAACTATTGCTTTTTACTTCACAGTCATCATACAACTGTCTCCAGCATAGTGAATGAAATAACTGGGACATTTTACAGCCTTTGTATTTACCTGTTCAGACCAATTGATGTGTGAAAAACTCTGAGGTGAGTTCAGAGAACCTGGGCACTTTCTGAATTGCATTGGAAGTATGAACGGACAACACGTGAAAATAAAATGTCCTAACAACATTGGCTCAAGCTATTTCTGTTACATTAGTTCTACTGGCAGTTGTTGATCCAGATTTAAAGTTCATTGTAGTTGATATTGACAGCTACTACTGGCACTGCGACACTATCATCATTCAAAATTACTCTATTTATTGTGAATTCATTCACTGTGAAACCATTCTATCTTTGAAACCATTATCTAGTATGGATAACCCGTCCCTTATGTATTTGTAGTTGATGAATGTTTCGCACTGCAGACTTATTTAATATGCCCTTTCCCAACAGATGATGAAAGAAAATATTTAATAAATGGCTTAGTAGAGCAACACGTGTTGTTAAAAATGATATTTTCATATTAGCCTAGAAGTGGTATTAAAAAAAGCAATGGAGATGGAAATTGAAACTGCAGTACATGTTGTAAAAGCAGTATGTTGCTTGTCCAGTTATCTTCGATGTAATAATTCTGCAGATATCACAAGTGATGAAATGTCAGATAGTCCAAACCTGTCCAGAATGGCGTTCTCAAATACAACGCTGAAAAAACAGATATCAAGTTCAAGTGATAGATCAGTTCATCGTTTAATTTTCTAATTGATATTTAAATGTATCATAAACATACTACTTTCCTGCTTACTTAAATAAACAGAATTATATGTTATATGTCAAAAGTGCGAGTAAATAATAATAAGTTGCAACAAAATAAATATAACAAATAAATAATGGTTATATAAAGAATGTAATTTAAATGATAAATGAAATAAAATACTTTTAAATAAATGAATAGTAATTCAATTAGCAATTGCAGGTTTCTTTCATTTTTGCTGCAATCTCAATCCAATTCACTTTTCCTGTTGTTTCTTTTAGTCAGCGTGGTGTGAATGAAATAAATAATTTTTTCATGCACCAAATTAATTCGCCACCTTGATGTGATCATGCGATATCTGTGTACACTCACAACTTGATCACTGCCTATGCTGACTGTTACTGGATCTCCAGTTCTGCCCGCTTTCCGTTTGACAGGGTTGATTCAATTCAGGGAAATACAGTGCCCACTGCGTGCATACTTCCCTGCACGCACCCGCTGCCCACGCCTTGTTTGACCAGGCCTGTAATTATGGAAGAGGTGAGACATATGACAGGGGGAAGACTTGTACACATCAGGACCTACCACATGAATGTTTGTCAGAGAAAGATAAACAGCAATTAATTGCGTTGTTTTGATGGATGGAAATCGTGTAAATGAAGTGTTAGTCAAAAGATTGTAATTATGAAGGTTGTGAAGACATAATGTTTTGACAATACGGAATTATTTATATTTGGCAGTTCTATGTTTAAATGCCTGTAAATATTCTTTATTTTTATTTAAAAACATTTCTTCACGATTGTAAGTAATTTTGTGTATGCTCAAATTGTCCTGTGTGATTTTTGCAATTTTTAGTGCTCGAGAAGTACGGGTGACTTAGTTAATGTTCACTCGAAAATTCTGTATTGCCTGTTTAAGCTCCTGAGATTTTGAGCTGGCAGGTTTGCTTGCAACATTGCCAGCAGGGCGCTAAAGCTATTGTATTAGTAATTTGCTTAAAATCTTTGGAGATAGTCTGATACCTTTTTTGTGTATGTGTTTATGAGGATTTTGGCAGAATAAAAAATTAAATAAAAAGTTTATTGACAGTTTTATTCCAGTAACTTCCTTATCATTGAAAAATTTATGGAAGTTAAGCACCATACTTGAAAATCAGTTGTAAATCTGACCAAAAACCCATAAGTCTATGAACAGAGTTAATAATTTAGCAGTGATATTCTGTCTATCAACAACTAAACACCGAGTGTTATAAGGACATTTTATTGATTTACAAACCACTTTCTATTCTCCTATAGATTTCTGATATATTTGGATATCAAGCTCTTTATCAACTTGCCTGTCAGTGTGGTCAGATGAATTGGTCTGTAATTCTCAATTCTTTTTGTCTCCTTTAAAAACCACTGTTAACTTGACCTGTTTCCAGTCCTAAGTTATGCACTAAGTTTCTAGACTTAATCTAATTATTATTTTTAGCTGTGATTTGATGTCATATCATCATGTCTCTCCCTTTACTCTTTATTTGCATACCAGATCTATTTCTGTTTTCATTGCGTGCTCTACCCTATTCCTTAATCAACTTATCAAATCAATTGCCTGTTATATCCATCTTTTTCTTTTTCTCATTAATTTGTACCTATCTATAATCAAAACTGTCTACATGCTTTCTCTGCCTTATTTTCCTAATTTAGCTATAGAAAATTGTAGCTACATTATTCAGTTTTCTCCCTCTAGCCATGACTGCATATCTAACTTCTCTGACTGTTGCTGGTAGTTCATTGTTTCATGCATTTCATGTATTCCCTACTGTCTTTTCACTCTGTTTTCCTTATTCTCACTTCTTCAGGGTCCTAACCTACCTATTGTAATATATAATTCAGAGCTTTTCATATGCTTTGGAATAAACTTCTTTATGATTTTAGTATAATGTCCACCTTTTTATTTTCCAATTTTTGAATGATTTATCAGATATTATATTAAACAGATTATCGTATATAATTATGTTTTAGTTTTATAAAAAGTTTCATATTTCTGCTCAAAGCTTAGTGTCTTTAAACTTATTGAATATCTAAGCATGAAGTATCTTTAATCTCTGCCATCTACAACAATGAAAATGGTTGTTACCAGTTTTCATCAAGGTTAAATGATGCCTCTCTTAATAATTTCTGTAGAATGGTTGACTGTGTTTGAACATAAATTTTTAAATTCCATTATCTCCGTGTTTAAAAAAAAAAATTGTTTTTCTATACCTACAGTTTTTGGCCTTAACTACTGTTACATAAAATCATTAGTTAGATTTTTCTTGACGATTCATTGTTTCTTGTACTTATTTTATGTAATAGGTTACATTTTGACTGTGTCATATTTCATAGGCTACCATTGCATCAGCAGGCAAGCCAAGAAGCTGTACAAGTTCTACAGCAACTGGCAACACTTTGCCGTGATAATTCTGAAAATTGTAGCCGCCTTGCGAATGTTGGAATGATATCACAATTACTTAAAGGTTATGGTCAATGTCTTCAGTCTCAAGACCTATCCTTGAAAGGTAAGAATATCAACTGTATGATATTATAATATCTTTGTGCTGGTAAAAATTGTTCTAGGTTGGGATTTGATAGCTGTTGGACAGTTCAGGATTTGGATTATGAATTACTATGCAGTTGCTGTTGGAGGTATGTTACACATCCAATGCTGGCCTTGCATTCAGGAGGACACTAGCCCCACACTTAATTCTTATTATTCACTTCTGAATATATTATTCTTTGTATTGAATTGCTTCAGAAGGTTACTGCATATGACTTTAAGTAGTGAAAATGAGCAAAAGAAACTAGTTTCTTCATTCTGATATCCATTTGTAACATCATAATATTCTTTCATGTGTTCTTTAATTAGTTAATATACACACACTTGTGAAGATTGCAAGTTCTGACCCGGTCGCCACCAACAAAAAGTTGGAAAAGGTTCTGAAATGTTTTAATTTTTCAAAATAAGAAACTGCTACAAGACAACAAACACTTTTAACCGTCTTCAAAAGTTAACTGTAACCACAATGTTACAATACGACTGTGAATATTTTTATATCAGAACTTCGTATTTCCCAGATGCAGCCTTCTGTGTTCCACCATTTTGTTAATGAATTCGACTATCAACAGTTATTAATTATGTGAGATCACACACACTGTTCTTTACAATGAAGTGGTTGTCTTCTACTGTTTGTACCAGCTACTTTCACTGTTCTGAACTATTTCATCAAACTGGCACCATGCCAAAACATTACCTCACTATATCCCGCACTAATTAATTCATACTTTGCATTTTGTGGGAGCCACACATAACACGACTTGCTGACCAGCAATTGCAACTGCTACTCCCCGACTCCCTCTCATTGGTCCCAGTTGGCCACGTGACTGTGCAGGCACAGACACATCATCTGTTTGCCCCTGTATACATACACCATATATCTGAAATTGCAATTATGGTTGCACTCAATCACTTCAGTAAGTCAGAGTCATGTACCCACAAATTTAAATTATGATCAAACCTAGTAAATTTTCAGACTCTACGTCATGAATAGACTTTTTAATTTTTTGTGCATGTGTAGTGCTAATCTGCATAGTGAATATAGTGAACTGCATACTTTGTCGGTTCATACTTGTTTATTCCTGGTCGAATACAAAATTTAACTTTCAGACTAAATAATTGTTCTAAATTAAGTTTTCTGATCCTGTAAACCTTACATCAGAATCCTTGTTTTTACCTGTGAAAATGTTAGTTAAGGTTTAACTTCTATGATTCTTCTTTCACTTCTACATACTTACATGATTCCAAACCTGTCTTTACTTGAAAATTGTTTTAATATTAAGTCTATAGTTATATAATTGATTTGCAGTGCTAAAGATTTTATTTTCTCCCCTCCCTTGTACTCTGGTAAGTTATTGTTTCATTACATATTCTTCTGTAACCTCGAATGGCTACGCTATCCTTGGAAGTCAAAGTATGGAAGTGAAGGAATTACTATAAACACAAATTTCAGTGGTTGATTTTAAGTTGATTGGTTTAACTTATTTTTCGGGCAATACACTTGAATAGGACTACTTTGCTGTGTTATGTGTCAAAATCTGTGGAAAATGTGTGACTGAGAAGGTAAATGTGCATGTGAATTATGACTGCTGTTTGATAAGTATATGATTGAATTAACTGTAATAAATAACTCAAATGCAACTTTTATATTTGTTTAATGCTGCACAGATGCATTGAAAGTTATTTATTTTGGGAAGTAATTAACTAAACAACATTGAATTGTTTCAGAGCAGGCAAATCTGAAATTTAAAAAGTAAAATAATGCAGAGCGTGAAATGAAAGCTCAAACATTAGAATGTGTAGTGCAATTAAACTTGTTTTGAAAGGAATTTCCATTTAATAAAACTATCAGCCCAGAAACAGTCTGCAGTGCAGAAGAATAGCCTTCTGTCTTGTTTAATTTGTGTGTCCTGATTATTTCTTGCAACTGTTTATTTATTTTTTGTTAATTTGCTTTCAGATCTGCAGAAAGTAATTCTGGAACTCATAGTGTTGTTAGCACCCTATGGAATTGGTCCTGATGAACTTTCTTTATACCTGTCTTTCTTCAAAGCAGATGAGCCTCCGTTGGTAAGTTGTTATGATACAGTATCCAATTAATTCCTTGTTACTTCACATTGAAATTTAACATTACTTACAAACAATAGAAATGAAACTCTTGTTACTATCAGGATATTGATTTTCACCTAATAATTTTGTTGCCTGTGGGAGTTTGATTAACCTTGCTACTTAGAGTCTTATACACTTCTTTCTTCTTGTAGACTTAAAACATTCATAGTTCATTGTGCTGCTGTATCAGTGATAGCCCCAAAGCTAAATTGCCTCAAACTTTATCTTGCATCAGCTGAGACCATGTAGCACATGAAAATTGCTTCTGGTGTATATTCTGCTATAGATCTTTCAATATTTTCTACCTGTAAAGTGCATGGTTGCCCCCTTCTTTCATTGGAGAGCAAAGCAGCTATGGAAATGGGTTGTTATGTCACAGTACAATCACGACTCTAATAATTGAAGGTGAATCACTTTTCACATGCAATGTGTTAATATGTCCATCCAAAGCTCCCCTTCCCCTTTTTCCAGTGGAATGGAAGAGTTCTCTGTTGCATTTATTTCCTTCCCCTTTCCCCTGAAAACCTCTTAATATCTCAGACTGTAAAGGCAATAGTTCATTGAACAATTATAGAACAAATAGAGATCAACAAAATAAATCAAAAAAACATGAGAACACATCCAGTTGTTTATCATTATGAATTACTTGTATTTTAGTTTCTGATGTCTTTCCATCAGAAATGTGTTGTTCCTTGAAAACGTGTAATAAATTTTTCTTTTGAAAGCAATGACCCTTCATACACAAGGGATAAGGTGGAACGAGACATACCTTATTTGTGCTTCTCATTCACCTGACAAGAAGAATGTTACTCATATCTGCTGTGCTATCTATGGTCAGACTTGAATAGTGCTCATGATACTTGACTGTATGTCACATTAATCTTGAAATTGGACACAAATTGGAACTCAAGTCAATTTATGCTTGAGTTTTTATGATCTAAAGGGAATTTCCATGACTTTGTGAAAAAGGGACTGCTTATCTCATAGCTGAATAAGGCAAAGGCAAGAAATGGGCAAGTAATTGTAGTAGCATCATCTGAATAACCTGTGTGAAAAGTTCTGGTGAGATGTTAATCCACTGTTTCCTTTGTTTTCTCGAACCCTGAAACCTTCCTTCCAGTGTCGATTCAGGAAATTCCACTGTGTATTAGATACCTGGCTTTCCTGGAATTGAGGATGTAACTGCAAAGATGACTGTGATACTTGACGATCCTAAGGGAACGTTTCGAGTTTTACCCATTTTACTGCACTTTGTGACAGCATTGCCTGTGTATTAAGAAGTACTTTATATTATACCTTTGTAATTGATAACTTCATCACTTTCGCTGCACTTCCAACCCTGAGATGCTGAGAGTCAGTTGTGGCTTCCCTCAAAGTGGTCTGTTTAATGGTTATTTACTATCAGTTTTCATTTAGCTAACTGAAAAATGCATGTATTTTCATTTTAGCTTGAGGAATACAGTTTTAAAATTTGATGAAGCTTTCTCTTTTCTGGGCCTAATTTTTGGTCAGAAGCTCTGCAGCTGCCAGATATTTGGAGCACTAAAGTCGCTGAATATTTTAAACTGCTTGTGTGACATGTCATGGGCACAGACTGCTCCTGCATGCTTCAATTGTATACATACTTTTTGTGGTTTATGCTTGGTTGTGCTTGGTGTAAAATTCAGTAATTATATAAGAATGGTAGACAGTGTCCACCATGCAGATATTAAGTTGGCTACAAGTTAAAAGTATACTTAGCTTGCACTCAGCATGTCTGCTGAATATGATAGTCTTTTTATATGGTAGTTTATCCTAAAGCTGTCACAGTTGGTACATATGTCTATATCTGATAATCTAACGAAGTAGTCATGACACAGCAGCTTGTGTGCTACTGATAACGTTTTACTAAACTATCTTTTTGATTTTTTCTATACTGACATCTCTCCCTTTTCTCCATGTATTCTGGTGGCATGGGGCTAAACTGCCAGATAGCTTAGTCTGCTCTGTAGTGTTCTTATTGAGTGATGTACAGTGACAAGTGCAAAAACCATTGAAGTATTTATCTATGGAGTGTATTCAGAAAACAGATACAAACTTAATAATTTGCTGCTGTACCCTTATTCCCAGTCAGGCAGCTGAAAACATACACTTAACAGATTGTTATGTACAGTACATTATTGACACTCCACATTACCTGCAATTCTGTGTGTAGTAGATAGTGACCACTTGATGATCAGTCATATTGGAATTTTGGCAAAATAAGTCAGATGGACATGACATCAAAGTTATATGAGGTACAGCACACAGTGGTCAAAAATTAAAGATGATGTAGAATTGAGTGTGAGGGAACGATAGCCAGTTATGGAAATATGGGGGAGAAAACATATTAACTAAAAAAAATCGAAAGGCATTTTAAACAGTAACTGAGCCGGAGTAGTGAAATTATACAATAGGCTTGTGTCCACTAGGAATAAATCGCATGCATAGCAGCTTTTAATGATTAATCATGCTAAAGAGATAACAAAACCGAGCTGGGCGGTGTAACGGTTAGCGTTCTCGCCTCGCATTTGGGAGGATGGCAGTTCGAATCCCCGTCCGGGCATCCAGATTTGGGTTTTCCATGGTTTCCCCAAATCACTCCAGGCAAATGCCGGGATGCTTCCTTCAAAAGGCCATGGCCGAATTCCTTCCCATTCCTTGCCCCCCATCCTTCCCTGTCTCTAAAGACCTCGATGTTAAAAAGAGACGTAAAGCAGTTACAAAAAAAAAAAAAAAAAGAGATAACAAAAACAAAATTATTTATTATAAAAGACAAAGATTATTATTATTTTTAGAAAATAAATTCGACAGAATCATGCATTCATTCACGTGACCGTGAATGCCAATGAGAAAGCATTATGTCACGCCACCCAAAAAGCCAAAGTTGTTGCTAACATTTTCGTGGAACAGAGCAGGTTACTTGGAAAATTATTCATTTGTAGTAACATTTGTCATGTTAATACAGTTGTTCTCAGTTAGATGCTGAAAGACAAGTTTAATTCACTATGGAACCAGGATTTAGCAAAGCAAACGACAGCAATTTGCCCAAAATTGACGCCATAACACTTGGCAGATTTTTCGCGTCAAACATCGACTTTTGCTCATCAGAATTCCACAAAGTTAAAACTTCGATGCAAGTATACACAAGTCTCAATTTTAGACAATAGAGACAATAAGGAATGTTAAATAGAATATAGAAGAGAGAAATGAATGATTTAATAATTAAAATTGAAAGGGAATTTGAATAAAAATAAGTGAGTAATTCTATTCAATGTTAAGTTGTAGGATTCAAAACCATGTAAGTACAATTTGTTTTTGTACAAATTAGAAAGTAATCATACAGTATGGCATAGGAAGTGTGGAGGGAAACGGGGTAGAATACCTACAAAAAAGCTAGCAAACAGTGGTATACAAGTTAGGTAGCCTTTCCTGTATTTTTGAAATAACAGAATGAAAAATGACCTTATTATCTATTTTACTCAAAAAATGTATTATTTTTCAAAAAATCGAATATTTACATTATATATTTTGAGTTTTTAAAAATTAATTTGTATTTACCTCGAAAACACTCAAGACTGTCATGTCATCTTGAATGACATCACACCACCCAAAACAAAACAGTCTTGTCTATATATTGCAGATGTCAGTTTTCTTTAATTAAAAATGAATTCCCAGTTTTATCAGTACTGTGTAGTGCCCCAGTGTAAAAGCACAAAAATAAAAACGCCAAACAAGATATTTATTTATATATGTTCAAACAATGAACAAATATGGAAAAAGTGGTTCAAACTTGCAAGGAGGGAGGATGCTCACAGTTTATCTGCAGCTTCAAGAATCTATTTTTGTTAAGATCATTATTGATGTGAGTGTTTGTGCGTTATATATTTCTAAATCTAAAGCAAAAATGACGAATTTTGCGGAACCACTGCTTTTCAAGTACTGATAACATAATAAGGTATAAGTTGAGGTTGTTTTGGTTTTATGATTTAAAATCTTTCTTTATTGTTATGTTTAATGTAATAAATACTCTCTGGCAGGACTATCATTAACGTGGTACCACAATCTGATGATAGATTCTTATGCAGCTCGATGAAACAAATGGAAAATAAAGAATAATTTTTTTAAAGATCTCTCTAGGTTATCGACATGTCTTAACTGAAAGATGATGATGCTTGGCTGATATGAGGCTTAGAACAGACTGGAAATTGGCAGTGCCATAGCTTTAAAATTTGGCACACCTGTTTTTGAGAACATAATTTTCCAGAATAGGAGTATATAAAAGCAAAATAAATAAATAAATTAGACGCTAAATACTTCACACATGTAACCTAGAAACCAGTATAAATTAATTTACAAAACGTATGTCTAAGCAATAAGTTATTGTTTACGAACTGAAATAATCCAACCAAATGTCAACCTCTTCTTCATGTGGGACACTCTATTTACATAAACGAGGCTCTAGCCATTAAAAGGAGACATATACTGCTTGCCAACAGCCTCCTAAAGGATGGCTGAAGAGAGGGGAGCAGTCCTGGGCACCCTCTTGCACTTGGGGTTGGAAACGGCCCCTAAAGGCAGATGATTCAGAAATTATCAAGGGCATGGGGATGCAGAAGGCAACGGGAAACCACTGCATTAAAGACCCAACAGGTGTCCTGAGGACATGTAATCCTCTCAAATTACATATATCATGATGGCTTCTTCCTGCGTAAAATATTCCGGAGGTAAAATACTATCCCAATCAGATCTCTGAGTGGGGACTTCTCAGGGAGGAGTCATCAGAATGGATAGAAACATTCTACGAGTTTGGGTGTGGAATATTAGAAGTATGAAAACTTAAAAAGGGAGATGGAATGACTGATGTCAGATATTGTCAGGATTAGTGAGATTAAGTGGAAGGATGCACAGGGTTTCTAGTCTGAGTAACACAGAATAATTAACACAAAAGCTATCAGGGGAGTTACTGGTGTCGGTTTTGTAGTGAATAAGAGAGTAGGGAAGTGGGTGAGTTGTTATGAACAGTTTAGTGACAGGATTATTTTGATGAGGTTAGAAACTAACCCTGCCCCAACCATGTTAGTACAGGTGTATATGCCAACATCACAGGAAGATGACAAAGAAATAGAGAAAATATGCATCCAAATTGAATTTTTTTTTTTTTTTTGGTAACAGTTTAACGTCCCTTTTTAACAACGTGGTCTTTAGAGACGGGAAAGGATGGGGGCAAGGAATGGGAAGGAATTCGGCCATGGCCTTTTGAAGGAAGCATCCCGGCATTCACCTGGAGTGATTTGGGGAAACCATGGAAAACCCAAATCTGGATGCCCGGACGGGGATTCGAACCGCCGTCCTCCCGAAAGCGAGGCCAGAACGCTATCCGTTACACCACCACGCTCTGTTCCAAATTGAAGACTTAATCCAATATATGATGAGGTGGGGGGGGGGGAATATCCAATAATCATGGGTGATTGGAGTGGGAGTGGGAGAAGGAAATGAGGGGAATAGTATGGGAAGTTTGGATGTAGAAGAAAGAAATGAGTGAGGAAGCAGGTTGTTAGAATTTTGTGAAAGATGTAAGCTGGTCATGGCAAAAACACTGTTTAAGAACCAAACAAAAAGGATATCAGCTAAATTGTATCATGGTCAAACAGAAATTCAGGAATCAATTTCTATACTGTAAAGCGTAACCAGGAGCAGATGTAGACTCTGACCATAATTTGATAGTAATGAAGGGCAGGCAGGCTGAAATTCAAGCAAATAAGGAAGCAATGTAAGCAGAATATTCACAAGGTGAATGAACTGAAACAATCTAACATGAGAGAAAATTTTAATGAAATGGTAGCCTTTTGTCTTTGAAGCAACTTTGAAAAGATCTCAACCGAGGATGAATGGAATGCATTGAAGAGAGAAATAGAAATAATGAAAGATGGTAAAGAAATATCAGGCTTTTGGGAACAAGCCACCAGAAAACCTAGGATCACAGAAGAAAATTTGGAGCTGATGGATCAGAGGAGAAAGGCACAAAAATTTTCAGGATGAAGCAGGAAGAGAGCAAATCAGGCAATTTAGAAATCAAATAAACAGGAAATGCAAAAAAGAAAAATGGATGCAAGAAAAGTGTGAAGAAGTCAAAAATGAAATGGTCTCAGATAAAGTAGATGAAGCAAATAGGAAGATAATTTTTTTTAAAGCTGCCGATGAGAAACCTCTTTTAAGCTCAGACGATAGAGCTAACCAATGGAAGGAATGCATTGAGAAACTGTATGATAGGGACAACTTTAACAGTAGTGTAATGGAAAAGGAAGACGGTGTTGACATCGATGACTTAGGAGCTCCTGTTTTAAGGACAGTATTTGATAGAGCACTGAATGACTTTAAAGCGAATAAGGCCGTTGGAAGTGATGAGACCCCTGCAGAGCTTCTTAAATCCCTAGGAGATGAATGAATCAAAAGATTATTCAAACTGATATCAAAATGTTATGAAACAGGAGAAATTCCAAATGATTTTAATAAAAATAGCATCTTCACACTTCCGAAGAAAGAACAAGCTTACAAAGGTGAGAATCATTGCGCCATTAATCTCACATCACATGCTTCAAAATTACTTACCAGAATAATATACAGAAGAATGGAAACGGTAGTAGAAGAGATAGTAGGTGAAGATCAGTTTGGGTTTAGGAAATACAGTGGTACAAGGGAAGCAATTCTGGCTTTAAGATTAATACTTGAAGGGCAGATCAAGAAAAACAAAGATACTTTTACTTTTATGGAAAGGACAGATAAAATACACCCAACACTCACTAAAGTTGAATGGACGAGCAACACAAACACAGAAAGTAAAATATTTTGGGTTAAACTTTTGTGAAGTTAAAAGAAGTAAGTGGCCAGCCACTCATAGAATGAAATTGACCTTCGGAGGTCATTCTATGAGTGGCTGCGTCAAACGCAGGACTTGCACAAGCTCAGCCACTTACTTCTTTTAACTTGACAAATTTTCTGTGTTTTTGTGTTGTTTTGTGTTGTTGCTGCCCTCCTCACTACAACTTTTGTGAGTGTTGGGCGTATTTTATCTGTCCTTTCCATATGAATATTGCCTTGCGGCAGTTCTTTCTTTCCATTGTTACCGATAAAGATACTTTTATGGTGTATGTTCATTTAGAAAAAAGCTTTAGATATTGTTAGGTGGGACAAGATGCTAATTTTTTTTTTAAAGAGGTCAGGTCTCAAATATTGAGATAGAAGAATACTTTATAAACTATATAAGAATCAAGTGGCTATAATGAAAGTAATGTATCATGAGAGAGAAGCATTAGTTAAAAGAGTGTGAGACAATGTTGTAGTCTATCCCTGTTAATGTTCAACTTGTATGTAGAGGAAGCAACAAAAGAAGTAAAAGAAAAATTTTAATGTGGCATATGTGTTTAAGGAGGAAAAAAAAAAAAAAAAAATCCGTATGCTATATTTACTGAAGTCATTATGTTGTTAGCAGAACAGGCTGAGGATATTGAGAAGTTACTGAATGGCATGAACAAAATACTGAAGGGAAATTTTGGACTGAATCTAAATCAAAGGGAGGAAAAAGTGAGATGTAGCAGAAATGTTACCAATCACAGTAGATTAAATATAAAAATAGGATCGGATGTAATAGGACAAGTAACTGAATTCTGCTACTTGGGAAGCAAAATTACAACTGATGGCTGAAGCAGGAATGATGTAAAGTACAGAACAGCACTAGCAAAAAGGGCCTTCATGAAAAAGAGGAATCTTTTAGGTTCAAATATTGATCTAGGACTTAGAACGAAGTTTTTAAAACTCTATGTGCGGACCATAGCACTTTATTGTAGTGAAGTATGGACTTTGGAAATACCATAAAGAAAGAAAATTGAAGCATTTGAAATGTGGTATTGCAGAAGAATGCTGAAAATTAAGAGGACAGACAAAGTACAAAATGAACGTGCTTTGGAAATGATGGGTGAGGAAAGAAGTTTTGGAAGAAGCTTACAGAAAGAAGAAAGATGTGGTAGGTCATATTTTGGACATGCTGGATTGGTTAATTTGTTAGTGGATGGAATAGATGAAGGTACGTACTGTAGAGGAAGACAGAGATTAGAATATGTGAAGCAGATAATTGATGACGTGAGTTGTAAGGGGTTTGTAGAGATGAAGAGGTTAGCATGAGATAGGAAGGAATAGATAATTGTATTGAACCAGCTGACACACTGATGTTAGAAAAGATAAATGCAGCTTTCTTTTTTCCTCTCCTCCCTCCCCATCTTCCCTACACCCATTTTTGTACAGTTACTGGATATGTTTTTGGTAGTAGGGTACCTCTGAAGTCTGTTTAGCCTTTTGCAGCCTTTACTTTTTTCATAAACTTGTAATTTCACAGTCTGCTTTATGATTAACTGAATGCTAATCTTATCATTTGAATTATACACTGTCATTAATTTTATCATTTAATTTCTATAAGGGCAGTAATTGGCCTGCTGAAAGACAATGATCCCAGGCAACAACATCAGTGGTTGAAATTCTCAGATACTCTAGTCCTCTCTTCTTGATCAATGCTTCAGATAAATATGTATATAATCTACACATCTATCCTTTGTAATCATTTGACCTTAAAACTTCCTTCTTGCGGCAGATTATGGTTACATGATAGTTATTTAAAATTTATGTTGATTTTGAATTGACAGCTACCATTTTGTGTCTGTTAACCTGAGTCAGAAGTTAATCTCTATTCTTTCAGAAAGCACAGACTTGTTACAAAGGGAAAAGTTAGCATTTTTTGTGTTGAGTAATCGTTTGTGGTTTTGGGTTAAATCTTTGCAATAAACTATTTTGCTTCACAGGAGCTTCTGCTGACACCTCTTGTCCATTTGGCAAATTCAAGTCGCCCTCATCCAAATCACACACTGCACTTTCCTTGTGGAGATGTGGACAAATTAGAATCCTTATCTGTGCCATCTCATGTGGAAGGAACTGGAAACGATGGAGCTGCCACAGCATTGGTGTTAAACTTCAGTCAACAGCATCGCTCCACAGGTTTGAATTCTTATGCATGTTGCTTATGTTAAATTACTTTAGAACACTGGAGAATGGTATAATTTGGTGAGTTATTTATAGCAGAGTAATAGTTTTGTCTCAGAAAAGACTGTCAGGAATATTAATTGTTATGAGTAGACACTCTTTATTCAGAAGCATGTTCTCAGACAGTTCAACAAAATCCTCAAGTTTTGTTACAATTGTGTTCAAACGCTTGTTAAATTTTCCTAGGTAAGAGAATCTTTCAAGAAAGGTAAAATGAAGAAATAATTTCTATAGAAATGAATAGTTTTTACTGTATTAATAAACAAATACCCTGTAATAATTCCTTCTATACTGCATAAAATGTGAAGATATTGCATTCAAACAGTATCATGTATTCATTATAGAATTTGTTTATATACTACTCACTTGATGTTTTCAGAGTTGTATAAGTTTAATGGTTCACTTGTGCCTTGCTTTATTCAAAATTATTTGTATATAAATGCAAGATTGTAACTCTTGCTACAGTGATTACATAAATCTTGCAGGTGTCATAACTGCATGGTCAATTGCAGCCCTGTCATTGCCAGTGAGCCCTGAACTGGGCTGGTCAATGTGGCTGCAAGGTTACTCACTAGCTATGTGGTTACGAACCGAAAGGCCTTGTTTGCCTCCAGCCACTAGCTCCTCCATCACATCAAGTAAGATAGGTGATGGCAATGCTTCCACGTCCCATCACCAATCGAGATCACAGTCTTCAAGTTCTGCTTCAGATGTGCAGCACCCTCGTGTTACTGAAGAATGGAATGGTATTGTATCGGCTATTTATTATTTACAATCATTCCCATTTTTGGGCTTATTTTTACTTAAAATAGAATTTCTTCAAACATTCTTTGTCTAATTAAGTGTTTATTTTTTCTACATGGTTCGTTCTGTAGATGTTTTACTGTAGTGGGTGTGAAAGCATGAATCAAGAGGTTATTTGTATTTATCTTCATCTCATGACTCTCAGAAAGTTTGTGTTCTCAAGCGAACACTTCCTAAGTTATTACTGAGTGTGGTGGGTGATCAGTAACACTCTGGCCTCACATCCTGGAGGATGTGGGTTCGAATCCCATCCAGGTATCCAGAGTTGGGTTTTCCAGGGATTCCCCAAATGACTCCAGATGAACGCCGGAATACTTCCTTCAAAAGGCAATGGCTAAATTTCTTCCCATTTAGATTTAAAATAGAGAAATGTGAAATAATTACCTGCTATAAATGATATCAGTCAAAAATGTGAAAAAATATTGACATGTATGCTGTAAAAATGAAAATTGTTGACTTAATCAGAAATATTACCAATTAAAGGAACAAATGTTTTATTCACTTTTAGAGATAATCTTAAAATAACCAACAGTCAACATTTTTAAAGTCAATTTAATATTATTAAGATGACAGACTTGGAAATTTAATATAAGCGGGAGAGAAATGTTCAGGTAGCTGTGTTTAATTTATGAAATAAATTCCTTTTTTTTTAATGCTAAATATATATTTATCAACCTCTTGGAGGGTTGGCTATTTGTAGTAAATGCAAGATCAAAGCAGTTGTGTTTTACACAAATTCTAAAGATATGTTATCTTAAAGTAGTATTATATTTTAATCTTCTTATGGTGACAGAATTCCGACTGCCAAAATATTGCTAGTCACCCGAGAAGACTATATTAATTCTTTAACGCGGAGAGAAACTTTGATCTTATGTTGTATTAAATTTGTCTTCTGTATGCAGATTGCTAAAATTAATAGTATCTAATTTATTGTGGCCAAATGTTGAAATACTTAATTGCTGCACATCATCGATGTACATACTCATCAAGAAAATGAGTTAAACAGTAATATAATGTTTAGTTCATTATTATTTGTAAAAAATGTGAAGTTGAAGAAATTAACTGTAGTTAGTAAAATCTCTTGAAACAGGAATTGGCAAATGAAATTAACTTGTATCTTGTGCAAATTAGTACCCAACTTGAAAATCTAAGTGTTAGTGTTGCTTACCTACCCTGATGAGTGAGTGATAACACATTGGCCTAGTATTTGGGAGGACACAGGTGCATATCTATATTCAGCCAATCAGATTTTGATTTTCCATGGTTTCCTGTAACAACTGCAGGAATGTTTCCTTCAAAAGGTAATAGCCAAATTCCTTCCAGTTCCTTGACTTTAGTCCTTTCCTGCCTCTAATGGCCAGAACATCAACTAGGCATAAGGCTATGATGGAAATAATGATACTTCCAGTAGCTTTTGTTGCTGTGACTATTAGTTTTTTATTTAATGCTGAACTTCTAGTCAATCACTGCCCTTAATTTGCTCTTGTAAGGATCTAAACTGCTTATGGGATTATAATAAACAGTTTATCACCTCAACTCCAACTGCATTACTCATATTCCTTTGGATATTTGATTGTTCTAAATTCTTGCAGCCACCACCTAACTTGATTAAACCCCAAATTAGGAAAGGTGAGGTTCACATAGTAATAAAAGTCACTGCTGCAAAGTTACAATTCAAAGTTTCGCTATATTCTCAATAAAAATGGTACAAATCCGAATAATCGACAGGCAATGAGAAAATCTTCACCAAGTTTTCGATGACGGCAAATTATGAAAAGCAATAAGACTAGACCAAACTCAAATACAAAAATTTAAAAGTCACATTGAAATTATCTTAAACTGTTCTACTGTCCTCCTAAATCTCAAGATAGCTGCTCCAGCACACACATCGCTACACTGTACTTCCTGCTTTAAAGCACTAAGCACTAAACAAACCGACAACCTCTCCACTGCAGTGGTAACCAACAAAAGACACCATATAGTCCCTGTCGGTCGTATATATAGCCTGGCCAAAACTCTTCCGGGTACGAAGGTCTACTGGCCTTCCCAAGTGTGAAAACTGTGTATCCTTTTATTACACAATAATTTTTCATTTTTGGCTCCCACTACTCCTATTGATGAAATTTTTACAGTAGCTAGGATTTAAAAAAATTTAAATTTTGATCCTTGTGAAAATTTTTGTTTCTTTAATATTTTAGCTGTAACAAATCAGTTTCTGTTTTAATCAGAAGTGCTTTTAGTTTCTTCAATTTTATAACTATGAGGCTTAAACAACTTTTGTTTTACTTCTAATTGAATTCTCTTTCATTTGATATTAAGCAACTGTAAGGAACCAGGCTGACACCGGGGTTATAGTATCGCTTTGGTGCCTCAACTAACAGTTTATGTTGATGGAAAGTTCTGTGCAATTTTCATACTATATTTTGAATATGACCATGTAGCCTAATAAAAACTCAACGTAAATGCTTGAAGGTCGCCACTAGATCTGTTTCTAAACCACAAATCTAGATAAGGTTCCAAAATTACTACTAAATCACAAAAGTTCACTTCCAGAAAATTCAAAGTTTTATTTTCAAAGTCACATTTACCAAAATTTGCATTTAACAGTTGAGTAGGCAAATCGAACACACTTTTACAAAATATTGCAGATTGTGGAGAGAAATTTTACCGAACCGAAACCCTATTGAAAAACTTAAAAGTTCTTAACAAACATTATTCTCGCAGGCTATCCCGACAAAGTACCAACATGGCCGACTCGGTAGCTTCAACTTTCAACAGATTTCCTACCCGCCCCGACACAAGACTGACGCAGGCTCACTCACATAATGCTCCCAGGATACAGAAAGACGAAAGCATGATGGCGGCGGGGTCCTTATATAGCTGATTAGCAAAATCAGTGACGTAAGCAGTTGTACCACATCTTTTTGCTTCCGCGAGGTGAAAAGTGTGTGTAATTTATTTGACGATCCAAATTATTAAGAGTGTTTAAACTTTGACAATGTCTAGACTTATCTGAAAAAAAGTATAAATATCACACAGATTAATAATAATAATAATAATTAAATTGCAATGGAGCGTACGCTGCAGTGGCAATTTACCTGCACACCCATCTTTCCCCTTTCTTGCACCCACCTACATTTGCCCTCTACAAATTTTAGCTTTAAATTCTTTCAATGTTTTTGGTAAATTATTCATCATTTTTCTTGGTAACTTATTCCAATCCCTGACACTCTTACCCAAAAAAGAGAATCTTCCTACACCCTCGTGCCTAAAATCAAGTACCAGCTTGTGGTCATAATCATCTTTTCCCTTCCATGCATTACTTTTAATTCTTACACCAATATCTTTCCATGTCTCAACACCAATATACGACTTATCTACTAAAAGTCCAATGGCAGTTTAGTGGGAAATTTAAAGTGATTAGTTTTAAAGTTTTAATTAATTCCGCGTGGTGATACAAAGCTCTGAAGCAGGGGATTAACCCAGCCGTTTGAATTTTTACAGCGAAAATCAACGACAATCTTTCTTCAAAAACTTAATTACCAGACAAATGCTAAAACTTTTTACTAAAACCATTACATATTCAGTATCGTCTTAATTAGGGCTGTCTACTGATATAAATTTCAAATTAATATCTCTTCTAATTAAACAGTTCATTTTTTTCTCTTAATTAAAATCGCTAATTATACTTTGCCAAATTATTTAATTTTACTGCCAAAATATTGGAAACTATGCTGACTATAGCTGGTGATAAAAGTTCTGCTGTCGCTTTACTCGATTTAAAGATATTACAAATCTTAGAATTTCACTATTCTGATCACGTATTTCAAAGCTTGAACAAAAGCAGAATATCTCTTAAAATAAACGTTTCTTGATAGGCTAAATACACTTTAAAATGATTTTTATGGCGAATTGTAACTGTAGGAACGATTACAGGGAAATTCCTTAAAGTTGAAAACTACTCTTCTCGAAATTTGAAGTCCAACATAAGCAACTTTACAATCGATCTATAGAACATTTTACTACTAGGGAAACTAGAATTTGCCAAAATTCTAAGTTGCTTACACAACCCATGTTTACTATTTTCTACCAGTATGCTTGAAAGTCTTGTGCAATCCAAATTTCGACCCTGCTAATAACTTTCTGATGATCTTTAAACCTACTTTAAATGATTCTATGTGTTTTCAAATGCCTGTTGAACGATTTTGAAGTTGCCGCCTGTTTTCTCCGATTTACTATTAATTTCCAAATGCTACCTTCAGCGGATACAACAAGGAAAACTAACTCGTTCAGACATGTTTAAAAAAACTCTACTTTGTCCAATCCTGATCAAAATGCCACATATATCTTGGAGAGAGTTACTGGAAACTGCTTCTAACAAATTATAGTGTATTCTGATTATAGTTTATCCTCTTGAATTTACGTCTATTACTAAAATTATTAATTTATCCTTATGCCATGTGTCTGAAGTTACTATATAATCTAATGTATTATATACCTGTAAACTGTACTGAGCCTTCCCAAACTTAAGTATGTTATGTAAGCAAAAATTACATCTCTTTCTTGCAATAAGTTGACTTTCTATATCACTCCTAAATACAACTTCTCGAGTTTACAGTATGTAATTACGTGTTAAATTTTCCATACCGGTTTTTAGCATTTAAAGTACTCAAACTTTTTAGTATGATTTCCTCACTACAAGGTTTATCATCTTTTTACTATTTATCATCCACAATATCTCGCAAGAAGTGACTGCAATGTTAACTTTTTCTGAATTATACTGAAACCAAATATTAAATATGCAGATCTTATGTTCAGTCCTTCTATAGCTGTTTAGATAGATTTAGAACTTGAATTAACAGTTTAAACCTGATTTATTGCCTGAAGTGACTGTTTAGTTTGATTTTATTTCCTGAATTAACTGCATAAATGACTCTAAAGCTGAGGTATCGTGTTGTTCAACTGAACCCGCTATTTTGTAAACAAATTTCGTAATGTAGTTTACAAAATTCTTGGTTATCTTACACTCTCATACAGGAGCCAATAAAATATTTTGAAGTCGTTAAGACCAGGTTTCAAGAATTCAACTTGCATAGTAATTGTTTTAATGAAGGTCGTTTTTGATGAAGCTTTTAAAAAATGTTGAAAAAAGGATTCAACAGTTTAAGATTGTGTTGTACATATCAGAATCAAACCATGAACTGCAACAAGTCACTGTTACATGATTCTCATTTAATATAATTGTGATGGAGCACATAAGTACATGCCATGATGTCAATTTCTCTACACATTTGCTTTCCCACATATATATATGGGAATTAAATTAGGATAGGGAAATGAGTCACCACTTACCTTTAGATGATGGATGTGGGCCACGAACACACAGATGAGACAAAAACACAACTGATAAAGAAATTTTTGAGATGAGCCCTTTATCAACAGGAGAATATTATGGAAGGTGGGTGATGTTGGCATAATCGATCCAATATTTGAGCTTCGCCCCCCTCCTATACTATCATCCACACATGTGATGCCATTCACCAAACAGTGATCTCTGTGTACACATTTGACTCTGCCTGGTGGTGTTTCACTTCTGCCTGCACAAATAAGACTGCATGCCGAAATATTGTGCTTCTCTTGTGTTTGATTTTTTGTATTCATCGTCCCAACCGCCTTCATATGTGGTTTATTAGTTTTATTGCCTTAAAGCATTTCCTGATCATTTTTACCTAATAGATCTGTAATTTTCAACCCTATTTGTCACTCCTTGTTTGTGGAACAGTGCTTGTGTGGCAATTTTCCAGTCTTCTAATAACTAGAAAGTCTCCAGTCTGAATCTAAATACAATTTCAGTTTATGATAGAATGTCCTGTCCTCCAATATTTAATACATTTGTAATAATATTAACCTCATGGCTCCTTTGCTCTTTTTTTAGCTTTCTTAGTTCTATCATATCATTTTCAGGACCTTTTTCCAGTTTTTTAATCCGCTCATTACTACAAATGTGGAGAAGCTACTCTTCTGATTTTGCTCCTTCCATCCCTGAACAATTATTCTTAATAGTCTCATTAGACCAGTTACTTAATGTATCTGTGTCTTCTCTCCTGTCCTTATCCACGATTTTACAAATACCTCCTCCACCCATTTCCCCTCAGTTTTCTGAGATAGCCATACAAATTTATAAATGAATCATTGAACGGTCTCCCTGTATCCATATTATTTTTTTCACAAATTCATCTATAGCTTCCCTCTTTGCTGCTATTGATTCCTTGTTGTTTCAACTGTTCCCTACTGTCTTTCTTTTACTTAACTGTGTTCTCTTCTTACCAATCTCTCTAGCCTTCTGACTACTTTTCATTATTTTCTGTATTTAACCAAAGATTTCTTATTATCTGTTTAAGCTCTTCACACCTGTTCTCTACTGTCCTGTATTCTCCTTCCACACAGAAATCATTTCTCTGAAATATCTTTTCAATTTTGAGATGTGTGCTTCCTTTTAACCAAAACCTACCCCTTTAACTATTTTTAATTTGGGAATCTGTCTTGAGTTACCAAATTCTGTTACTTTATTTATAATATCCTACAGTTTACTAATAACAGTCTTAAAGCCAGATCTGGCATATTGTCAGCTTCAGATATATCTCTCATATTTATAACAAGTTGTGCTTCTGTATTCACTATCCCTTTAGTCACTTTTTGATCCCTTAAACACATGTCAGTTATAATTCCAACATAAATGGAAGCAAACTCTTACAGCTTTAGCAAAGAAATTAGAATTTTTTTTCTCTTTTATTTAGGTGAAGGCAATGCCTAGTGCATCTCCACCAACAAAAGTTGTCCACAGACACAACCTCCATGACAGATCTTATGCCTTTCCCAAGTAGCACCTCCACCTCCAGATTTACAGTTGGGTTCAACTGTGGTCAATAATGACAGCTCAGGACCTGCTGGAATTATACTGTTGTATGCTGTACAGCCTCCACCTCCACCATATTTCTCAGATCTCCCTGTATACTATAACTCTGATTTATATCAATAGTATTTCCCACATGTTCAGCATTCGCCACCCCTATACACTGATACTATTTCCTGTATTACTACACTACTGCATTGGGTATGAAAGAGCTTGTGAATTTGTAGCCTGTCCTCAGCTGTATTCCCTGAAGTTGACCTACTCCATTTCGATGGCTGCTATCCAGCAGCAGAACAATTATCATCATATTTTTTACATTCACATCTCTATTTCCTGCTGCATCTTGGCTGCATCTGCTTCTACAATTGGCTCTTCTTCCTATCACTTTGATAAAAGATCAGACATTTTTGTGAAAAAATATTCTGTTAATTGTATGTCCCTACAACTGTTTCCAGCTAATACCTTTCCCAAGTAGCACCTCCATTTATACATTTTCTGCATGGGCATAACTTTGGTATGCTGTGCTTCCTTCACCACTTCCCTCAAGTCACTCTCTATACTATGACTTGCGTTTTTATCAGTGCTATTCCCGGCACCTCTCACTGTCACTAGTCTATTGTCCTTAGTAAAACTCCTTCAAAGAGAACCTACATCCTCTATTACCTGATCTAATGTTGTACTAGGTATGAAAAAAAAAAAACTTGTGACCTTGTAGTGTTTGCCTAGCTGATTCTGCAAAAGTTGGCATACATCTCTCTTGTGGCTACTATCTAACAGCACAACCCCTTCCTTCCTATTTTTTTCTTGTATGCCCCTATTCTCAAAGGCTTGCTGCACCTTTCCTACTCTTACATTTACATTACCTATACTGACTCTGGTAACATATTTCTCCCCAAAATTTCTGCAGTGTCTGGCTTCTTCATCCTGTTTATCATATTTTCGCTATGACCTGTTATTTGCTTTCTGCCATCCTTCTCACCCTCCCCATTGAGTGGCCCTATTTCTCTTTTCTGCCTCTATAGGCTTAATCTCAAGAGGACTACAGCCCTTTCATGCCCTTTTGATCATTTTGCTCATCTCACAGATTTTTCCATCGCTAATATGAAATGGACAAAACTATGGGACAGCCTCATTAATTTCCCCGTTTTTCCTCGCCATTACATGCTCAGTGAAACCACTTCTTACACTCACTGTAACCCACACCATTTGCCACATACCTGCAACAGGTGCCGCACTTTCCAGGTATGAATTTTCCAAAATACTTCTAGTACCTTCTAAACAAACCTTACACAGTAAAAACAATATTCTGTAATCTCAAATTAATTGTAGGGTAGTCCAATGATTTTTTTTTTTTACTTATTTTACTGTGTTAAAGCTAACTCCTCAATAAAGTTACTGTAATTAATAAGTAGATAAAAAATGCTTAAATTATAATATTTTTACTATCAAGTTGCTGTTTTAATATTTTTAGAAATATTTAAATAAGATATTTATGACACAACTACTCAATAAATATAAATTCATGTATGATAGCAAAGGGTAATTCTACAATAGAATGTTTTATGATCCATACTATTGAGACACATCAATTAAAACTCCAGACAAATTGTTTATTTATGTTGAAAACATTTGGAAAAATTGACCAAAATGTGCATGACAGAAACCAGCATATTTACTTTTATCTAACTTTATTTACTTATATTATAGGAGTATAAAAGTATACTTTTCTGTACAGAATTTCAGTTTGATAGTTGCTGGCTTAGTATTGTTCAATAAACTAGGAAAAATAGCTAAACTACTAAATCGGTATTTTTTTTTAATCAGTTTTTTCTCTCTTTGTGCAGGTTAATTTTCATCCAAATTAGTATTTCGTTATTTGTGCCTGTTACAGATGTAATTTACTCTTCAATTTAAAGTTATATGTTAAACTTTTTTTTTTTTATATAGAAATTGAACCGCATCATTTTAATTGTAAAAGAATATGCATTTTTTATTATTATTATTATTATTATTTAATTCAATTTTGATGGAGCGCATGCTACGATGGCAATTTCTCTAGACATCCATTATTTCGTTCTTTCCTGTACCCACCTACTTTTGCCCTCTACATATTTACCTTTAAATTTTTTCAAACTTTTTGGTAAATTATTCATCACTTCTCTTGGTAACTTATTCCAATCCCTGGCCCCATTTTCTATGAAAGAAAATCTTTCCACACTCTTTTGCTTGAAATTAAGTGCCAGCTTGTGGTCATCTCTTCCCTTCTATGCATTACTTTTAATTCTTTCACCAATATATTCCCATGCCTCATCACCATTATATGCCTTGTACACTCCCATTACCTTCTTCATCCTCCTCCTGTCTTCCGATGAATCCCATTCCAGCTCTTTTATCATATCTGTTACTGATTGCGTTCTGTTATAATTTCCATAAACAAATCTAGCAGCCCTTTTTTGCAACATCTCCAACTCCTGTATTTGATACTCAAAATGTGGGTCCCATTCTACACTACCATATTCACGCAATGGTCTAACCAAAGTTTTGTTACCCAATTTCTTTACTTCTCTCATACATCCCCTCATCACTCTCTCCAACAAATGCAGAACTTTGAAACCTTTTCCTACTACCTGTCCAATGTGTCCTGCCCAGTTAAGCTTGTTATCAAATTCAGTGCGAAGCTATTTAAAGTCTTCAACAAGCAATTCTTTCCCCACCTTATAATCATAATCAGCCTTCAGATTTTTATCTGTGTATCCAATAAACTGACTCATCTTTGCATTTATCTTCATCCCATGTTTACCAACCCAACTATATATCCTGTCCAGATAACCCTGCAGCTGTTTACCATTTCGATCCTTTCATATAGCATTATGTCATCTGCAAACAATCTAATTTCTAATAGTAAACAATCAACACAATTATACATTAAAATAATGAATAGCAGTGGTCCCAATAAATTACCCTGTGGCACTCCCATTTTTACTCCCACTTATTTTGATATTGCATTTCCTACCCTAACTTTCTGTTTTCTACCTTTTAAAAATTCTTCTACCTGGCAAATCACTTTCTCATCCACTCCAAAAGTTTTTACCTTATTTACCACCATTTTAAAGCTCACTCTGTTAAAGTCCTCTGAAAGGTCTAGTGCAATACTATCACTTTGGCTTTCCTTATCCTACAGTATGAGATTATGGGACAAATAAGAATTTCAATAACTTTAAAGTAAAATCTTTATTGTGTGTATTCATCATCTGGTTGCTATCATCTTCAGTAAATTATTATTTAGATTTTTAATAGGTCCATATTTTTTTCTGAACTGTAATTGCATCTCTGTTTTGCAGTTAAGGATAGTACATGCTTACTCCACGTGGTTTCTGTTGGTTATGAGAGTTTGATTCTAGAGACATGGATCAATACTGGATTAGGTATGTATCATTAGATCTTCCAATATTTATTACTTTAAGAGGTATTCCTTGTGATTTTTAATATTTAGTATTTTCTATGTTTTCTTTTATGTTTAATTTTTGGTTTAATGTGTTTTAACAAAAATAAGCACTGACTCCCCCCCCCCCCCCTTTTACAGTAAACATTTTTTACACAATTGTTTATTCATTTAGTTTAGTAACATGTTTTTATGAAGACTGAGATGAGATTCGTATGATTGTTCCTATTCTATATCTCTAAAATTAAACTACAATAAGATTCAAATATAAATGAATGTAATCTTTCTTGGCGTTGTTTATTTATAAACATTTCTCGGGAAACAAACTGAGTGATGTTGTTATTAATGCACAATATTTCGGCGACTTTATTCTCCGTCGCCATCTTCAGGTGCAGTTGCAAGTCTTGAAGTCAGCCTTGAGCGTGTTGTTTGTAAACTGGCATGGCAACGACAGATGTTGTTATGTTGCCTAGCAGCATCTCAGATGTCATTAGACGCCCGAGGAACACAAAAAGCAGAGCGTTGGTGATGAGCAGCCTCAATTACAGGAATCCATGCATCACTTATCTGGAATCCACAATCCCTGTTTACCAAATCAGACGCGAGGCGAATTTCAAATGCTTCTTTAATGACGCTGTCCCAGAAGCGTCTCGCATGTGTCAACACCTTAGTCGCTTCGAAATCGAAACCATGTCCTTCTGTCAAACTATGTTCCGCCACTGCTGATTTGTCTTTTAGCCCCAGGAGAACATGTCGGGCGTGTTCCAAACAACGTTGTTGTACGCACCATATGGTCTGACCGATGTATTTCTTTCCACATTCACACGGGATGCAGTAAACTCCGGGTGTACGCAGGGCAAGGTCATCTTTTGGAGAGCGCAAAATGTTTCTCAATTTTGGTGGTGGTAGAAAAATGGTCTTAATGCCACTTCTTGCCAGGACTTTTCCGACCCTAGATGTTGTGGCGCCAGAGTACGGCAAGAAGGCTAATTTATCGTGTGGACCATTATCGTGTTTATTAGGCCTACGATTCATTTCCTGGATTGCCAACTGTATCTGATGTTCGTTGTATCCATTCTTTCTGAAGGTATCACGAAGATGTTTTAACTCACTAGGAAGGCTGTCTTTATCACATATTGCTCGCGCTCAGTGGACAAGAGTAGTTAGTACTGTATTGCGCTGTGCAGGGTGATGATGACTGTGCGCATTTAGGTAAAGGTCTGTATGCGTTGGCTTCCTATACACCGTGTGTCCCAAAGTTCCATCAGATTTCTTTATAATCAGAATGTCCAAAAAGGGCAAGCGGCCTTCCTTTTCAACCTCCATCGTGAATTGGATGTTTTTGTTGACACTGTTCAAGGGAAGGAGAAACTTATCTAGATTTTCTCTGCCATGAGGCCAAACAATAAATGTGTCATCCACATACCGAAAGAAGGCACTGGGCTTCATGGAGGCACTTTCCAATGCTTTATCCTCAAAATGTTCCATATAGAAATCAGCTACAACAGGTGACAGGGGACTGCCCTTTGCAACTCCCTCGACCTGTTCATAGTAGTGCTCGTCATACAAGAAGTACGATGATTGTAATGTGTGGCGGAACAGCTCAACTAACCTGGGCTCGAAGTGCTGTTGTAGTAGAGCCATCGTATCAGCCAGAGGAACCCTGGTGAAGAGGGAAACCACATCAAAGCTCACCATCAAATCCTGTTGACGTAGGTGAAGTTCTTTAACAGTATTAATAAATTCCACCGAGTTTTTTACGTGGTGAACACATTTTCCCACAATTGGCGATAACAGCCCGGTCAAGTATCGAGCCAGATTATAAGTGGCCGATCCAATAGTACACACTATTGGCCGTAATGGTGTTTCTTGTTTATGGATTTTTGGTAATCCATAAAGTCTGGGTGGTATATTAACTTACCTTAAAATATTAATTAGATTGTGTCTGGGGTTCTGGTGCTTACAATAGGACTGGATAGCAGTACCAATCCATAAAGGAGGGATGACAAATGGGGTTGAAAATTACAGGCTGATTAGTTTGACATCAGTGATAAGCAAAATGATTGAAAGAATGATTTGCAAACACATCAGAAAAGTCTGTAAGATAAGAAACTGACTCCACACAAGGATATTCATGTAAATCTTAGGTGGTGGGCTACATGCAGGATATTTTGAATGAAATGGACAAGGGAGGCCAAGTTACTAGAGTATCATATGGCTTTCTAAGGCATTTGACAAATGACAGAATGGTGTATATTAGAATCAAAATGGGAGAAGAGTGTGAACAGCTGCAGGTGACCTGGACAAAATATCTAACTTGGCAAGTCAGCATAGAATGAAGATAAATACCAAGAAGAGTGAGCTTTTTAGATACAAAGATAAAAAAAAATAAGGATTCTAATTGATTATATGCTGTGGAGGGCATTGATTGTTGAAGACTTGAAAGGTAAATATCTTGGCATCACATTTGATAATAAACTCAACTGGACATGTTGCATTGAGCAGGTCAATTACTGTAGAAGGGGATGTATCAGAGAAGTGAGTGAATTGGTTTACAAAATCCTGGCCAGACCATTGCTTGACTATGGTGGTGTAGTTTGGGTTCCACATTTTGGGTATCAAATACAGGAGTTGAAGTGCTTGTAAAGGAGGGCAGTTAGATTTGTTTATGAAAATTACTGCAGTACCCAGTCAGTAATTAATATGATAAAAGAGGAAGACTGGGAGTCATTGGAAGACAGGAAGAGTGTGAAGTGTCCTGGGAGTGTATGTTGTTGGTGATAATGCTTGGAAAGATATTGGTCCTCAACGATAATGATGATGATGATGAATTAGGAGTGGTGCATGAAATGGATAAGAGTACCTTTTATGTTTACACAGATTTTCTTTTGTTGGTGGGGGATTTGAGAATTGGAATAAATTACCAAGGAAAGTGATTAATAATTTACCAAATATGCTGAAAGAAATTAAAATTAAAATTTGTAAAATAGGTGGTTGGGGAAATTACACTCAATGGATATAAGATAATAATAAAGGGGTGAATAGCTGAGTAGGATAATCACCATTGTAGCATGCACTCCATCACAATTAAATTATATTTTCATTGTTCCTTTCTTCCATAATTCTTAAATCAATATTCATCCACGCACCATAGGCATTAAATACCTTGTACATATGTATCACTCTCTTACCTGCTTCTTGTCTTCCAGTGACTGAAGAATGGTCTGATAGCTCAATACTTGATTTCGGAATTAAGAGTCCTAGATTTATATCCTGGTGGAAATATAAATTTTGGTTGACGAATGCTAGGATGCTCTGTGCTTTGGATTCCACATTATAGATTGTTAGCCCAGATGTAGAATGCAAAAAATATTGAAAATATATCATTGGGTCAGAAGACCATACAGTTCAGTGATTCTCAACCTAACCTCAGTTTCATCACACAAATCTAACAGTCCTTCATTGCACTTTTTAAAATTCCTGTGTTTGTGACACATAATGAGTAAGGATTGCAATCCTGCACTGTTATAAATCCTGCAGGACATTTCCAAATTTAGCGTCTACCTCATGAGATCCCATGGGGTCTGCATAAGATTTTTAAGTGTTTTAAAATTACATAATAAATGTCTATTTAATTGATCAGTAAAAGAATTTTAATATTAAATAATAAAAATCAGTGGCAAAGATGGTTAATGGTCTCATGGGCAGAAGAGGAATCATTTCCGAACGGCTTACAGGGCAGAAGAACCTAGGGGAATAAACCCCCAAAAAAGAGAAAATATTAAACCCAGGCAAGTCTGTACCCGTATCACGTGGCTCCCAGGTCATCGTCTGCTTCCATGTTATGAACGGCTGCTCGTATAAACTCCAGGTCTTACAAACTTGGTTTTACTCTCAGATTGAACTCAACTCTATCCCACCAACCAAGCTTCACGCAACTATCATGATGGCAAAACATACGGAAAATACTATCCCAGCTGGTTCAATCCAGGGCCAGTTTTCTGGTCCAAGTAGGGCAAAGGATTCTGAGGTTCCTACACCATCATGTTAGGATCAGTTGGAGGGTCCATTATCCCACAAACTCAGAACAAAACAGAAACACTTTTTTGGCACACTCAACATACTCTTTTGAAAACTGGTAAACAAATGGAATTAATCAAAGCGTTGGATAAATACAAGATCAAACTACTGGCTGTGCAAGAAACAAGGTATATGTCTGTTTTCTATGTTTTATTAGCATCAAATGAGATTGGATTATTTTGAATCATTGCCACTATAGTTCTGTCTCTGAACTAGTTTAAACACATTTTCTGGTTCACTATAAGCTTTACTTTTTTAACTCTTGTTAGTGACTTCTGTGTTAATTATGCTGTATTCCCAAAATGAGAAATTTTGTCCATCCTTGTATTTAACTTCACCATTTCTTACATTATGTAGGTGACTTCATCTTAATGTTATCTTAAAATAATATAACCTACCAGTCTCTTAAAAAAAATAAACTGGCTTTTTTTTTTTTTTTTTTTAATCTTTATTTCTTTCTATTGTCTCCTAAGACTCCTTCTGAAGGTGTGACTTTAACATCCTTAAAATTCTAACTAGAATGAGGCTGCTATAAATATAATTTTAAAAGATGATGTTTCTTGCCATTGTCAATGTTGTGTTCAGTTTCAGCATCCCATGCTGAAACTGAATTCTCATTTTTCTGTCTTTAAAGACCATTTTCATCTCTAGCGATCACTGGGTACTATGCACTGGTATCTGCTCCTAACCCCTTCTTTTTATGTAATACTTGTAGTAACAGTAGATGTCTCCTGATATTAGGAATTGTTTGATCATCTTTGATATATAGCACACCACTTGTAGGGAAGGGTTGCATTTGGCTTCAAGAGATTAAGCATGTCAGTTCTTGCAGACTGCTCAACCTTCATATTTTCAATGATTTTACTGAATCATAATTCAACAAAATGATGATTACATTTTTTGTTGTTTCTTATATCAACTATTGTGATGCTATCTTGCTCTTTTTCCTCCCACCTTTATTTTTTAAATGCAAATAAAGAAACATTAAACAAGAGTTCAAGAGATTAATCACTCTAATTTAACTAACATTTGATTTATTTGATATTGTTTTCCCTCTCTTTATTCTGAATTAAACTCCCTTTATTATTATTATTTAAATTTAAAGAAAGAAAAGGCTAGTTGCAAATGGATTTTGAATGTTGAAATTAATGAACTTGCAATTTTCTGAACATTTGTTTAATACAATGTGAGTAATTTGACTTTCAGGAACAATTCATCTTCAGCTTACACGCCCTGACAACAGTGGTTCTGATGTTATCTCACAGGCAACAGTTGATACATGTTTGTCACCTGGAGACTGGCATCATTTGGCTATGAATGTCAGGGACTACATGAAAAAACGTAAAAATGTCATTGAGGTGAGTGAGATTACAGAAGTAGGGAAACATTGAAGACCATTGATTCCTAAGACTTCCGCGGCCGTCTTTGTTCATGATTAATAGATTTTCGGGGTATGCCACATTGTTTATTTCATAAACTGAGCTTTTGGCTGGTGTCCTACAGCCTTCATCAAATATACTTTTTTTTTTTTTTTACTGCTTTACGTCTCTCAACAGTGAGGTATTTAGAGACGGGAAGGAAGGGAGCAAGGAATGGGAAGGAATTCGGCCATGGCCTTTTTAAGGAAGCATCCCGGCATTTGCCTGGAGTGATGTGGGAAACCATGGAAAACCCAAATCTGGATTCCCGGGTGGGGACTCGAACTGCCGTCCTCCCGAATGTGAGGCCAGAACGTCAGAGATACTGTTTATGTTGACATAGCAAAAAGTGCCAAGCATCGCAGAGTAAAAGTCTGGTATCTTCATTGGGGACACTTAAAATATTCCGAGCCAAAACCTATCGTGAATCCAACACCAGAAGAGTTTTAAGACCTAAAAAACCCATGGAAGACATCAACTTAACACCATTATTCCATTGTGTCAAGAAAATTCGCCTTTCCCACATACATACATGGTATCACTGACCGGATTGGGAAATTGTTAAAGCAGGTGGAGGTGCGAATGGTGTATAAGGCTCACTACAAACTTGGCCAGTCATTAACCAGGGTAAAAGACAATTACACCCACACCATTTTATGGGTGTTTATGAAATGCCCTGCAGCCGTGGCAGTTTTTACATTGTCAAGACAGGCCGCACTGTGGCAGAGAGACTTGAGGAACATATCCGCCACTATAAATATAACAGCGACAAATCCACCATAGTTCGTGATGCCATTAACTCTTGGCATGAAATAAAATTTCAAGACATGAGGCTGTTGTGGAGAGAAGACCAGTGGTGGCCTCGACATATGAAAGGGGCAGCAGAAATTTAAATAATACCAACAACATCAATGAAGATAGTGGCCTTTTACTCTGTGATGCTTGGCACTCGTTGCAATGGCAACATGAACAGTATCTCTGATGAAGGCTGTAGGATACAAGCCGAAAGCTCTGTTTATGAAATAAACAATGCGCATACCCCAAAAATCTATTAATCAAGACCATTGATGTTTAGAAATCTTGTTTGTGGAATTATTACTAATAATAAGTGTGTTGGAGCTTATGGATCACTTTCAATTTCATTACATGTCTTTTTTTTTTTTTTTAGTGCAAACTTTGCTTCAAGATCCACACTGTTTGAGTTATATACTTTGGTATTTCCCTCTTTAAATTTTTATAATCTCTGATTCTTCTAACTACAATGAAGACCTTATGCAAGAAATTGAGAACTAAATTATGGTGTGGGTCCTCTTTTCCTTTAACATTCTACTCCTAATTTTTTTCCTAATGTCCTGGGCCTTTCACCAATATAAAATTTACATGTAAACAGCACTCATTTCACATGACGTTTACCTTCCAAAGACTGTCATCTCCTTTAGCTTATCAGTTAGTGAGTACGGTTTATGGTAATTCCCACAGAAAAATCTAGTTATCTGCCTTTGTACCTCGTTTCCAGTATAAGTCCCATACTACTGGCCATAATCAAGTTAGAGCCTAATGAAGGTTTCTTAGGTCAGTTTTCTTACTTCTGAAAATAAGAAGAATAATTAACTACTTCTGCAAAGCTTTGTTTTATTCTTGTATAGAGACCTTGTGTGGCTTGGATTCTGTGCTAACATTACTTACTCTGAACCAGATTGGGTGGCAAGTTGCATTGCTTAGGTGGCCAACAACCTCTTGGAGTGTTCCAGACAATATATCCAAATGATGTTTGCTTTTTCATCTCATTACCCTCTCCATTAAGTGCAATAATTTTAGTTCCACTCTCCCTAATGTCCCCTTCCCTAAAGAACTTCTTATCGGTGGATATGTCAAGACAGTTAACTTATATGCCTTCTGCCAGTGATTCCTCTTCCATTTTAAAATGAGGTAAACTGCTTATTTTTCTGTGTTTCTTATAAGCTGTCTGTCATTCCGTGCTGACTTAGCCTGCTACATCTTGGTCAGATCCCTCCACAGCCATTTAGAATCCACTCTTGATATAAACCTACTGAACATTATTATTTTTCCTACAAACAACCTAATTTTTAACTTTAATTTATTAATGGAACCATTCATTTGGATAATGAACAGCAATGGCTGCTATAGTACTGCGTTCTTCTCCCATTTTCATTTCAGTTATCTACAGTACCCTGTGTTGTTCCTATGTTCACTTTAACTATTTGTAATACTTTATTTCCTGCCATGATACTTCCTATGTTTTGCCATTTTACAAATAAATAAAACCTTCAGAATTCTTCCATCATTGCATCCTTATTCAGCAGTATCACACATCTCATGGTGACCATTGTTTTGAAGGGATATGAGTTACACCATTAAGATAGCTTCTCTTGTCCATCTTATCTCGGACATATTGCATATTATTAGGATTCTCATTAATAATCACTTCTAAATTTACAATCAACATCTATGTATTCTGCATTCTGCTAAACTTTTGTTGGCAGTAAGTTCCTCTTAATTTCAGTTTCTAAAGCCAAAAGAGAACAGCATATACATCTAGACAGAAGTATAGCATCTTTATTTTTCTATCTTATTCTCCTGTTGTTCTGACCCAATTATGTAAAAGTAGTATGAACCAGTCACAAAATGTGTAGCTCTATTTTAGAATTTCTTCTTATTTTAAAAAAAAATATATTGTGAAACTGTGTTTGAGACTAAATGATTCCACAGACCCTTCTTGAAGTTGCAGGTTCTGATTACCGGGAAAAGTGACTAGTAAGTAAATTATACCAATTACAGTCAACACATACTTCGGACATGTTCTGCTTCTTCAGCTTCTCTTGCCATACACAGTTTTATACACAGAATTTACCATCTCTGCTTATCCGCCACTCTCACGATTATATTAAATACAAATCATATATTACAAACGTTCAGTGATAGTGGGTTAATCTTTCTTAGTAAATGAATACTGGCATTACTTGACCTTTGCGCACTATAATACCCAATTTGTTTTTTCTTCCATTACCAACTTGCTAACTCTGTCCAGCGATATTGTTCTGCGTCGATCTGCGATACTCCTCAACAAACTCTCAGACAAACATAAATTATCCCTTTCTTTTTTGATAATATATATTGGAAAATAACCAATCACTTACCACAGATTAAGGCAAGAGGGCCAGATGAACATGAGAAAACACAAAAATTAAACGCACTTCACAGTATTTTGGTTCGTAACTTTAATAATGCAAGAGGCAAGACATAAGGCAGGGGGAAGATTTGTACGTATTTGGACCTACCATAAATCGGTGGAGGGAGAAGTTGACCAATGTTATTTGTGAGCCAGAACAATATCTGTAACTTTAAGTTGAGGTAAAAAAAATATTTCAAACTGTTATACGAGTAAATAAGTAAAATATATATACGGCTCTGACGAAACTGTCATGCATATGGCTGTAACTGTGGATGAATGCTTCCCTGATACCTGTTAAAAATCTGTCTCTGCAAGTTTCTGATTTTAAATCAGTCACAAATCTTCTTGTATTCACACCACAAGAGATCCTGGTGAGAGGGTGAATCACAGAAATCAAATTCACAGTTGTAAGTCATTCAGTGCATTCTCATAGGTAGTAAAGTTAAAACTGGTCTCAGGTTACATCGGACAATATTAAATGTTCAATCAGACACCAAAAATCCTGTTAGGTTATCGCAGCTAAATCCACATTCCAGAGTAATTTACAAAGTCCCTAAATGTTTGTAAACCTTAGTACCATAGTAAAGTTGGCTTATGTAAATTGTTCAAATCGTTACAAATTATTAAAAGGAAAAAAAAAAAATTAGTTCCTTACTTCATGTCATCAACCAAAAATAATTTTTGAGTTCTGTCTGGACCGAAATATTTTCTATCACATAAACTCTTGCTGCACTGAATTTTTCTCAGTACACAGCTACATGTTAGTAAAAATCTATCAGTGTCACTACTTCCAAATTACGGAGATAAGTGTCGCAGGTTGTGCCTGGTGAACTCTGAGAAAGAAAATGGCTGGGTTTAAATACCTTTCAGCAGGGGCAGATCCAGGGGGGGGATAGGGGGCTCAAGCCCCCCCAAAAAAGGTTCTAGGTCCACCCCAACATTGTGATTGTGTAGACCTTTTTTTTTTAGCTCTACAGATTTGAGGCCCCTTGCCCGACTCAAGCCCCAAAACCTAAATCCATTGAGCACAAGCTCTCCCCAACCAAAATCCACTCAAGCCAAGCCCCCCCCCCCCCCAAACCGAAGTCCCACTCAAGCCCCTCCCAAACCAAAATCCTGGATCCGTCCCTGCCTTTCACCTTGAGAATGTAAAATTATCATAATCCCCAAACATCATTTTTTTTTCACCCTCAATCATCATAAAACTTGGCCATCTTATCAATTAGATTATTTTAAGAACTTTTGTTTATGACAGCTTTTCTTCTAAACTCCTTCATTTTACAGTTATTTAACTTTGAAATATGAGGGAGGATGATTCATTTATTTATCTATAACTTTATAAATTTTCAGTTCCTTGTAAGTTACTTATATCACAAGATTCATTTTAATTTCTGTTCAATTTGACGTATGTCTCAGCTCTGTGGTAGTTTTTATTTAGATACAACATTTATTTCTAACTTATTACGTTTTACTCCAATACCTCCAAGTGAAGACCTACAAATTTCAGTAAATCATAGTTTTTTTTATTTATTTATAGATTTAGATGATGTTTTTACTATTCTTCTTCCAATTTTACATATTTTTTTTTCTGTCCTTGTATTTCTTAATTACGTTTGACATGTGTTATGACACAACTTTAGACACAATATCTAAGATTTATTTTTTTCATCCTTCAAAAATCATTTTGTTTATTAATTGTTATAATATTATTAATTCCTTTAAATTATGCTTTTATTTGATCATGTTTTAACTTTATTACTATTTTATTTTTAAAAAAGTATTTATTTATTCATCAAAAAAATGTATTAGGCGTCATATAGTAGCTATAATTTTTCTCAATATTGAATATGTGATGGCATAGTTAGATTTTGTTTACTTATTTGAGTAAAGGTTTTTTATCGTCTGGTAAAAATCTTATTTTCTGTGCCTTTCCGACCTAGCTACTTGCTTATGTCAGCTTATATTTTCTTGTTCCTGCCCGTATGATAAAATATAGATTTTAATCTGGATTATCATCCTAAATAGCATTTACTGACCCTATATCATATACAGCAAATAATTAATATGTGCACTTACAACTGCGGGTCTCTTAAAGGAGAAGCCCGACTTACAGAGTTGGAAGACACATTACAAAAAATAATGGATTATAGTGGGCCTCAGTGAGGTTAGATGTCCAGAGGAAGAATGTATCGAACTTAAATCAGGCCACATCCTGTACCATTATGGAAACTCCCTGAGAAAGCTAAATGGAGTGGACTTCATGATAAACTGTAGTGTGAAAAATAAAGTAAAACTAATAGAAGGCATTTCAGATCGAGTAGCAAAGTAGTGTTACAACTGTCAAATCACATCAAAATACAAATACTGCAGGTATATGCTCCAACATCCACGCACTCAGATGATGAAGTAGTCTTTCTACGAAGATGTCATGACACTGCACGACAGAGGCAAAGACTGCCATTTCCAGATTATCATGGGAGACTTCAATGCCATTGTAGGCACCAAGTAACAAGGAGACACTATGGTTGATAAGTTTGGCATACAAACAAGGAATGACAGGGGGGAACGGCTTGTGCAGCTTGCAGAGCACACAAAAATGCATGTCATGAACATATTTTTTTTTTAAAACGTCAAAGTGGAAAGTGGAGAAGTCCAGATCATAAAACTAAAAATGAAATAGACTACATTCTGTCCAATAGCCGACATTTTGTTCAAGACGTCACTGTTGTAAATCAATTCAACACCGGAAGTGATCGCAGGCTGGTCCAAGCAAAACTTAGTATCTGCATAAAACAGGAAAGGCAAAAGCTAATAAAAGGGTCCAATAAAACATCAGTAAATATAATCAATCTCACCGAAAAGAAATACATTTTCCAACGCACACTATTGGAGAAACTAGCTACCACCGCCAACGGAAACTTAGCATTAACTACTAACACATTAGCCACAGAAATTGCAGGAACCACCAATTTAACTAAAATTAGCAATGATACATAAACCCTCCTGAATAAATGAAGGAAAATGAAAGTAAAACCTGAAAAAACCTAATTGAATATGCTGAACTGTGCAAGACAGTTAGAAAAGAAATAACAGCTGACATCAAGAAATATAACAAAACCCTGGTCAGATCAGTTATAGAGCACAGTTATAGAGTACAAGAAAGGCTATAAGAAAGCAAAACAAAGATTAATGATAAGAAAGAAACAAATAATAGCTTTAGATGATGATAATGAACGTATTACAGACAAAACAGCAGTATTGGATCATATCAGAAACTTCTATCAGTCCTTATACAGCAAGAAAGATGAACATCCTTTAATGACACCAAGCCCAGACCCACCAATTCCTGAAGTCCTTCCATCTGAAGTTAGAAGCGCAGTGCATGAAATGAAAAAAGGATCAGCTAGTGGTTATGACGGCCTATCCATTGACGTACTCCAATTGACTGGAGAAGAAACCTACAAACACCGAGCTAAGGTGTTTTCACAATGCCTCGAAGAGAAAAATATCCCATCCAGCTGGAACAAAGCAATGATTGTGTTGCTACACAAAAAACGGCAGTCATTACAATATTAAGAACTACCGCCCCATCAGCCACTTTTCTATCATATACAAAGTGTTTACAAAGGTCATCAATAACCGCATCAGTTCTACCTTGGACACAGTACAACCAATCGAACAGGCTGGCCTTAGGTTAGGATTCAGTATGGGGTTTTAAAGAATGTACAGTCAGTGGTATGGGCGAATGAGTAGGGGGTTATAGGGAACGGTTCATTTTCATGTGAAGTTGGAAAGTTGAGAAATTTAAGACAAGAGTGTTCACAAATTAGTATCAGTTTTTCATTGTATGCAGTTACACAGAAACGATATGTTGAATTTAGTTATTTCTCACAATTTAAATGTTTACTATACAAGTTAAATCATATAATTTGAAGGAGTTTAGTTATATTACTTCTCCCCCTCACACATTCAAGAAAAGTGTTAGCTTTAACATAATCAATCTAAGAGGTTGGTCCTTGTATTAACAGTCCACTACATTAAGTTAGTATTTTGTAATTCTTCACCCGCAAACAGATACAAGGTATTTCTCATGGAAATAGCTGTCATTAATAGTGGTACTCTAACTTCAAACAAGTAGTAAAAAAGTTCTTTGCAATTTAAATGAGGAACACTTTTTCAATAGTAGTGTATGGTTCAAAATACACTCTGATTTTTAAAAATATTGGCAATGTTTAGATACAGGTAGTTACATTCTTGTATTAACTTTCCAGATCTCATCCATTCGAAATTCAAATGAGTCTAAATACTCTGACATAGAGTGAAAAGAGCTCATAATTCTAGAGAGAAGAGAATTGCTGCTTGAAGCTAACTATGACACTTATATGCAGCGCTCCTTTATAACTAGAATATCACACTTTGGTACAATTTGACATGAGAGACATTAAAGCGATACTAGGACTTGAGGATCTGTAGAATAACACAACACATGTATATCCAGGATATTATTTCCTACCGTAATACTTATCTAATATTTATCCTCTTGTTACAGTCATAAACATGAGCTTCATTGTTCCAATGATACCATCAGCACAGAAAGACTTTGTGTTATGTTTGAAGCATGAATAATCTGCCACAAAGTCATGGCAGCTGGTACAATATTGGCTCTCAGGAATTCCTTTAATGCTCATTGGTTAGAGTTTGAATATAATTGTGAGGGCAAGCTGAAGCAATATCTTCTATAATGTCAAAGTTGTGCATTGGGCATTATCCTTTCAAGTATATGAAGCATTTTTGTAATGTAAAATTTTTTATACACATCTTAATTCCTTTCTTTTACCCTCTTCTGTATGCTGTGGAATGCCACAGTTGACTTAGCCACTTGTCCCAACTGTGCACATCTTGCATGCTCCATACAACACTGAAAAATGAAGCATACAGTCTGCCCACACTTGCAAAGGATGGAATAAATATCAGGCTGTTTGAAACCCAAACCTCTGGAGTTGATGGGGATGCTCTGTTGTAGGGTGGAAGAATTCTCAAAAGATAGCAAGGAAAGAATTCGAGAGGGAAATGAAGTACGAAAGAGATGGAAGTGAAAATGAGTGTGCTCCAGAGAGATGAAGTGGGACAACTGTTTATTATCAAATATATGACTATATTTGTGGTTTATAGAAACAAATTAACTTTGTATAAAAAGTTCTTGGGATTTTCTCTGGGGGAATGAATCAATCTGATGCAATGTTTCAAAGCCATTCTCTGACTTCATCTTCTTGAAGTGTCAGGTAGCTGGTGATGATACATGTTGTTGAGGGGGCCAGTTGTTTTTTGGAGTTCATTCTCTCTCTTTCTTGACACATTTTTTATATTTGATTATAACTGGGTTCCACTCTGCCGTAAGTTGGCAACTGGTATCTCTGTTTACAATCCCTTCTGTGTTACAAAACTCCATAACCTTTTTAATCACACTGTCCCAGTATCTATTTGCATATAATAATATTTGTGTTGCCTTGAAGTTATAACCGTGTCTATTCTCTATGTTGTGCAATGTTATAGTTGACTTAGTCACTTGTTCCAAGTGTGCACATCTCATATTCTCCATACAACACTGAAAAATGAAGCATACTTTCTGCCCAACATACTGATTCCCACACTTGCAACAGATGGAATAAATATTAAGGCTTTTTAAGACCTAAACAATCCTTTGCACTGTGTAACAATTCCTTTGTCTTCCTGGGTGGATGGAAGAAATTCTTCACACTGGCTTTGCCTAACAATGTAGTTATTTTCTTCCAAAGTCACTTCAACGTAAGGTAAAAAGGCCAGCAAGGGGCTGAACAGTGGACCATAGGCCAGTTAGTTTTATCGTTTCCTAATGCATTGCCATTTACCACTTTATAAATGATCTTGGAGACAAAGTGAAAAGCATTTTTAGATTGTTTGCTGATGATGCGGTTTTTTGTAGGGAAGTAAGGAATTTGGCCGATTGCTTAGAAATTCAGCGTGATCTGGATGTTATTTTGGCATGGTGCGCTGAGTGGCAACTCACACTAAATTGTAAAAAAATGTAAGACAATGTGCGTAACTAACAAAAAGAATCCGATTGTTCAGAAATACAGTTCAGTTATTGAAATGGTCAATTTTATGAAATATTTGGTAGTAACAGTACAAAGAAACATGAAATGGGACTTACATATTAATATGATGCTAGGTAGAACTAATTCTAGGCTGTGGTTCCTAGGTCGAATCTTGAAAATTTTTAATAAACAAACAAAGGAGATAGTGTACAAATCTCTTGTATGTCCACATTTGGACTACTGTTGTGCCATCTGGGATCTGTTTCGTAAGGGGCTGATTGAGACTAGAGAGAAAGTACAGAGAAGAGCCGCTCGATTTGTGACCGCTTGCTACAGTCCTTATGAAAGCGTTACAGAACTGATTAGTAGACTAGGCTGGGAGTCTCTGGTAAATAGACATCGCACATTTTGTATAAACTTATTGGTAAACATGTGTACTCCCACTTTCACTTACGAGTGTAGTGAAATACTTCGTCCACCAACCTATTTGGGTTGGAATGGCAGTAAAGATAAAATTAGAGAAATAAGGTGCCGATTCTTATATGAATTCTTTTTTCCCCCTACCATTAGATATTGGAATGCACAACAAAGAGATTAGGTTTGGTGCTGAGCACCTCTGCCACCCACAGTTTTGTGAATTGCAGAGTACATGTGTAGAAGATGTAGATGTATACCACTTCACTTGCCATCATAAGCAATTAGAATTTCAGTGCCCTTGAAAACTTCAGTGACCTACCTTTATGATATATTGAAACTACTCATGATTTGTTATTATGTTCTGAAAGGTGATATCATTATTGCAATCTGCCACTTGGAAGTAGATTTTTGTGTATATATGTGCCACTGAATGAAATGAGAATGCAATAATTTATATTTTAAAAATAAACTTTATAAACAGGAATTGTTTTTTGTTTCTCATAGGTTGCATGTTATTAATGATTTTCTGTAGGTGGAAATGCTGATAGACGGGTGTGAAAGACATGAATGTGTGCTGTCATTCTCCGGATTGTTGGTGCGCAAGGCACGAGCATCAGCAGTACTGGTGGGCCATGCTGGCAGAAATGATGGCCACAAGGGATCGTGGCAGTTTGCTGGTTTACAGCTGTTTCGTTCACCTTCTTTCACTCGAGAGAGGGCCATACACCTTGTGGGTCTTGGTCCTGGTCTTATCTCACTCGCAGACTGTGATGTGGGACGGGCTTCACCAAACTTCACTCATGTCTTTGGCCCACAGTCCCTCAGCTCTGGTGTTGATTGGGATAGTCTGCTGCAGTCACGAGGGAGTAATTTGAAGGAGTTACAGGTAAGCAGAAGTGTCTTTCTTAAAATAACTGTTATCAAATTTAATTTTAAAGTTGAATTTATGCTATGAGTAATTGTATCTTGCAGTAATGTGACCATTATTTATTTATTTATTTTAAGAAAGAAATTTCAGAAACATTGTAACACTCTGGTGTAAATCATTCAACAGTATTTCTGTCTATGTCAGGTTGTAGCATATAAGTTGACCTCTTAGATGCAACATCAGTATTGTGTACCTGAAGAAATCACTTCAAAGATGCTAAAAATACATAAATTGTCAGTGCAAAGACATTAGTA
The DNA here is from genome assembly GCA_031002005.1 of Vandiemenella viatica. Taxonomy (NCBI): domain Eukaryota; kingdom Metazoa; phylum Arthropoda; class Insecta; order Orthoptera; family Morabidae; genus Vandiemenella; species Vandiemenella viatica. Next base: position 200,061,431 of record CM061919.1, on the reverse strand, counting down.
CAGTAACAGAACACACCGGACGTGGTGGATGAGCAGTTAACACACTAGCCTCACATTCGGGAGGATGCCGGTTCGAATCCCCATCCGTGCATCCAGATTTGGGTTTTTAATGGTTTCCCCAAATTATTCCAGGCGAATGCTGGGACGCTACCTTCAAAAAGGCCATGGGCGATTTCCTTCCCGTTCCTAGTCCCCAGTCCCATCCCGCCTCTAATGACCTCAACATCGACGAGGCGTACAGCTATAAGTAAAAAATAACAGAACAATCTAGTAATCACCTTGGTAAAAGTCATAAGCCCCTAACATTCTTCAAAAGAAAGTTGTTTGACATTTTAGAATCATAATAAAGCTTCACAGTATCAAACGAAATTAAATCGGAGAATACATTGCTAGTATTTCATGATAAGAAAAAAAAAAGTTTCTGTAAAGAAAAAGGCGATAGAGACTAGTTCTATATCAGAAATAATTCACTAGACATGAAAGAAACACCATAAATGTAGTCATAAATCAGGAAGAGAGTTATGAAGTCAGCTTTAGCTTATTAAAAGAAGTTTAAAGATAAAAAAATCAGGAATGTAAGACGAGAATTAATAGGTTTTGTAAGAAACAATATTAAAAAACTTGAGATCTCAGGAATTTATGATTTAATTGTAAAAAGAGAAACAGATTAATTAAAGGGAATTTTTGTGTAAAATTATTATAAAAGTTGATTTAAAAGTTATAGGTTTGAGGGAAATTGTAAAATGAAGCTTTAAAAAAATGTTTGGGCTTTAAAGGTAAATTACAGAAAAACTAATAGCCATTTCAATAAATTCATAACAGAATAAAATGTTTAAAGTAATTACTTGTATAAACTATTTTTTTTAAGGAGATTGGACAAAGTTGCATTTCCATAGCACCACTCAATCGTGCAAAGTTAAAACTATGACACTGAAGTCTAATAAGAATTATTCAGAAAATTTCAATATAGAAAAATCCTTAGATAATTTAAAATGCAGTGTACCAAAATCTGGAAGTGAAAGAAATCTGTCAAAATAAGAAACTACTTAAAGGGAACATTCTGCAGCTGAATACGAATACAATAAAATGACTTTTTCCAAAACATTTTGAATGTTCTGGAACATTTTAGAGGAGGAAGAAGTGCACCTCTATAAAAGGTGATCGTTTGATGTGATTGATGTCCAGCCTTACAGTAAATCTGGAGTCAGTGGGATATATATGTGTGTGTGTGTGTGTGTGTGTGTGTGTTTATGCAGGCCAACAGGGCAGGAGCACTGCGGAGTGATTTTCATATTAGGTTGTATTTATAATTGTAGCTGTCTTTTTTAGAATGTCTTGATGCAAGTCTTCTATCTTTAAAGCAGAGTTGAATATTAGTTGACATCAGGTTTTTACACTTCATAATTTAGGAGATACTGTGATTTTTTATTAAAATTTAATTTAATTGCAATGGAGCACAGGCTCCTGTGGCAATTTCCCTACACACCCATCTTCCCCCTATACTGCACCTACCTACATTTGCCCTCTACAAATTTTATCTTTAAATTCATTCAAAGTTTTCGGTAAATTATTCATCATTTCTCTTGGTAACTCATTCCAATCCCTGACACCCTTACCTAAGAAAGAGAATCTTCCCACACCCTTGTGCCTGAAATCGAGTGCCTGCTTGTGGTCATGGTCATCTTTTCCTTTCCATGCACTACTTTTCATACCTATTGCAATATCTTTCCAAACCTCATCGCCAGTATATGCCCTGTACACTCCCATGACCCTCCTCATCCTCCTCCTGTCTTGCAATGAATCCTATTCCAGCTCCTTTATCATATCCGTCACTGATGAACTTTAATAAGTGAGAGAGGCATTTTATGTCTTTTAATTGTAACTTTCGTGATTTTGGTAACACAACTAACTAGTTTTAGTTGAAAATTATGTACTGTTAAATATCACTGGAACTATGCAATTAATTTTTAAAATTTTATTTATTTTGATAGAAGCCAATATTAAAATGTAACTGAAAGCAGAGTTGATGTGATTAATTGACTTTCGGGTTTTGCCGCGTTGTTTATTTCATTACCTAAGCTTTCGGCTGGTATCCTCCAGCCTTCGTCAGAGATACTGTTTATGTTGACATAGCAACGAGCGCCAAGCATTGCAGAGTAAGAGGCCGCTATCTTCGTTGATGTTGTTGGTTTTTCGTTTATCAACCCGAAAGTCAATTAATCATGAACAAAGATGGCCATGGAAGTCTGAGGAATCATTTAACAGAGTTGATGTGTTTGAAAAAGAAAAATATATGGTTTAAAAGGAACTTTCATCTTTTATTTTATGTGAACTTCAAAAATTCTAAGAGATATCATTATTCATTTCATTCTTGGAAAGGTTGCAACCATCATTGTGGCATTCTAAGAACTTAGGAAAATTGAAATATTTTTAAAGCTCATGGTATCATATAAAAACTTGTACATTTCATGGTCAATAATTAACCTGCTCAGCACCCTAACAGCAATCTTCGTCATTATATAATTCTCAGTGACATTTATGTCTGTAGATTGCAGGTTTTTTACACCAGTTATATACGATAGCATTTGTATCAAATGAGAAGTATGAATGTGTTTTATAAACCCTCCTATTTCTCTCATTGGCTGATAATAGTTAACTTAAATTTTCTATTTTTCACAGTATTTTTATATGAATTGGATATTATGAGGATAAAGTGAATTAATTAGTTTTTTTTTTACTCGTGTTGTTGTGTTGATATGCAGCCCATCACGTTTTGCTGTCACCTGTATGTTTGACGTTAGCTGACCACACATATAAAATACTATTGGTTTCTTGAATTGTAATGTGCTTGTGAATTGATAGATTGTTACAGTACAAATAATAAAGCACTTACTGCTTCCTTTATTAAAACGTTTCATTGAACTTCCTTAAATATTTCTATAAAATTAAAAATCGACCCATTGACTCAATAATAAGAGCTGTAAACTCACAGACCTATTCATTGCATAACAACTGCTCCTAATAAACTTGTATTTGTACCTGTACTTTCTCCATAATACTACTGATATTTTCTTTGGTAGCAGATTAATTGCTTCTGAGTTGTTACCTGCATGGAGATAATAGCAGTGTTCAACAATTTTTTTGTGTATTGCCAATGGTTACTGTGGATGGCTTTGGGCAAGAAGATTGTGTAATGATAGCGTTGCACACCCAAATAGATGAGGAGTGCATCATCTAAAATAAAGTGGAATATCGCTGAAAGGCGTGGTAGAGAGAAAGACACTGGTTGGCCAGAACAGTCACATGAGGAAAAGGAGTGTCGTGATTGGCCGAGAGACGGTCGAGTAAAAAATGTGCTCGGGATTCAGGCAGTTGTGTGAAAAGGTTTGCCGAGTATGAGTATTCGGTTATGTGCCGTCCATATTCTAGACTATATTGAATAGGAACGTTAAACATGTGTGCTGAAGAAACTGTAGTTCTATGTGCTAATCTGCAATCTTAAATATTAAGGATAGTCAGATATGACAATGATCATGTCTGGTGCCGACATTCAGGGCCGCCGTAAGTGGATGTGCAAGGCGTGCACCGCATGCGGGTGGCACATCGAGGGAGATGGCAAAACAAGTGATCGACAGTCGCCGCCCCGCGATAGTTGCCACTCCATTGTCGCCGCAGACGAAATTTGCAGTGTATTATGTTGCGGGTAGTGGGCGACCTTTTTTTTTTAGCTTAACAGCTGCTTCGGGTGGGCGGCGACACTCGGGATGGCAACAATGGGAGTGGCAAAAAATGTTCAAAGGGGCGGCAATCTCACAGTCTTTTGATCCCGTTCGTAAATTTCCGAGATCCACCACTGGCTGTAGTTAGACAGGGGGCGGCATAATCGGTATTGCACGCGGACGCTCAAACAGTTAGCGGCGGGCCTGCTGACATTCTATGTATTGTGATGGAATAAACTGTGTAAAAATGCAGTTCTTGAGTTCGGCACTCGAGTGTTGTTAATGAAGCAAAATAAATCATTATAATTGTTACATCATGTAAGAACCTTAGAATTTTAGCAAATTCTAGCCTCTCACCTTTAGATATAAAGGGGAAAGCTCACTCTTTAGTAACAGATAGTTTCATTTCATGTATAGGTTAGGAGAGTGAAGCTTTATATAGCATGCAGATACTGTAACCAAACTGACTAAATAAACCTTTTTAGAAGCAGTAAAAGTATTTAAAAGTAAATAAAAGACCTAAATAAACTTTCTATAACACTAAGAAAACATTAGTTTGGGAGGAAATAGGTTAAATCACTCAAATTCAGTTTCAAACAATAAATTTTGATATAGGCTAATATCAACATTTTTAAACCAATTTAAACGCAGTAAAGACTGTCAGTAACTAATAAAAGCCGTTTATAAACTTTGTATAATAGTAAACAAACTTTAAATCAACCAAAAATTAAGTAATCATCAATAATTCAATTCTGAACCTGTGAGCTTCTACTTTGGGAGCATTTCGTCATTTCTAACCGATTTAAGAGCAATAAAGTAGCTCAACATTTAATAAATCAACTAAATTAACTTCCTATAATAATATGAAAACCTTTTACTAACCTGAAAAATGATAATCCATTATAATTCAGTTCACCACACAATCAATTTCTAATATTTGGTATTTCACTGTTTTTACACACTTTCGAACAGAATAAAGTAGTTTTAAAGAAGTAATAACGCAATTAAAATATAAATTCACTAAAATTCCGTAGTTTCTGGACGTGTAAATAACTTAATTCAATTTTTAATACTTCGTTAGATGCACTTCACTTTTAACAATTTTTATCACAAAATCCTAGACAGTTTTCGAAATAAAAAGTAGATCTCCGGGAAGACCTAAAAATCTAATATCACATATATTAATTTCGGGCAATTCCAGGCAGTAGAAACGGTTCTATAGAGATTTTAAAATTTATTTTTCAATGTAAGCATGTGGTTAGTTTAGGAATTTATTGCAGCTGATCAAAACTAGATACAGAGATGAGACAACTTTCAGAATACGTAATTCAACACAGAGAATCTTTTGGTAATTTTATATTTCTGATAAAAGTAATAGAAATAAAGTTATTAAATTAAATCACACATAGCATTTTTGGTAAATCTTGTACATGCTGTAATTACACTATTAGCGCATCATTCTTAATAAAAGTTACACCAAAAAACTCAGGAATTTTGGTAGAACACTCTGATAATAATATTATTTGTGTAAATTGTGGTTTAATTGAAATGACGAAATTTAGAAACGCCGACAACAATAGTAATTCCCCGGGGTAGAAAATAGTTCGCTCATACGCTTAGATCTTTAAAACTAAATGCTTAAAGTTACTCACTGCTTATCCATTATTTCCCTACTGGAAAAGTCCAAGTACTGACAGCCTTAAAGTTTCGTATATTTGTTTGGTTACCGAGATATTTCAGGCCTAAATTTTCAAAGTGTTAGCGGAAAGCTGTGTTTTGGTTATGACGTCAGAGAGGCTATGTAACATGATGCGGTGTGAAGACGCCATCTTTTCTAGTTCAGGAGCTGTGCTATCATGTTGTTATAAGTGTGTGTGGGCGCCGGTGCTGTTGGTAGCTGGGAGTCAGAGTTGGCACTACCGAGTCGGCCATTTTGGGACTTCTGGGTGTGGCGCGTATTTAGTAATATCAACTGGTAATTTTCATCAGGGGTTTTGGTCGGTCTTAACTTCTCTCCACAATCTGCAAACTTTTGTTCGATTAGCCAAATCAACTTTTGGAATGCTATTTTGAACTTTTGGTTTTATTTTGAATAAATTGGAAGAGTTTTGAAAATTGAACTGTTGTCATTTCGTAACTAATTAGTAACCCTTTTCAATATTTGTGGGTCAACAAATATTGTGGCGACCTGAAGCATTCGAGTTGAACTATCAAGGCTACATGGTCAATTCAAAATTATTTAGCAAGTTTTACTGAGAACTTGGAGTACACATCAAGAGTGTAAGTTAAGGCACTTAGGCGATACTCAACCCCGGTATCGGTCTTGGTCTTTACAATCATATGCAAGTTTTAGTTTGACAGTATCGATATTTTTGTACACTGTGATGACAACTGCTGGATTTATATGAGAATAAGGACATTTTCATTGTTCCAGCAGATGAGGGAAGTTCTATTGTCCATCTTTTCACAGAATATTGTGAATTCTTGGTAATTAATGGCATTCAACACCTGCAATAGCCAGTAGTATAACTATATTGTTAGTTAAAAGCTTCAAATCTTTCATAGGATATCATAATGAGATTTTTGTTGCAATCTTCATTCCCTCCTAGTCTTCATGTACTGCTTATAGTACCAAACAGGGTTTCTCAACCTGATCAACGGACCACTAGTTGTTCATGAGATGGAACAGGTGGTCTGTGTACAGAATATTATAAATTTAAATACAGTGTATGTACTGTATAAGTCTTCACAGTTGAGGTGTACAGATGTGGCTTGAAATACACATTGGAGCAGCAGCCCAACTCATCTACCAAATGTAGTTACCTTAGAACCCATGGATGAATTAAACTACAAGGACAGCCATTTGCTTGTGAATTATTTTCAAATTATCGCAACCTTTCAGACCATAGACAAATTCTTTTAATGAATGGCTGTTTATCTATGAATTACACAGATAAATGTTTTCTTTGTGTTATACCCTTATATATCATACAAGAATTCATTTAGGTGAACAGCCGTTTGCATGTGAAGTTTGCAGAAAATCATTTGTTGCGTCTTCCTCCCTTATAGACCATAAAAGAGATTCATTGAAATGAATGACTGTAGGTTTGTAAAGTATTTGAAAAATTATTTTCAGTCTATCAGACTATCAACCTTATATGTTATAGAAAACTACATTCATGTTAAGAACCACTTGTTTGTAAACTTTGTAGAAAATTGTTTGGTCATTCTTCCGGCCTTGCATATCATAGTAAAACTTTTCTTTGTGGAAAATCATTTATTATGTCTTCCAACATTAGTGTCTGTAGAAGAATTCATTTAAATGAATAGCCATATGTTTGTGAAGTTTGTGGAAAATCGTTTGCTCAGTCTAGTAATCTTATATGCCATAGAAGAAATCATTTAATTGATCATTTGTTTACATGTAAAATTTGCGGACAGTTCACTCAAGCGCTCAATCAGGTCTTGCTTGTCTGCTTGTGAGGTGTTGTGAAAAGTGTTTTAGCATTTCTGGTTACTTCAGTACACATAATATAATTCAAATATGTAGGCGACCATTAATTTGTTTGATTCTGGCTGCATTAAGATTAATATAAAAGTGAATACAGATCTATTAATTAATGAGAATGTGGAAAATTGTTTACATAGTCCACATGATGTTGAAACTTATAAGTCTTTTATTTGGAAGATTTTAATAAACCAGTTTTTGGGGTCAGGTGTTATAAATTTCTATAGATCTATACATAGGTTAATAGATTGCCTCTAAATTATTTGGAAAATAGTAAATCAAATAGTGAATGGTTGAAGTCCATAGGATAATTCATAGATGTGACTGTTTGTGGCACAGTTTTGTGTGTAATGAATGACCACATCTGTTACCCTGATAAGTAATAGAACATTTCAATTTAATAAGACACTTTAAAATCTTGAAATTTATTCAAAATAGCAAAAATCAAATATTAGCCTATCCTAACCAACTGTCAACCTCTCCTTTATATTTTGCACCCCATTTATGTGATTGAGGCTCCGGAAACTGAATGATTCCTGAGATAAGGAGTCACCCAATGCTTGCCGTAGCCTTATGAAAGGAGGGCAGAAAAGCGAGGAGTGGTTCATGGCACCCTCTTGTCCTTGTGGTTGGAAACATCCCTAAAGGTGGATGAATCAGAAATGATTAATGACATGGTGATGCTGAAGGCAATGGGAAGCCAATGCATTAGAGACCCAATGAGTGTCTTGAGTCATATAATCCTCCAAAATTATATAAAGAATGTTGGCTTCTTTATGAGTAAAATATTGTGGAGGAAAACTAGTTCCCTAATTAGATCTCTGAGTGGGGCCTGCTCAGTGGTGAGTAATTAGAATGGATAGAGACATTCTATGAATCAGGGCATGGAATGTTAGAAGTATGAATAGAACAGGTAAATGAGAAAAGTTAAAAAGGAAGTTTGAATGATTTATGTTGGGGTTAGTGAGATTAAGGGAAGGATGCTTAGGATTTCTGGTCTGGGGAACACAGAATAATTGGCATGAAAGCTGTGAGAGGATGGTGTAGGATTTATGATAAACATCAGAATAGGGAAACAGGCACGCTATTACAAACAATTTAGTTACAACATTGGTTCAAGTTTATATGACAACATTGTAGAAAGATGATGAAGAAATAGATAAAATATACAATGAAATTCAAGAATTAATTGAGCATGCAAAGGGTACGAAAATCGAATAATCATGGCTGATTAGAATGTGGCAGTGGGAGAAGAAAAAGAGGGGAATACTGAAGGGAGTTTGGGCCTAGCAGAAAGAAATAAGTGAGGAAGCAGTTGTCAGAATTGTGTGAAAAATATACTAAACAGCTTGTCCAGAAAGTAAGTACTGTTTGCGCATATTTCCAGTGCATCAGACAGCATGAAGTTAAAAATCTTCAACTCGAGAACAAATTAGCCTAGCAATTCTGATTTGAATGTTAGAAGTCATTGTTTGTCAGTAATCATGTTTAAAACAATCTGTCAGCTTGCCAACTGTGAAATAAGGGCCCTTATCAAATTTTAGATGTGAGAAATGTTTAATTTTTTGTGAAATTTGCTGTCATATAAGTGAAAGTCACATAGATAACATGATGAGTGAAGGTACAGTGTGAAAGTGGGCTAAGATGTTTATCAAAGGAAGGGAAAATGTTCACAACGAGGTGTGCAGTTGGTGCCCATTGTTGATCACTCAGGAAATGGTGCACTGCATCGACAAACAAGTTCATTCCAAAAAGTGATTCACGATTTCTGATTTGTCAATGCATTTTCCGAACATTTCTAGATCTTTATCACATGAAATTGTGATTGAACATTTGCACTGCAAAAAATTGTGTGTACGATGGATACCAAAAACACTAACGGATGTTCAAAATTGGAAAGACCTGGGAGCAGCTTTGGACTTCTTGAAGCGTTATGCAGCAGAAGGAAATGTTTTTTTTAAAAAGGATTTTCACAAGCAAATGAATCATGGATTTGTTACTAGACAATTTAAATGAAACAGCAGTCACAGGAATGGCAACACATTGGTTCCCTGAAACCCAAGAAAGCAAAACCTGTTTCTTTAAGAAAAATCATGTGCATCATGTTTTGGGACTGTAAAGGAATTTTGCTCGTGTACTGGATGGAATGAGGCACAACAATCAGTTCTGTGGCTTACTGTCAGACATTGAAGAAGTTACATCATGTGATACAAAACCAAAGGTGTGGACTACTTACTCCAGGTGTTGTGTTCCTGCATGACAATGTGCTACTGCATACCATGCATGTAACATGGCTTGATTCCTTTCATAGGGAAGAATTCTGTCACCCTCCTTAAAGTCTTCACCTAGCTCCATCCAACTTCCATTTGTTTCCCCATCTCAAGAAATTTCTTGCCGGTCAGCACTTTGCATGTGATGATGAGGTGAAGGTAAACGTTCAGAACTGGTTCAGTTCACAGGCGGCTGAATTCTACAAAGCAGGTATGTTGCAATTAGTGCCAAGAAATGACACATGCTGAATATGTCAATGAGTAGTTTAAGGTGTGTAGATTTTTCTGTAATAAAATTCGAATGGAAACAAATTTCAAATCTCTTTTAATATCCAAATGCTACTTACTTTCTGGATGAGCTTTATTTAAGAATGATGCATGGAGGATATTCCCCTTGAAACATCCAGAGGATATGGGTAGATATCAGCTATATTATATCATGGTCAAACAGAGATTCAAATTGTGGACTGTAAAGCATACTTAGTTGATTACATAGACTCTAATTACAACCTGATAGTTTTGAAGTGTGGGCTGAAATTCAAGAGGAGAAACAAGCCACCAGGCAGAACAAACTGGAAGTGAACAAACTGAAATAATCTAACATGGGAGAAATATTTGTATCAATGCTAGTCATTCGTTTAAGAAGTAACTCTGAAAGGAGTTCAAATGAGGTTGAATCGAATACTCTGAAAACCTTGGCTCATAGTAGAAATTTTGTAGTTGATGGAGCAGAGAGGAATGCACGAAAATGGTCAGGATGAAACAGGAAGAGAGTCATACAGACATGTTAGAAATCAAATAAACAGGAAATGCAAGAAAGCAAAAGAAAATTTGCCAGAAAAAAGTGCAAAGAAATAGAAAAGGAAATGGTGGTTGGTAAAATAGATTTAGCCTATAGGAAGATCGAACAAAATTTTAGAGAAATAATGAAAAGATTTATAAACATTACAGCCACTCATGGGAAGCCTCTTTTAAGCTCAGAAGAGAGAGCTAATCAATGGAAGAAATGTATAGAGAAATTATATGATGAAGATGATTTGAATAATAGTGTACTGTAGAAAGAAGGGGATGGTGACTTTGATGACTTATGATATCCTGTTTTAAGGACTGAATTTGATAGGCCTTCCTGCAAAACTTTTGAAATCCCTAGGAGAAGAAGGAATCCAAAGATAAAATCAGTGCACAGGCTTCTGCGGTCATCAAAAGTATTATCTTTGTTCTCTGGATGGAGCAGTGTCAATTTAAAAAACCTTACATTTGGGCCATTGTGCTGTGGCCTTCATCAGAGGACTGCCTTTAACAAATTGACATGGCTCCACCCAGAGAACGAAGATAAGAATCCAAAGCTAGTTCTAACTGATATCACACAGGTATAAAACAGGAGAGATTCCAACTAATTTTTATAAAGGTACCATCTTCATCATGAAAGTACAAGCCAACAAATGCAATAATTACTGCACCTTAAGTCTTACGTCACATGCTTTAAAATTACTGACCAGGATAACATAAAGAAGATTAGAAAGAATAGTGGAAGATGTAGTTGGTGAAGATCAGTTATGGTTTAAGAAAATCAATGGCACAAAAGAAGGAATCCTGGTTTCAAGATTAATACTCGAAGGGTGTATCAAGAAAAAGATGCTTTTATGTTGATTTAGAAAAAGCTTTTGATAATGTTTGGTTGGATAAGAAGTTCAAGATTCTAAAGAAATAAAGAGAAAGAATAATAATTTTTTTTATGAATCAAGTGACTTCAATCAAAGTAGAGAATCATGAGACATGCATGAATTAAAAAGGGTATGATACAAGGTTCCAGTTGTCAGCTATCTTATAAATTTTGTAACTGCATAACAAAATTTGTTCTCAGAACCACGAATTAATTTGAATAGTATTTCATATCATTTTTAAAGTCGGTTACTATGTTAATTCGAGCTACATAATCAGGTGTGTACAGTTTCAAGATACTGTTTTCAGTTGTATCAGCCTTGAGCATTCACCTGGAGTGATATTTACAAAAAATTATAATAAATCAAAGAAGGCAGTTAGAGACTATAAATTTGTTCAGTAATTGTTTTTGATTTACATAGAATTGTTTAAAGCTACTTTTAGATTGATAACTTTAATAACTTAGGAAATATTAATTATTCAGATTCTGTTTCTGGATTGAGAATTTTGTTTCATTCCTTTTAAAATTAGTAAACATGTTTTTCTTGATAGTAAATGAAAAAGTAGCTCTTTAAGAACAAAATAAAATTTGTTTCAGTTTAGTAACTCCAAAATTACAAAAGTTATTAACACGTCTTGGGAACTATTAAAGTTACAGAATAAAAAAATTAACGCTTTTTATAAATTCTTGGCATTCCCACTGTCGGTTTCCAGAATTTTCCTCGTCCTCCCACAGTCGGCAAGCTACTGTTTGACACAATGTAGCTTCATGCAGTCAGCCAGCAAGTTTTATTTAGAGCACTACTACACTACCGTGTGGCTCGATGTAGGCATCCCGCAGTCAGCAAGATACAGTGTGAGCATAACCACGCTCTGTGGCGTGTTAATTTTGGCAAGATATAGAATCGCCCAGTTTTAAAGTTTCAATTAGAATATTACTATGCAGTTTTGAAGCAGTACTTTTCACCATGTGATGCATTGGTATAACCTAAGTGTCAGTCATTGACAAACAAGTTGAACTTTAGAAGTGTGTGATAAACTTTTATCTACTTTCATGTTTTAATTAGTTGGATTTAGAACAATGGGGTTTGGTCTGGCTTGAATCGGTTAATCGAACTTGCAACTTTATCTTTGGATCTTTCTTTGATGCCAGATCAGTTTTTGACTGAAGAATATAGTAATTTTTACCAGCAATAGACTTGTGAACATTATTATCTATACCCTTTCCTTAGTTTGGGGTTTTATTTAGCTGAATGCCAACCAATTTAATATTAGCAAAGCCATAGCTGAAACTATCCACTGCTATCCACAGTCAGAGCTGAGACAGAAGGTTTTACAATAACCCCAGCAAGACTAGTTTCTCAAACAGTCTATACCCATTAATATTCAATTTGTGTGTAGAGGAAGCAATAAAGAAGAAGAAGAAAAAAAAAGAATTACGAATGTGGCATAAGTGTTTGAGGAGAAAAAAAAATCACCATGCTTCGATTTGCTGATGAAATTATTCTGTGCAAAACAGGCTGTGTGTCTTGAGAAACTGCTGAATGGCATGGGATAGTTACTGAAGGAAAATTTGGGACATAAATGTAAACCAGAGCAAGATGAAAGTGATGAAATGTAGGAGAAAGGGTAGCAATATTACTAGAATACATAAATATAGAAATAGGAATGGATGGAATAGGAGAACTAAGTGAATTCTGGTATTTAGGAAGTAAAATTACAGTTGATGGCCAAAGCAACTATGTTAAAAGGCAAATAACACTAGCGAATAGAGCCTTCATGAAAAAGAGAAATTCATAGTTTCAAATATGAATCTAGGACTCGGAAAGAATGTTTTAAAACACAGTGCTTTTGTAGTGAAGCATGGATAGCAGATAGAAGGAAAACTGAAGCATTTGAAATGTGTTTCCATAGATGGATGCTGGAAATTAAATGGGCAGATAAATTATGAAATGAACTTGTTTTGGAGATGATGGGCAAGGAGAGAAGGTTGTGGGTCACTTTTTGAGACATGAGTATTGGTTAATTTGTTAGTGGAGCAAACAGTTGAGGGAAAGAACTGTAGGGTTAGACAAAGATTTGAATGTGTGAAGCAGATAATTGAAGATATAGATTTTAAGGGGTGTATTTATCAGGAGGCTCGTGCGAAAACTAGTGGAGAGACTGATGACAGGAAATAAAGAAGGCTATAAGCGAGTATAAGGTATAAATCCAACTTTTTAAAAGCCACTAATCTTTCAATGACTAGGACAGCATATGGTATTTGCAGGATATGAGGATACAACAGCATTAGTATATTCATTTCCAGTTTGCAAAATAGTGCTGAAAGTCTTGTGGTAGGTGTGAGGTACTGTAATATCTGTAATTGTCGGATTGCTGTGGTGGAAATGCTGTACTTTGACTAAACTCATTTTCTTAATGTTTCCCTAAAACTTATGAAGCATATCTTCTTTCCTTGTACTACGGTTCTTCTTCTGCTAACTGACACATAAGCTGAGGCTGCATCGTATCGGAGAATTATATGGGTTTCTTATGCTCTTGCTAAATGAAATACTGAAACTGCTATTGTTCCTGTTTATTGCAATATACTCAGTGGTTCAGTTACAAGTAAAAATACGTCTGTGGACTCCACACAATGTAATCTGAGTGATAGTTAGGTTTCTGCAATAGAAAACATTCTAAGACAGATAGTTAAACAAGAATCGGCAGGTACTAGCAGTGATCGATAGATCAATGATCTGAGGCAATGCTTACTGCTTCCATAGATCAGATACAAGTGAGAAAGACTACTAGTTGTTTGCTACAATGTGAACTCAGCAACATGTTGTTATAAGTGCTGAGCTGATGGATAGCAGTTTCCATTTGGTTGAACCAGCATTTTATTGCAAATACATCACTGAGGTTCAGATTTGGTGAAGTTGAAATAATTAAAAATATGTCCTCTACAGTACCACGATTGGTAACATAAGAGTGATGAAGAAAATGACAATAAAAGTTGTCTTTTATTATATTTTGGAATGTACGTTGGTTGTATAATGTAGCATCCAGCCTGGTCAAATGGAATTAAATTTTAATAGTTGACATCCAGTTTCAGAACTGTGTTTGTGTAGGAATTCAAAACATGCTTTTAGATTTAATATGTTATAAACTTATAGTAGAGAGTTCTGGTAGCTCAGTGGCTAAGTGCTTGCTTTCAAAACTTTCGCTGCTCCTGCCCCGGGCACGAATCCCGGCAGGCGCAGGAATTTTGAGAGTTGTGTTTAATCATATGAGCTATGCCAGGACGCTCCGTGGTTCGGATTCCACGTTAAACTGTAGGTCCCAGAGGAAAGGAACTGGCCGTCCTACTTCTGACACAATGGCTTAGTGTGCCTCCTTCGGGAGGATCCAACCAACCTTTGGGTTGAGGACTAAGTTAAGTTAAGTTTAAAACTTATAGTAGTACAATAAAATATATCCCAGATGTTAATAAAATACTTGTAGGTAAAAAATAGGTCCGCACCACTTAATATTCAACAGTATTATTCTTCACAACTCACTGGTGCTCCGGTTGAAAAGATTGAGAAACGCTGATATAAAAGATGGTGTTCCACTGCAACCTGTCATTATTACCATTCATTCATCAGTGTACATAGCTTCAAACACTGTACTGTGGTTGTAAATCCTTCAGCATTGTGCAGAATATGATTGAGTTTGCTGGAATTCTGAAGAATTTGTGACCATGTGCTGTCCTCATTTTTTATGTGTTGGCACATTTTATGAGGGATTCTTTATATGATTCAGTGGAGTTGATATGTCACAATTTTGAACCATCAAACTTAGAATGTTTACACTTCATGCTGGTTTCCAATACAACTAAGTAGTGGGACTTAACACTAAACTATTATTGACAATTTGATGGGTTTGCCCTGCTTTCACAACTGTCTTTAGTAATTACCAACTTGTACGCAGAGCATAATAACAAAAAAAGAGAGAAGAATATAAACACATATACACACACAAAATTTGGAACAACAGAATTTTCAGAGAAGGGGAAGCAAAAAGATAGGAGGCCAAGTAAATTTGTATCCACTAGGTAGTAGGATACTTTGGTTGGCACTGTTTGGTCACACGTCTTCCCCTGTCAACTGTCTCTTCCTTTGCATTTGCTTTTCTACAGATTATCAGTTTATTGCTTTGTATTTCATTCGATCCAGTTTGTTCCTTACTTTATTTTTATATTTTCTTTTTATCTTGTTGCTTTATTCATACAGTACCTGATGCCGATGGTGCCTGGGATAGGGATCTGTTTGTTTTGTAGATTCTTGATAATGTCATGTGGAGTATAGTTTGTAGGTGTATATTTTAATCTTATTTTGTGTCACTGTAATTTTCCTACCTTCAGCTTTGGCAAGTTTCACATTTACTTTCACAATCCTTGTGTATGTATCTAATTTACTTCAATAAATATAAGCATGGATAGTAAATCTAAACCTATCACTTGCCATAATTGGAGCTGACTGGGCATTGATGGACACAAATAACAGAATATTTTTGTGTCGTATCTTAGTGTTGCAAATAGATGAGACCCATGGTGAGATCAGATGTTATCACATTGTTGTCATTAGTATCATTGTTTACCCTATTTGGTATACATTTTATATACAAGATTGTATCTAATATAATTTATTCTTGTGATTTACATCTTTTTTACCAAGCAGTGGCTATCTGATTGGACTCGCATCTGTGAAGAGTTTTTGTGTCTTTCAATCGCAACTACTTAATGTAATCTGATAAAATCTCTTCCTTTTATGACTTGATTTTAATTGAGTATAAATATTGAAAAACTTTCTTATTTCAATGTTGATCATTTTAGGACAACATACTGATGTCATTTACTGCTCAAAATCCGAATGCTGTGAGCTTGTTTCCTCAAACTGCAACAAATTCAGGTGGTGAGTACTGATGACACTGAAATTTTTACATACATGGCAAAAAATCATCAATAAATTTACAGAAAATCTACCGTAACTCCTGGATTCGGTGTTAAAAACTTACTATGAAGATGCAACATTAGAAAAGCTATATTTGTCCAAAAATGATGTTTTTATCAATAAAAAATATTGTTGGAAGTTTCTTGATTAAACTCAGATGTTTTTTTTTATAGAATTCGTTTTTGTATAATTCAAAGAAATTCTTAAATGTTGTTTAGAATTGTGATGTGACAAAAAACTTTGTATTTATATTCTTCACAACAGATGTTATGTACAGGTTGTCATATAGCCTAAATTTTGTCATTACATCAACAAAATTAGTTCAGAGTGTGTCAAACTAACTCCAGTTCTATTGCAAAACATGTTTAAAGTCATTTTCTTACAGTTTTAAAGGGACATGTTGAAGTGGAGAGTGATATTAGATCGTAACGAATGTAAACATTACTGCTATAATGGAAAACGTCATATTTCCTAATAGAAAATTTTGCATTAATTTTCAGAGGTACTTTAGGCCATAAGAAAATTTTATGGTTGAAATATTAAAGATACGAAAATTTTGACTAGGATTCATCAAGGATTGGGAGAAAAATTATTTTGAAAGATCCGGAGGTTTCGTGAGAACCTGGATATTTTTGCATTCCCAGGCTGCAGCTATAAAAGATCCTCCAGAAGCTGGAGTTGTCAACAAGCAGTTGAAGCAGAAGCCACGCAGGGCTTATGAGTGATTTGGTGCATTACGTAGGAAGATGGCACCACTCGATACAGGAAATGAACTTGTTTAGACATCCATTTTGAAAATTTGGGAAGTGTTCATGCTGTAGTAGCTTCACTCTCATGTAGCTGACTCAGTTAAGGGGTTATGAGAGTTGACTGTGCTTTGTCCCACTGATCCAAACCTGCAATCATTTATTTGGAGAAGAAGTACTGATTCCTGTCGATTGTTCAACAGACTTTGTAAAATTTTCTGAAGAATATAGTTTGTTAAATATATTTTGAAGCTGCAGTGACTATTGTGAACCATATCATTTCTAGTTGAGGTTATCACCAGACCGAACTAGTAGGCTACATTATAGGTTAGTGTTCATGACTTGGCTGTTTTGTACAACCCCGCACTTCAGTTTTGTCGTGACAAGGTCTTTCTAATAATTGATTATCAGCTTAATGTATTCCTCCTCTTATTTATGGTTGAAATGTGAGTCAGGGGTTATTATTTAAAGTTGTAAGCTACCTTACTCTCTATTTTCGACATTCAGTTAAAGTTTGAGGTTAACAGTCAGTACACGATACCACAGTTGAAATCGAAATAACACTAAGTTCAGAAAAGTAAATAAACCACACATAACAACCATAAATAAGAAGTTTCTAGTAAAATATAAACCATAAACGAGTGTAATCCATAATAATCCTGAAGTAGAATACACAAGTTTGTTTACACAACCATAACACGAATATTCCACTAAATTGACCACAGTAAAGCACTCTAATAATTATAATTTCACCATTTGATATTAAATTCAATAATGACTCGCAGTTCCAGACCAATTTAAAGCAGTAAATATGATTTTAAAGCATGGAGTGGAGTTTAATATTTAATTTCAGCACATCTCAACAGTTTCAGAGCTTTAAAAGTAGATGTAACTAAGTAAATAACTGGCCAGTCAATATTCTTTAAGTTTCTAATAGTCATCAACTAATAAAAAGAAGATATTAGTAAATAAAAGTCAACTTTGTGATGGCGTCGTAGCAACGAACTTTTAAAATTTAATTTCTTCCCAACTAACATCTTTCACGATATAAAAACTTTTCTAAAGTGCTTAAATTAAATAAAGGTTCAATTTAAATTTAGTTTCAGGCCACAATAGACTTTAAATAAAAAGGTAAGTTTCGGTTGCACAATCTACGTAAACAGTAAAACTTAGAAATTCTATAACTTCTGATAGCCCTAACCGATTTAAAAGATTTTTACACCACTGGACTCAGCAAAGGCTGGGGAACACTTTGAAAATAATATTAACTTGAGATTTTAAAGCTTTGCGGGGTCACATTTTTAATGTGACGTATGATGACGTATCGCAATACTTGAAACAAATGTGCTTTTAAATTAACCAACTTTCAAAATTCATTTTTACCGGTCTGGAAGCTCTAAAAACAAAACCAAACACACCACTACACTTTTCTTGTTACGCTCTTTATCTTGTGATTTTCCGGCAGCACTCAGGTAACAGATTCTTTTTCCAGATAAACCATTGTCTAGGTCAGTAGGTCATTTTGATAAAAGTCAGCCATGACAGCATAGGACGGACAGTTCATCAGATCGGTTTGAAGCGACCACACGTATCTTATGGTTTCTTAAGTTTGAGAAGACCCGGGGTCGCGATGGCTTATGGGTAGGGCGGACCATAACAGTATGGCGGACCGGCGCCATTTCTAAAAGGGCATGGCCAAACCAGAACTCTAAAACTTTACGACATGTGTTCATCTTAACCTTCAATTTTATTCGGGGTAGTGCGGTTTGTTCTGTTTCATGACTTGTGATCTTCGGCAAATGATTTTCTCCGATTGCCATTGCTAACTGTGACTTTTGTAACTTCTGTGAAAATTTTTAAGAATATATACTTCAGTTATCTGGATTCAGACTTTCATTTCTACTTTAGTACCTTTCTTACAGGAGGTTAATCTGTAAGTGGTGACCTCATTAATTATTACAGTTAGCATTCTACAAGGTTTTACACGGTTATAGAACTTTTTCCTAACTTTGACAACTTTTTGGATGACTTCAAGCTTAGGTGGACAAGTCGATACTAACCCCGGTATCCCCCTTATCCCCTAACAAAGTAGATATTCTGACAAATTAGTATTAATTTTATATCTTATATTTCTGATCTGACTGTACATAGGTGACTGTGATGTCAATTTTAAAAAAAATGCTTTAACACAATGTGGAAACAAAAACATGTTGGAGAAATTCGATTTGCTACATGTTTCATCTTTCTCCTACATGATTAATGGTTCTCCCAAAATAGTGTCAATTAATTTTGTCTCATTTTTTTGTGTCACCATAGACCTCTTATCTTCAACTTTAGGCCTTTTTTTTTTTTTTTTTTTTTTTTTTTTATTATTTTTAAAACATTATTAGATGTTTAGAATAATACAACAGTTATAGTCTTAGTGGCTTTAGAGACTGCTGTTATATCTCATGTCTCAGAATTGAATAGCATTTGTATACTAGTCAATACAGAAGCAGTATCTGTTAGTTTGAAAGAAGGGTTGAACATCATTGAATGGTTGACTGCATTCCTGCTATGAAGTAGGAGAATATGATTTTGCCTTTAGACTTTACCTTATGTAGCAGTCACTTTTGGAAATGCCCTGAATTTGTAGAGCCAAGATTTTAATACTTACCGAAGAATCCTACATAATCAAGTCTGTCAAGGAGGCTGTAAACATGGGACCTCCTAATGACATGTAGCCATGTGATTTATCTCTTTCGGTGATGAGTAAAATCTGTTCCTGAAATACCATGTTATTTGTGTTGTGTTTTTTTGTTGCCACAGCCCTCCTTTCTTAAACTTTAAGTGACGGATGTCCTTTACACTTCTCTTTTCATACAGATCTCTAGATTTAAGCCACACATAATGTACACAAGTTGAAAATGTTGCTGATGAGAAGCAATATTCATTTCCTAACAACAATTTTACTGTCACTATTGTTCAATAATACAGATTTAGACCAAGACAAGGAGCATTAATTCATTATTTAATTTGATTGGAGTTGGGATGTTTGACATGACACAAAAGTGAGATGAACACAATTCCATGATATTTTGGGTGACTCTTGAATCATGTCAGAGAGAAACAAAGGAGAAGTTAGGGTCAATAGGTGTATACAGCCTCAGTGGAGGTTACTACATCAGTTCTACTCTAGGTATAAAGATGCAAAAGTGATTAAGGAGCTTTACTGCCACCAAATCCATCCAGGGAACACACTACCTGTACCTTTTTATGTAGATAAGTCAAGATGCTATCTTTATTATTTATATATTTGTCTGTCTTATAAAATACTGACAAAGAAGGCAGTGGATACTCCTCAGTGTTTTTTAATCATCAGTCAAACAACAACCATCAAATACAGTTAGAGAATTTTAGTGATAACTCCTGGAACTTAATTTGAAATTATTTCTTGATTATACAGCTTAGTATTACTGACTTTTTTTTTTTAAAGCTTCACAAAAAATTATTTGAATTGGAAAAGGTGATCTTTGAAGTATCTTAAATTTAATCTCTTTGTTGGTGAATCGTAATGTTATTATCTGAAGTTACACAGTCACTTGGGTTAATTATTGTAATTTCTATTTCCAACTTGCGCTTAAAAATTTCATACGGTATAACATTCCAGTTAGTAAAAAATAAAGTGCTTGTCATTGATCATAATTTTCACTTCTAAAATAATTATATATATAATTTAATACTAAAACATAAAATAATGTATATGATGCTTCACTTGACAGGTCCACTGTTCCCGGTACAGCCAGGGTATCGCACGGTATCAATGGACCAGCGTGCTAGTCAGCAACCACCAGTAGCTGTGGCTCCTTTGTTACTGGTGTCACAGCTCAATGTACGGCAATACAAAGGGCTATTGTCAGCTGCTACTTTGCTTGGAGGAATTCCAGTTTTTCTTTTCTTATTTGCAAGGGTGAGTTACACAGAATAATACATTTTACAAATATTTACCTTTGGAATCTTTTGAATGATGTCTTTACTTCAGAGTAAATAAGATAAAAGTTAGTTAATGGTGGATATGTATGGAATATGGATGGGGACGACTTGAACAATAAATAGTGCGATGAAAAAGCAAGGTGATGTCGACATTGATGATTTAGGAGATCCTCTTTTGAGGACGGAATTTAATAGAGCTTTGAATTACATGAAAGCAAATAAGACAGTTGGAATTGATGAGATCCCTGCAGAACTTCTTAAATCCCTAGGAGAAGAAGGAATCGTAAGATTATTCAAGCTGATGTCAAAAAGTTATGAAACGGGAGAAATTCCAACTGATTTTTTTTTTTTAAAATATCATCTTCACACTTCTGAAGAAAGAACAAGCTGACAAATGTGAGAATTATCACACCATTAGTCTAACATCACATGCTTCAAAATTACTGACCAGAATAATATACAGAAGAATGGAAAGAGTAGTAGTATAAGAGATAGTAGGTGAAGGTCATTTTGAATTTAGGAAAAACCGTGGTACGAGGGAAGCAATTTCGGCTTTAAGATTAATACTTGAAGGGTGAATCAAGATAAACAAAGATACTTTTTTGGTGTTTGTTGATTTAGAAAAAAGCTTTTGATAATGTTCGGTGGGAAAAGATTTTCAAAATTTTAAAGAAGTCAGGTCTTAAATATTGAGGTAGAAGAATACTTTATAAATTATATAAGAATCAAGTAGCTATAATAAAAGTTGAGAACCATGAGAGACATGCATCAGTTAAAAAGGGTGTGAGACAAGGTTGTAGTCTATCCCCGTTAATATTCAACTTGAGAAGAAGCAATAAAGGAAATAAAAGAAAAATTTTCAAGTGACATAAGTGTTCAGGGAGAATAAATCAGTATGCTACGATTTGCCGACGACATTGTCTTGTTAGTAGAATTGGCTGAGGATATTGAGAAGTTACTGAGTGGCATGAACAAAATACTGAAGGAAGATTATCGACTGAATTTAAATCAAAACAAGACAAAAGTGATGAAATGTAGTAGAAATGATACCAATACTAGTAGATTAAATATAAAAATAGGATCAGATGCAATAGGAGAAGTAAGTGAATTCTGCTACTTGGGAAGCAAAATTACAACTGATGGTCGAAGCAAGAATGATGTTAATAGCAGAATAGCACTAGCAAAAAGAGCCTTCATGGAAAAAGAGAAATCTTTTAGTTTCAAACATTGGTCTAGGAATTAGAAAGAAGTTTTTAAAATTTTAAGTGTGGAGCACAGCACTTTGTGGTGATGAAACTTGGACTTTAGGAATACCAGAAATAAATAAAATTGAAGCATTTGATATGTGGTGCTAAAGAAGAATGCTGAACATAAAGTGGACAGACAAAGTACAAAATGAACGAGTTTTGGAAATAATGGGTGAGAAGAAGTTTGTGGAAGAAGCTTACAGAAAGAAGAGACAGGCTGGTAGGTCATATTTTGAGACGTGATGGATTAGTTAATTTGATGGTGGAGGGAACAGTCGAAGGTAAGAACTGTAGAAGAAGACAGAGATTAGAATATATGAAGCAGATTATTGAGGACGTGGGTTGTAAGGGATATGTAGATGTGAAGAGGTTAGCACAAGATGAGACAGGATGGAGGACTGCATCAAATTAGTCAAAAGACTGATGTCATAAAAAAAATAAAAATGGAATGTAATAATTATTGTTGAACTCTAAATTTTAATAATAACTTTTTCTTTTTATTGGTATTCTTAGCAAACCTATACCACAGATATCTTCAACGCAATACAGATATTCAGTTTGCCAGAAAGGAAATGTCCTCTCCATCATTCTAATTCTTCTACTTTGACCGTGTGAACTTACTTGGTTTGCATCTTATAACTTACTGCCTTCTGTCTCTAATTGTTTGTAACATGTTTTGCCCCCACTGACTCAGCTCTCAAATTGTTCAATTCGAGGATTCACAGATAACTGTTCCATACTGCCCCTAGTTTCTTTCGTTAACTACAGCTATGACTGTGATTGTCCTACCGCTTTTCCATGCTGCATCTAATTTCTCTTGAAATGGTGACTGTGAACTGCTCGACTTATGAACTCTGTCACTTTGTGTGTCATCTGTCTCAAATGTTCTAAAGAGATCCATTAGCCATACCAGTAACCCTCCACAATCTTCCTTTCCTGCTGAAAAGACCTTATGCCAGCGGTCTTGGACAGTGAAACATAAATATGATGCATCCATATGGCCATTTAAACAGTATGCAGTTTTTTTATTCAACAAAAATGATTTTACCAATGCTAGTTTAAAGTCCACAACACTTATATTATAAAAGGTATTGTTCCCATTCTTAGGGCTTTAAGGCAAGCATTAGTGAAGATTCTGCCAATGACTATTGACCCTCCTGATTATAGCATAGATGTTTTTCCTTAATAATCCAGTTGGAAACTGGCATGTTCAGCAATTTCTGCTTCAAAAATACACTTAAAAATGAAATTATGCAGTGCACATCAACAGAAAGTTGAAACGGTTTGCTTACAACTGGACACTTACTTTTATTACTAATCACCTACTGTATTTGATAGCTGAAACACAAAAAAAAAAGGAAAATAAAAGAAGGGTGTTTTAATATGTATTTTTCAACACATCAAACCAGAGGAAAATATATAGTGTTATATGTTATTGATTTCTTTTTTAACAGGTAGTGGAGATGACAACAGTTGAAGAAGTGCAGGCTCAAGCTCTGTTACTGTTGCTGAGGCTTGCACAGGGTGACTGTGAACTTTTTGGTCAGTTTGTTGGTCAGGAATGTTATAAGCTGCTTCTCAAGATCCTGCGCTCGTCACGCTGTAGTGCTGGCCACCCTATACTGAAAGTAAGTTTTATACTTCAAATTAAATGGCAGTATAAATCCTTTTTAACTTAACTTTACTGGATTGAACTTCCCTGATATTTCACATTCATTATTTACTACGGGATTGTGCATAAACTATGTGGCATGATCTGGGGGGGGGGGGGGGGTTCGCTGGTAAGCTACACTGGGCTATGTGGGGGGAGGGGAGAGGGTTTCTGAGCCAGGCCACAAATCTTTTCTTTCATATTATTTGTCACAGTTAAAATGAGATACAGAGCACACAGAAACATGTAAATATTTATTTCCATCATTAATTATCCCCATATACAATTTATGATAGTCTGACAAGAGAAAACAATATGGAATAAATATGGAAAAAAGCTACGTGCTACATGGGGGAGAGCGAGGGTAGAGACAAAAGCCACATTGAGCTACCTGGTGGGAGGGGGGGGGGGATTTCACAGGCAGCCTTACAATTTGTGATACATGGCACTGCAGTGGGTACCCACATGGCTCAATCACATACTTATTCTTGGGCCATGTTAAGGAACAATTCCATTCAGCTCCTATGTGTGATTCGTGTATATAGATGATGAATTTATGATCGGGATCCACAGTGGAAACCAGCTTGTAAAATTCTTCAATTCCTTAAACAATAGCCATTCGCGTAGTCTTACTCTCACATCCCCCACTTTCGTTGATGTGGTCATTTCTCTATGATATGGTGCCCTTCACTCCTCTATGCACATCATTTATGACGATACCTACACTTGCAATCCCATTCACAACAAACATTCCTTTTTCTTTTTTTTAGCCTTGCAGTCCACGGCAGATGCATCTTTTACAGGCACTTCCAGGTACTCCCAAAACCTAATAAAAGCCTCAATTTCCCATTGCTGCCCCCTAATCTTTTACAAAAACAAATCTCTAGTGCTACCACACACCATCCACACAATCGCCATTCTACACTGCAAAAAATTGACTGTGGCCCCATCTTCTTTGCCCAGTTCTCTCCTGTCCTAAAGTCAATTGGTCTTTAACCATGGGCATGACTTTCTATATTTCTTTCCCAGAATGCACAGCCTTCTTTCCCAAATGCTGCCATTGCCCTCTGCACTTGCTTCAGCAGTCCAATCAATCTCAAGAACATTGCTGCTAAGTAACTGATCATCAACTATCCAAAGCCTTCACATGGTGTAATTATTTCTGCTAGAATATCAACAAATGAGAGGCTTGATATTATTAGTTTTAGTCAAGTATTATACCATTATTCTTCAATGAAAGTTTCACGGGTGTCCAGCCGGATGGTGTCATAAAACGTCGACGTTTTGATACCATCCGGCTGGACACCCATGAAACTTTCATTGAATCAATATGCCGGGAAAGTCTCCATTTACATACCATTATTCTTTTCTTGCTAAATGGACCCATTAAACTACTGTGTTACAGTAACAGATATTTTTCACACAGAAAGCAAACATAGTTTACTTCCAGCAACATGACTGGGGAAATAACATAATAGAAATAAGGGGGAGAATTTTCCATACTTATGTTTATCATCAGCAATTTATCGAGGAAGGATTTATCAAATAAGAAAACTTAGTATCTGACAGGAGCGGGCCTTGAGAAACTGCTCGGGCCATCGTGATCTGAGTTGCCCATGGATTTCCTAGATTGCTTCAGATGAATGCTTGGATGGTTCTATAAGATATCCCATGGGTGCTTGCTGTCCTATCATGTATATCATTATATCAGTATACTGTGTTTAGACATTAAGATAGGTGCATTGTACCCTCCTCTTGGTAGTGAATCATAGAGCAATAATAATAGCAGGAATAGATTAAGGTGTATGCTGAAATATTATAAAGTGTGTTCACATTTATTTATATATCATTGCCCACCTGTGGCGTTCTTTGATAATGATTGGTTTACCTTTATGATAACTCCCTATTTTCGCTGCCCAAAAGAATTTTCGTTGTCACTATTATCATGATTTTTGCAATTTCTTATATTATTAGTAGTGAAACATATACAGTCAAGCTGTCTAATCTGAGTAGTATATTGGTTTTAATGAAATTTTTCACTTGACCACAAGAAATCCAAGTATGTATATTGAAAATAGGCAGCCTAGCATATTTATACTCTTGTTACATTATTACTGTCAGTGTCTATCTTGTATTATCTTGTTAGTGTTCTGCCCTTAACAGAAATCAATTAGTCTGTACTTTTTCAAAGACCGCAGAAATTTTCATAAATGGAGAAAATATTACATCAGTATTATATTGAAGGAAGTATTCAGTGTGTTAAGTGAAATCTGTTCTCATGTCCTTCGAAGATTTGAAATTATGTGTGTGAAAGAAATTGTTGTGTTAAGCAGATCTTTGAACACAACAAACTCAAACATAAGCCAATGTGCGATTGTCATGCTAGGAGATGAGACATTTAGCAGGTGGCTCAGATGTATGGTGCATATATAGGGGAGAAGTGAATAATCATTGTAAAAACTTATTAAAGGCAAATATTTAAACTGTGAACCTCTGTTAGGATTAGGTACCTTATCAATTTTTTTTCCTCTTCCTATTTTTTTCAAAAGCAACTGCCTAGCACTCATTAGAAGTAATTATGTTGAGACTCCTGAAATTGTGCTATAAAGTTTGTTAATTGACATATAAATTGTGTGAAACAACTCAAATATAGAGCTGTGAAATTTAATGGTATTGCTACTGTAGAATTAGTTGATGTACTTCTTTCTTTCCTCTTGTTGCTGTTTGTTGTATGATAATTGCAAAAAGTAATACAAACAAAGGAAAATTTTCATTTTTGACTCTGTACCGGTGTTGCACTAGTACTAATGCTTCATCATTATATTGCATTCTATATTTGAATTCACGATTCTTGATATTATTGTGTGTATAGGTAATGGACAGGAATAGTGGAATGCTCTGGAGAGTTTTTAATTGACACAACTGCAGAAGTTTCCCCCCCCCCCCCTTTTCCACCTCACAAAAAGTTCAAGTGTTTCATTGCTGCTGCTTAGATATGACTTTCATTTTTTGTTAATGCCCATGATTAACTCTGATATAACAAAGTAGGTGCTGCCATAACATGGCCACACATGTTACTTGGTATGTATGGAGCTTATCTGTAATGATTTTGTCATATATAGTTTCAAATCCCACATAGCAGTAGTTTGTCCAAATCATTACGATGCAGCAAACCTTTTGTTGTAATTGCAAATTTGCCTTGGAATGCTATTGCCTTTGTTTCTGATTAAAAATATGTAAATAGTATCTCGAGAGCATATTTGGCACAGCTCGTGGAGAGCATGATGCAATTTATTCTCCACATTCTCCTCATCTGTGAATTTAATATTTTGCTTTCATTCTCCTATGAGATGGTTGATATCTTTTAAAAAAGCATTGGAGACTAACTGCAGCCCTGTGTTACTTCCTGATAGCAATACCATCTCTTATGAATTTTGGTTCTTTAATTAGAATCAGGTATATTACCAACATGAGCATTCAGAGCATTTTCCTCAGATAACACTTACTGTATCTAGTTTTCCTTATTTTCTTTAAAACTTCCCATGACTTGCATTCAGACTATGATATATGCTGTGTTGTTACCTCTGAGGAAAAATACTTGAAATAAGATAGGGAAACGTAACTGAACATACTTCTTCAGCTCAAGAAAAATATGTAAGTTAAGAATATTATCTGATGGCAGTGTTTCTTTGAAGGATAATTGTAAATCAGTTTCTCTGTTCTTACACAGCATCAAATTAAGCTTACAAAAATTTTATCAGAGGTGCTTATTTTTTTTATC
Source organism: Vandiemenella viatica (assembly GCA_031002005.1). Taxonomy (NCBI): domain Eukaryota; kingdom Metazoa; phylum Arthropoda; class Insecta; order Orthoptera; family Morabidae; genus Vandiemenella; species Vandiemenella viatica. The sequence goes on along the minus strand of CM061919.1, from coordinate 200,033,902 downwards.
TCCTAAGTTTCTTTTCAATCCAACATTAGTAAATTATGCATAAGCATAATTAAATTTAGAACAATATACTGTCTTTTGCTATACATCTGATTCGCATTTCTTTATCAGCACCTTGAGGGAAAAGTATTATTGCGCTATTAACATGCTTTGGAGTCTTTTTAATATATTTTTATATACTTTGAAGTATTTTCCTCCAGTAGACAGCATAATACACAAAATCCAGTTCTTGACAAATAATGTCTCATAGTTCAGTGAAATGTTGACAGACAGATGAATGCTATAAATGTATAACAACTAAAAAGTTGTATTTGATCATGCAGGCAGTATTGGATGCTTGCTGTGACAAACCAGTGTTGGGCAGTATAGGTGGGGATCCTTCTCACTTATCAATCCTGAGTCACACTGATGCAGTGATAGTAAACTCATTTGTGCTTCGTGCTGTGGCGGGTGCTTGGTCAGCATGGGGTCCAGGTGGATCGCTACCATTGCTGTTACGGGCACTACATGTACTGCTCAGAGATGACCATCCACATCGTGAATTCAATGCTGGGCAGATGAACCGCGCCCGCATTGTTGATGCTCTCCTGCTGTTTTGCAAAGTAAGTAGTTGATTGCTCTGTCTTCAGTCCTTTAGATTTATGCAGTACTGATTTTCCTAAGTGGTCAGTATAAACAGGAGTTATGTTGGAAAGTAGAAAATGCTGATTAGCAAGTTGTAAAGTATGTAGTACTATTGATAGATTAAATGAGTTAATTATTTGTGTTAATTGCATAAAGCACAGTCAGAAAATTTGAAGCTTTTAAGTGATAATCGTGAAGGTGTATTATAATGCATGAATGTTGACAAACCTGTAGTGATGATTGCAAGAATGTCTTTGTCAAGTGGTAATTGCAAGCCAGAACGGCAGGGAAATAAAGTAGACATATTTTATTATTTGAACAGACTACTGAGTAGAGAATAACAAAGTTTTGGCTGCTTGATTTAAAGGAAGTTGCTAAAAGGTGGACTGTACAAGAATATTTGGAAACCTATTACTGTATAACTAATATTTTGCTGTAGAGATAAAGACAGTGGTGACAACCAATTAAAGTTTGCATTTAGTATTTTACTAGCATCAAATGGACTAAAAGAGTATACTACCTGTTATTAAGTAACACATAAAGGAAATTAATGTTTTTGTGGATTGACTATTGGATGCTTTTTAAAGTATTGTGGAAATGTGGTATGTGGGTTCTGCTAAATGTTTTTTGAATGTTACCTTTTTTTTAGTGAAATAAAATTATAGAACCATTTTGTTTTTATGTTTATGATTAAAGTTTCATTTTGTTGTTTACTTTATTATATATATGTCAAACATTTTGATAAGAGAAAAACCACCGCTTACCATAAAAGAAGATTCCTGCAGTGTCGAGACATTGAAAAAACACATACCCACATAGAGTAAAATTTTCGAGCCTATGGCACTTCTTCAGTAGTAGTGAGATGGCATCATGTTGGAGGCTGGCAGTCAACTGAGTAAGCCCATAAGGCTGGTAAGCTCATGGTGGGGTGAAAACAACATGGCGAGAAGTGAGGGTGGGGGTAGAAAGGCATAAACTAGAAAATATTAATAAATAGATAATAAACCTGTCCATAGGGACCCGTAACGGAAGCGTGGTAGACATCAGCTGATGATCCTAAATTGCCTATTAAGTAATTGCTGTATGTGCAAAAAACTGAGAAATATGTGAAATGAAAATAAAAAATTTGGAAAATATAAAATTAAGCAAAATTTGAAGTAACAGACTACAAAAAGATAGGCTCTGCTGAGCAATGGTTTTGTGGGAAAAGGTAGGAGCTGAAGGGGATTGGTGACAGAAAACTTAGTCCTATCTTAAATTTAGTCGTGGTGGTTGTTTGGTACCCAGTTGGTACTGATAAACCAGTTCCCACCTTCTGATTTCCGAAATGCTACTTTTGTCCGAGATGGATTCTGATGGCGCAGACCACTAAACATGTGTTAAAATTGTTGGTGCCATGAGTGGTGGCATGATAATATACAGGGTGGTCAGGGTTCTGGGTGAATACTGATTGTCTTATGTCCATTTATTCTGATGGCCAGTTGATTTGTTGTAAGACCAATGTAGGAGGCTGGGCAATGGTTGCAGGTGAGTTGGTATATAAGGTGGGACAATACACACTTGGAAAGTCCTGTGATGGGCATGCTTTCCCCAGTTATGGGGTTGCTAAAGGTGGTGGAAGGTGTGTGCATATTGCATAATTTGCAGCAGGATCTGTTGCAAGGAAATGAACCTTGGGGCTGTCTTACAGGCTGGCATGTTTATGTACCAGGAGTTTGGTTGAGGTTTGGAGGTCTGCTGAAGTAGGTTCTGGGTGAGCGGGGGAGGATTTTTGGAAGGAGGTTTCTCATCTCAGGGCAGGATCGAAGGACGTTGTAACCTTGTCACAGGACTCAGTTGATGGATTCGAGACCCGGGAAGTATCGGGTGATCAGAACGGGGTTGGTTTTAGAGGGTTGTAGGCTGTTGATAGGTTGAGTGGGTTGTGATGTGGCCCGTGAAACTTGATTGTGAGCTAAATCTGGTGGGTAATTGCAGGAAATCAGGGTTTTGGAGATGTTACTAGCATAGTGTTGGAGAACTTGTTCATTTGAACATATGTGACTCCCCCGAATGCCAAGGCTATAGTGTTTGATGTGATGAGGGTGGAAGCTATCATAATGAAGGTACTGTTGTAGGTTGGTGGGTTATATACATATATATATATATAGTAATAACCATGCAAAAGCTACTGCCTAGCATTTGGTACTGCAAGCTGAAGCTTTATCTCCACTCCTGGCTAAACATGTAATCCACATTTTTTTCACCACATGACAGTCTTTTAAGATATCCCTCAAAAAATAATGTGAAAAATTTTAAAATGAAATAGAAGAAATTATGTATATTTTTACATCCAACAAATTTTTATGAATAATAATTTTAAAAAAAACTGTCACTATGATAGGAAAATATGTAGACAGTACTGGAGACAGAGCAAAAATAATTTTGTATTTAGTTATGATTTTTAGATTTTAAGTTTTGACAATCACTGACTTAGTGGTAATGGGGTACCAAGCCATGAAGACAATTTCCCTACACTCCAAGTTTCATTTCCTTATTAATTTTTATCTTAAGTTTTTTGCCTGTAATTTCTCCACCCAGATTCCGTGGCATCTCTATTACATTTGTCCATCTGTTTTTATAAAATGTACAGTAATATTGTGCAGAATGCATAGATGGATACATATATTTTGGTGGTTAATTGTGTTGCTGATGGCAGTATTAAGCATTAGAAATCACTTAACAGATGCAGTATTTCAGATATATATAAACCGGTGAAAAAAATAATTTGTTACACAACCACATGGTGAGACATTCTAACAATTATATATCTTGTAGTACTTCTTGAATGATTTAAAACTTACCACCTGCATGTGCATTATTACTTTGTATTATTTTGTTGATGTTGGTCAACTGTAATTTGTTTCTTATTTGACCTACTGGCATGTATCCATCAGCTCTTATAAATCATACATATGAGATAAACACTATAACATGCACAAAAAAAGGTGTGAATATTCCTTATTGTTTGTATGGAGTGTAAACTTTGCTTTATATTCCTAATTGATTTATTAATTATTAGTACAACTAGTGTTAATACTTACAGGAGCAGTTTCTTCAGGAGAAACCAGAGTATGAATTAGAACCTGCAGTATGTTGCTCACTAGTGGAGCTGGTACGATCACTGATGGGAGCGCCTCCTGAATTCAGCCATGTGGTGGCCGTCGCAGACTTCCTGCTACTATCTCATCCTGCTCGGCACACTTATGTCAGTCATGCCCGTTCTAATTTCTACTTCCTCATTGATTCCAGTATACCAGGTAGGTCATATGCCAACATATTTTCCTTTTTACTTTGCAATGAAGCAGAAAGAGTGTGTATGTTAAACAGCTTGTGTATTTTCAAACTTTATTAAAAGTCATATGGCAGGTAAGCTTTTTGATGGCACCAAGTGAGGTGGGTGAGCAGTTAACGCTTTGACATCGCATTTGGGAGGACGCTAGTTTGAATCCCAGTCCAGGCATCCAAATTTGGGTTTTCCATGGTTTCCCCAAACCACTCCAGGTGAATGCTGGGATGCTTCCCTCAAAAGGCCATGGCCGAATTCCTTACTGTTTGTAAGGTACCCTTCGCTCTGTTTTCAAGATTCTGTTAAAATCCGGCTAAGTTTGAGGTTAACTTCAGTACACGATACCACAGTTAAAAGCGAGATAACAACACTTCAAGTACAGTAAAGTGAATAAATAGCACATAGCAAACGTAAATAAACCATGAAATGCAATAAATCAAAGATATTACAGCAGTAAATAGGTTATCCCATATAAAAGTAAACTTTCAATACCAGATCCTAACATTGGTTAGGGAGATATTCTGAACTGATTTAAAAGAAGTAAATGTTAAATAATAGTAAATAGAGTGCCTAAATAATTTCAATATAAATCAAATCCAACCCTAAAATTTTGCCATATACCAGATGTTGGTATTTCTGAAGAGGTTTTTATACAGTAAAGATTGTAAAGAGCTAATAAAAGCCAAGCCTAGACCTACAATAACAATAATTTCACAGTAGTATGTAGTTTCAATGAGATTTGAAGCAGTTTGGAAAGTTTGTAAACACATTTGCATAAGCTATTTACATGAACGATTTGAGACATTCTAAGTAATTTTAGGATTTAAAAAGTAATTAAAAATGCAGTAAATAATCTTCTCTTTCAGTTTTAATAGGTTCCAAGTAGTTTTAATCTGTAAAATATGAAATATTAGTAAAAACAGGAAGCCGGTAAATAGTCGAAATTATCCAACCTTTAAGCATTAATTCTAACACTTATAAACCATTTTTAAAAGCACTAGGAACATGTAGAAGCTTATAAATACACGTGATTAAGTTTTTATAAACATTAAAAGACATTTTACTAACCTTCTGTCTGTTAATCCAATTTCGAAGTAACTCGCCAGAGGCACCATACATAAGATATGCTTTTTCACTGATTTTAAACACTGTCACACCATATAAAGTAACTAATAAATTAAAACAGTCCTAAAGAGAATTAAATTCATCTAAATCTGATAGTTTCCAGCCGTTTAAGTATTTTTAAATGTTATCTGAACACACAAAATAGATCACTCAACTTTAACATTTTCTTATTCAAAAGCCTTCTTAGATTCCGGTTTAAAAAGTAGTTTTTCTTAAAGATCCATTCTTCTAGTTTCTTACACATTAATTTCATGTCATTTAAAGCCGTAGAACCGATGTTAGAGAATTTTCTAAAACACTCTGTAATAGCACACGTGGAAATAACAAAACAAATTTATTGTGTCCAAGATATCGCACCTACTAAGATGGGATAACTTTTAAAATACGCAGTTTAATACAGGCTACACATTGGTAATTTTTCCGGCTTAATAATCAACATACCTTCAGAGTTATACCTAAAATACATAAATAATAAATATGGTGCGTGTGAGAAAATCTGTTTATAGCAATAACTTAATCAATTCCTGACCGATTTAAGTAAAGTTTACATTTTTGAGAGGCTAAAATCGGGGCCAACATTTTGAGCATAGTTTCATGTTTGTAACTCACGCCGATTAGAATTTTCTAAAATTCTGGGCTATGGTGTAATACCGGAAGAATTTCAAATTTTGTCATGACATCAGACATAAAATTAAAGTTAAAGATAAGTTCAAACTTTTCCACACCACACTACACCCGTAAACTCCCATAATTTCTGCCGTTTCAGATTTTAAATTGATCAGCTTAGAGGGAAGTTATAGAATTAAACGTAAGTGAATATTTGAGAGCGCGGAGGCGCTCAGCCGGAGTGCAGCATCACGTGAGGTAAGCCTATATAAGCTAGACAGAGTGCGGAAGCATAGGCCGGTGATATTCAGTATTTCGTCAAGCGTGCAGGAGAACGTACGCTTCGTGCGAGTGCGGGCGCGTTGGGACGCAGTTTAGGTGGGGGAAGTATGGCCGCCAGGAACCATGCCTGATCGGCGCCATTTTCAAAGTTTGGCACAACCTACATTCAGACTAACAGTTCTCGACATGTGACTTTCTAACTTTCATTTTCATTCTGGGGTAGTGCGTGTTTTGCTCTGTTTCATAATCTGTGATTTTCGGTGAACGATTTATATCCGATTGCCTTTCCTAACTGTGAACTGTTATAATTAATGTGAAAATTTCAAAAATATAATTCAGTTATTCAACTTTTGACTTTCATTTCTACAATAGCACCTTTCTTACAGGAGGTTAAAGCTGTAAGTGGCGACTGTGGTCCTTTAACAGTTAGCATCATATATGGTTTAGCACGGTAATAGAACTTTTCAGAACTTTGATGATTTTTGGAAGACTTCGAGTTCAGGTGCTGAAGCCGATACCCACCCCGTATATCCGCTTTACCCCTGACATGTTTCTTGTTCCCAGTCTCATCCTGCCTCTAATGCCATGACGTCAATGAGTCATAAGGCCATAAGTAAAATATATATATATATATATATATATATATATATATATTTGATGGTTACAGTTGTTTATGCTCAACCTTCAGAATTTTGAATTACAATAGGGGTTCTATGTTAGTTTCATTGGTAGCAAAGAGGATCATAAATATGATTAAAACAAGTGAATGCAACTCTTTATCTATCATATAGACCACAGCTGACATTCTTCACTTTCCTTGCAACCAATCCTGCATGTCCTGGTTCTAATCACCCTTGACCATTTTTTAGGGAAAATGTTAGAATATTCAAGTTGTGAAACTGATGTGGGAAACAGCTTAAGATACATTTTGAAAAATAAGCCAAAAAATGTTTAAATCTCATCTTTTTTAAAATTGTTTTATGGCTAATCACTCTTATCCTGTAATTTTTTATGACATTCAAGATCTTCTTATAGGGTATATTTGTCTGCTGGTATTGTTTGTTGCAATAGCATTTTCATTCTTTGTTTATTTCAAGTGTGCACAAAATTCAGGTGGTCTATATATTTTACCCTGAAAAGATATGAATGCCAATTAGTGTCTTCCACTTATACCATAGTCTGTATCCTTTCCAGTAAACATTTTGAAATGTAAAGAATATTATTTACTTTTCAGTCTGATAGCATCATTTAGCTCAGTTGAAATATTTGGCTACTTAGGGGAAAAAAATTATGGCTATTTGCTGTGGGAGGGGTGACTTGTTGCCAATACTCGTGACTTTTCGTGTGGAAACACAGTATTTCTATGGGTGGCTCTGGTTACTTCTATAGTTGTAATGCCATTTTTATTGATCAGCTGTCTTACAGCTTATGATACAGTTCCTCCTGCTGTGTCCTTTTTGTAGTGTATGCTTACTCACCATTTCCTGCCAGTCACCTTCCCCACCATCTGTGTATCTGTTTAAGGTCCTGTAAGGGTCTAAGCTGCATATCGGGGTTTATATCAGCCTAGAACTCCTTAACTAGTAACTTGTAACTCTCACTTCCAAATCAGGTTCTTCAAAATTTGAAACAAGGTCTCTAATCTTCCCAAAATGTTGTAGACTGTCAATATACCTTAGGAAAATAAATCAACTACAATGGTCGCCACTCTCAATGATGTATCCTTCTGAGAGAAAAGGGTTTAGTTCAAACTACATAAATAAAATTGTCATTGAAATTTCACCATTTCTATTTTCTGTTCGAAAAGAAAACATAAAAGTTCACAAAAACAGTTGATTTGGCTATTGGATGTTCTTCTCTAATGTTTGCAAGTTGTGAATCGTCGAAGACAGACAGCAAAACCCCATGAAAGACTTTAAGTTACATTTTCATTGTCCCAACCTCGCGGCATAGTTTCAAAATTCATGATGGCTGACTCTCAGCCATATTGACTGACGTCAGAGTAGTGTTACCAACAGCCATTTCAAACTCCCAAGTAACACAGACCATACACACACGGCATCCCAGGACAGACTGAACCATACTTGGCCCAGGAGCCCCAATATCTGACAACGAAATCATCCATACCACCTGACACCTAGGATATAGTGCTTCCAACATACTTGCAGTAGGGCTTTCAGATTTTGATATTATTTAGAAACAAAAATTATAAAAAAACTTTCCCCCCTTGAGTGTCTCTCGAAAACTTAATGGTTTAGCCGTAATTAATTTCCCTCATTAACTGCATAGCAGCTCTCACTTCAGTGGTCTGCAAGTGTGTTCATATGCGGAAATAGTTCCAAAAATTTCCCTCCATGTTTGAATTCAAATAAGAAAAGGTTCAATTGTGAATTTCTCTGAAAGTAAAGCCTACAGCAAAAAATTAATTTCAGTATGATATTCCTCAGTATTGAATACATCATTTGAAAGTGATTTTATTCCCTGACTGTGCTTCATTTAGCCATAATTTTTTTTAAATAGGCTGGCAATGTGTGAATTCGGATGCAGTGTCTTTTAAAAATTCATATCAAACTTTATTTACTGTACAGAACTTATCGAAAAGTTTAATACAGTGTTCAGAAAGAATTTAAGTCATAAGAATCGTATTGTTTAATATCCGAAATGTTTAAATGTGTTGTATATAATTTTTGAAAGTGCTGGTTGATTAAAAACTTTTGTTTTCTTACTTTAAATGGTTTTAAACTATATATTATGTATTAAATATTGCAAAGTTTGGTTTCTACTATTTAATTGTCATTATTAATGCTTTTTACTGCATTGAAAACTTGTAAAATGACGATATTGTCACATAACAAAAATCGAGTGTTTATCAGCTAAATTATTAAGGATTTAAATGATTCAGGTGAGTTTAAAAGTTTTTTTCTATTATAAACTCTCTGCTTAAAGCTGTTATTATATGTTGAGTTAATTTTCTGATTTTAATTTGCCCTATATTCGGAAATACGCTGCAGTATCGGTTTCTGTATGATTCCCGTCCCCCATATCCTGTAGCGATGAGGTTTAAAATTTTACAAATTCTGAGGTGCTTACACCATCCCCTATACCCTGTAGCTAAGAAATGTGGATTTTAACACATTCTAAGGTGGAATTTAACAAATTCTGAGGTGCTTACAGTCCAGTCTCCATCTTAAAAGTATACCAGCCATGTGTTGGCCATTTGGTACCCCCAGGGGGCCTAAGTTGGAGAAATAATCAAACAGTGTTCCTAGCTGACAGTTTACTGCTTAAACATTTGCTGAATCTGTTTGAAGTTAGAAAGGTCATTGCTCTCAGTAAATTCTACAGATCGTACATAGTATGTCCTCTTTTACCTCATAATACCACCAGCAAAAAAAAATAAAAAAAAATAATAAAAATGAAATAAATGGTTAGCTAGGCAGAATGGAAGTAAGAAAATGTGGGAATGTGGGAAAAAACATTTGATCAGTTGTAGAGTAGACTGGACTATATTGTTTACTTCACACTGAAATGTTCATAAATTTGTCAAAGCAAGTTAGTAGTCTGTATAGAACTATAATTGAGTTCGGAAATGCAGGAACTTATTTGTCTGTTTGACATTAAAGGCATAGATTGTAGGTGCAGTCCCATTAAATGGGACGTTCCTTATTGATAAAAGACCACTCCTGATGATTACTTTGCTTTACAAATTTTTTAATGTCTGTCCTTGAGCCAAATGATTTTGAAGAGTGTATCTACTGTGGTTGCAGGCAATGTTTCAGGAATGAATAGTATCTCTGAGTGGCGCTGGCGCAATAGAAAAGAAACTGCTTTTTTAACACGTGCAGTTGATCCTCTAAAGCTTAACAAGGCACTCGCTAATTTACAGGTAAGATGTTTGTATATTCATACTTTGAATTAGGCTTGTATTTAAGTAATGTTAAAATTTTGTAGCTATCACCCTATTCTTTCCAGTCCCAAAAGTATTTTACAATTCCTGATCAAGATCCAATAAGTGTGTAATGAATAATTTCCCATAATACTCCAATCACCTGCCCAAACAATCCAAATTATATGATTATATGGAATAAATATGTCCTCCTGCCTTTATGTGTGGTAAGTACTGACTACTTTCCCTATCATGCCTTATTTAAATTGCCTATAACATTTCCAGTATGACTATTATCAAATTTTCTGATACATTGTTTTGTGTAGCCTCTTTAGTAGGTGACTTTTTAACTTTGTTCTTCATGATTTTATCATAGTTATGGTTACAAATAGATCAAAACAATCATTGTACTTACCAGTTTATCTTAATGAGTGAAAAAATGCAATGTTTTAAATATAGAATGAGTGAGAGTGAGAGTGCCTGACATACATGATGACCAACGTTGAACCCCAGTCTGATCATCCAGATTTTGGTTTATGGCTTGGTGAATATTTTCCTGCCGCATCTTTTGTCAATTGACACCTAAATTTATATGCTTAGTTCCTTTCTAGAAAATAATTTCTTTCTTAAGTTGTTGCTATAATCAAAAGTAATCATCATCTACAGTTGCCAGTGATGGCCAATCTACATTTCTCCCACCAACTCTCAATTACAACTTTGCTACAGTTGTCTTCTCTCTTCTCCACACTCCATCCCACTCCTATACTCCTCTCATCCACTCCTGTCAAATCCTCATTTCATGCATCTTTTATGGTATTACATGCTCACATATTCTGTTAACATGTTAATACCATTTTAGTCTTGTCTTTCTATCTACTCCTCCAAGAGTTACTAGCACTGTGTGCATATATCCTCGTTGCTTACCCTATCCATTCTTATTACTCATATTTTGCTTTCATTCACTTGTATTGTGCTAATATCCCACTTCTTGTAAACCAGGTTTTGCCAGCAGAAGCAAGAATATGTACATTATACTCCTGTTAAATTATCCTCTCACTTCTCTGTCAAAGATTCTCACTCAGTCAATTATTCTTTATGGAATTTACTCCCCAGTTGCAATTATGTTAAACATCTACTACTGCTTTAAACTCATTTTTGCTTTATATGCTGTTCAGCCCCTCCTTTGGTAATACATTTCAGGCCACAAGCATTGATATTTGAAATGGTCTCCTCTTATACATACTATTTCTAATTTATAACTTATTATCCTGTTAAGCTTTATCACCAAAGGATGAATTGTATGTATCCACCTCTCTCTTTATCTCTGCCTTTTATCTTCCATTGACTACCAACCAAACTCCTTTAACACATCAGTTTATGAATTTGTTCCACAGTAGTTTCCATCTACAGACCTAGCTACCCTCCTATATACCTACTCCAGTTGTGCATTTTATGTGGTTCCTTTACTTTCCTGATACACATCCTCATTGACGTCTTAAATCATTGCATTTATCTTCATTCTGTTCTGTTCTGCGCAACTAAATATATTAACCAAATCCCTACATTCACAGTCCTTTCAGTTTCATCACATCGTACAACATTATATTGTATCCAATCAATACAATCCCTGACCATAATACTACAACAGAATGAATAGTTTGTTAGAATAACAGTGATTCCAGTTTTCAAAACAATATATCAATTCTTTTTCTCACTTCCCCCTCATTTAATACTGAATTTGCTCCCTGAATCTTTGTTCTTACCTCATTCCATAAGCTAAATAAATAACTTCTTAAGATATCTTCCACTTGAAATGTCACATCTTTTTAGCCACTATGGTTTTTACCACATATTGTGGCTCACTATTTTAGATGATTTCTTGAGATCCAATCACATAAGTTGATCTCACTTGTGCATAGCCTACTTGCTGAGTTTCTTATGACTAACCAATTCTTCATTAATTTTGCTGATCAGGAAACAAATTCTTTTCGTTGCAGGTGTTTCATGTATAGTTGGATACCATGGTTCCTCATCCTCCTAATTGATGAAAACTGGTTGATTTATCCATATACCATTTATTTATGTCCCTTAAGAATTAGTACTATTATAATGAATTTCTAGTCTTTTGGTTTACAGATCTCCAGGATCCAACTGAGTGATATTTTTAGGTGCAGCACAATGTTGATTCCAGCTTTCTTTAAAATATTTGTGATAATGTTATGTATGTTTGATGATATATATTTATCACGTGTCTATAATTTACCTACATAAAGTTAGTAACTTCCAACTGAGCCTGGTGAGTGAATGGTAGCACTCTGTCCAATCATTAGGGAGGACATGGGTTCAAATCTCCACATGGTCATCTAGATTTTGGTTTTCTATGGTTTCCCAAAATCATTCCAGACGAATGCTGAGATGGTTCCTCCAAAAGGTTATAGCTGAAGTCCTTTAAATTTTTTATTCCATTTCTTCTGCCACCACTAATGACCTAGATGTTTTGATAAGGTGTGAAATCTAAAGGATTAAATAACTTCCAACATAACAACAAAATCCTTTCCACACCAGGCCTACTCCTTTGTCTAATAGTGAGAAATCGTGTGATACATCATACCAGCATCCCGTTGAAGCTGTGTCTAAGTGAAATGAGACTGATTCTGGTAGATAAATGTTTCAAACATCTAATAAATTGGTTTTGTCATCTTTTCTGACTCAAGCCACGTACAAATGTTCGTTAACAAAATTTGTATATCATATTTATCATACATGAAATCATATCATAGATTATTTTGCATTAAGAGTAACAAAATTTTATAATACAAATGATCATAATTTTGATTGAAAATCTTTCTGAGGAGGGGCAAGTGCCTATACTGATTGAAGTCAGAGAGCCTTGTGAATTGGCTATTAATGGAGGGGGTTAAAGTGTGGAAGGAGGACTCGAATGGAGAAATAGAGGTGGGGTTGTTATGTATTTGCAAAAAAAAACCTAATATTCCAGCAATGAAACCCATGCATTGCTTGATTGTTCTTGTTGGATATTGATAAATGTATATTGAAAAAAATGGGGATTATTTATTTACTGAGCTTATTGTTTAAGGAAAAATTAGTAAGAAAGGGACATGAAGGGGAAGGGATGAAATGGAAACAGGATTATTTCAGATGGTTTTTTTGGCATTTAGTATGCTGCCTCATACCTCCTAGACTCACGAAACAGAGAGGACTTTGATAACAAGTACTCTGGAGAAGAAATTGATGCTATATGCAATAGTGTATTATCTCTCTGTTGTTGTTAATTTTTTTTCTACTTCTGTCCCACTCTTTTATCCATGCAGTTGTCAATATGCTTTAATTGCTCCTTGACTTGAACCATGTACATGTTACTCTATTTTCTATGAAGATTTTTTGGTTGTTGTTTGGGCCCACATTTGTGACTCAGTGTGGTGAAGTGACACACACTGGGTTGGGGAGGTACAACAGGGCCAGGCATGAGCCATCCTAACTGCGGTATTTAGGCAGTTTTCCGTAGCCACCAAGGCAAATGCCAGGATGCTCCCCAGTATCTGCCTCATAAACTACAAATTTCAGGAAAAAAAATAAATTCACTTACTACACACATAACATGGTTACTCATTTTCCGGACAGATAGCAACACTTTTATTTGTTCATTAGTACATAGTACTATCTGGTAGTAGCATGCCACTGTAAAAGCTACAAATTTGATCGTGCTAGTGATTAGTAAAAGTCATCAAAGGCAGCCAGCTCCTAGTGTTTAAAAAAGGTAGTTAGGAAGAAGAAGATTATTTCTGAATGTTTGACACCCTGCATAGTTGCACAGTTATTGTAAAATTATCAATTTTCAGTGTGACTATCCTCTTGTAAGATGTAATGTTACACCAGGGTTAGTGTTAAACCGTTCAGTCTTTACTCCAACTTTGGATATAGAGTTTGTGCTTTACTGAACTTCGGCCACCACCTAAATTGATCTAATCCCAACTTAGAAAAGGTATGTAGTCATTAAAAGTCATTATTGCAATTGAAACTGTTAAACCATATATTCTTGCAAAAAACTATAAAGTCACAAACTTAATGGCATTCTAAATCATCACCAAAGAATTTTAATTGCAGGAACAAACTTAATGGCATTCTAAATCATCACCAAAGAATTTTAATTGCAGGAACAATTAGCTCATTCAAGTCAGACTATCCTCATGACCCCTAACTGAATTTACAGTCACATTAGATATGTTAATTTCACCACACGATAGCCTCAAAGTTCAAATTGTCTGCCGGGCATTTACTTCCGCCTCACTTCACGCCCATCGTCACGCTACCAAGTAGCGTGGTCATGCTCTAAGACTGGCCCGGAGAAGAGCCTAGGCCTGCTATTTATAGAAAAGTCTACGGGAATGCTTCGTTTTCCTTGTTCACATGAAAGAAGTCCCAACTTCTGATCAAATGTAGTCATGCGTGCTTGTGGATTTCGTCATCCAATTTCCTCAGTCTTCATTAACAAAATTCCTATTTGTCTGAAATTTTGACAGTAGCTAGGTTGACTTATGACTGTTAAAATCAATCCTTATATATAAAAAAAATTGGAACTCTAATGGTTTGGCCGTAAAAAATTATTTTCTGAAATTCCCAAAAACGTTAATATATTCCTCAGTTTTAAAGCTATGAAGCTGAAATAACTTTTGATCTCTTTCTAATTTATTGTTCTTTCATTTGGTACTAAAATCACCTTGTTCACTATTTTCTATCACGTTGAACTGAAATTATCATCATCTCGAAATTCATATCTTTTAAAATATTTAAGTTACAGCTTTTAAACATGTTTTAAATGATTCTGTGTGTTTTTATCTATAATCTGTTAAGTTCCTATCTGATTCCCTTGATTTATTATGAATTTCTGAAGTAGACACTATCTCAGGTGTAAGGACAAAGGCCGATACTGGGGTTATAGTATCGCCTAAGTGCCTTAACTTAAACACTTGATAGCTCACAATTCTCAGTACATCTGCTAAATAATTTTGATTTGATTTGACCATGTAGCCAGGATTACTCAACTAAATGCCTAGGTCGCCACAATATTTGATTTCAACCCCAAATATTGGAAAGGGTTTTATGCTAACTACTGAAGCACACAAGTTCACTGTTGGAAAACTCAAAGTTTTTATTTTCAGAGTCACAATTTCAAAATGGCATTTACAGTTGAGCAGGCATATCAAACTATCTTTACCAACGATTACAGGTTGTCGAGAGAAATCTAACCGACCGAAACCCCCTTTTAGCAAAATTACAAGTTCTTAACAGTCATTGAAGTTATGATTTAACACGACACGATCCTTCATGGTTGAACTAGCCAGCGTGGCGAGTTACAACCAGCGCGACGAAAGACAGACCGAAACCGACGCCAGGCAGGAACAGACAGACCGGAACAGACCAGCAAAAGACCACGGACAGCCACAGACCGGCTCTTTTATCGAAACCACGAGAACCAGTGACGTCAGCAACTGTATCACATCTTTTTCCGCGTAGCTCAAAGAGTACGAAATTTATTTGACGATCCCGATTATTAAAAAATGTTTAAACTTTGATAGTCTCTGGACTTATCCACTAGAAGTCCAGCGGCAGTCTCTTGAGAAATTTAGAGTAATTAATTTTGATGTTTTAGCTGTTTAAGACTCCGCGTAGTGATACATTCAAATCTGGGTAAAATCCCTAAGTGTTCTAGAACTTTTTTCGCGCGTGCACAACAATCCGCGACAATCTACTTTACAAAAACTTAATTTCCGGACAAATGCTTAAACTTTTGATGAAAACCCATATATGTATGAACTCGTCTTAATTAGGGCTATCTGCTAATGTAAAATTTAAATTGATATCTCTTTTAATAAAAAAGCTTATTATTTTCTCTTAATTAAAATAACTAATTAAACTTTGCCAAATTATTTCATTTTATTTCCAAAATATCGGGGATAGTGCTGACTACAGCTGGTGATAAAAGTTCGGTTGTAGCTTTACTGGATTTAAAGATACTGCGAATCTTAGAATTTCACTATTCTGATCGCGTGCTTCAAAACTTGAACAAACGGGAATAACTCTTAAACTAAACGTTTCCCGATATGATAATTACACTTTAAAATGATTATTATGACGAATTACAACTATGAGCAAAATTACAGGGAAATTACTTAAAGTTGAAAACTGTACTTCACAAAATTTCTAAGTCCCACCTAAGCAAAACTAGAATTTGCCAAAATTCCAAGATCCTTACATGCCCCCTGAAGATTGAAGTTATTTTCTAAAGAAAACTAACTGAACATCTTGAAAATAGAAAAGAAAAATTTAATATCCCCAAATGAAATTAATTATCGCATGTCGGTTCGGTTCTCTCTCCACCATTCATACTCAAAAGCAAAAGTTTATTTTAACAATCTCAAAATCTTTAACTTCCTTCACTCAAAATTATTACAAAAAGTTTAAAACTCATTCATTCTCAAAATATTAATAAAAATTATTGAAGTCATACAAATTATGACCAAAAAGCAAAATATCAAATTGTCACAAATATTAACATGTGTAGTATAAACAATCACAACATTGTCAAAATATCAGACATATCCAAATACAAAACCTTAATGGTTATAGATACAAATTACAAAAAATACATTGAAAAATATAAACACAAGAAACATCAAATTTGTTTTAAGAAAAAAACAATAATGTGTGTTATTTTACAAACATAGAAATGGAAATTTATAGTGTTTTACAAACAATTGCATTATGAAATTCCATGTAGGAAAGTCTTTCGTTTTCTAAACGTCTCTGTTTCAACATTGTTTTGATTTTGTTTGGGCCTTAAATTACCACTTTCCCTTTAAACACTGATCACAGAACTCCCTAAAATGGGTGAAAACCCAAGTCCTGTAACGGGAGCTGACAGTAAGGCTCGCAAATTATACAAAGCAATAGCCTTAAGGCTAGATCTGCCGAGAAATGTCCTTTTTCCCCGGTTCCTGACGCAGCAGGAGTAGCCTGGGGAACTCGGTCAGCTAGCTTGTCTGTGAACATACAAATCAGAAAAAAAAATAGTGGGAATTAGTGGTGGCCAAACTGTTCTTAAACTCTAACATGTACATAAGACAAAAATTAAATGAAAATACAAAAGTAAATGTACAAGTAGGTTAATAAATACAATAATGTTCCCACAAGTTGTTGGGAAATGAAATACTGAATAATGATTTTCCCTAGCAAAGGGAAGTAGTTACCAATAGTAAGAACTAATGAAAACATTATTCATATAATGCACTAAGATTCAAGTTATAAAAGTGAAAAAATATTCTTATATGCGTAAAAAATATCAAAGTAAAGAAACACAAATTGCACTTGGTTCTTGCCAAGTTAATGGACACTTAAGTATAACTGAGTTATTACAATAATAATAATTACAAAGTATTATATTTACAAAATATTGTCCCCAAAATAAAACGAAACATCCTAAAAATGTGTAGGGGAAAAATTATAAAGGAAACATAGTTTCCATTCAGCAGTACACTGCTGTGTAAAGTGAGAGTATAAAAGTATTGTATGTATGAAACGTAGTTTCACTTCATCAGTACACTGATGAAATTTTTTTTTTTTCTGTTCAAAATATCTCTCATGTTAAAGTTATCACAACACTAGTTGTGTTCACCAGTACACTGGTGCAAAAATGTTATATATCATTTACAATAGGTATATTATCCTCTTGTTATGAAAAATAGGTAGGTCCTAGTAGTGTACTCATAATGGGATCTCTGTCCCCTGGACCAAATATCTGATAATAATGTTACAAGAGAAAAATTGTGGATTCATGTCAATTATATTTTATCAAAGTCAATGCCAGTGGTATAGTTTATTGTTTATAAAAAACATTACTCTCATAAGTGTAATTGCTTAAGGCCACTATGAAGTGCCTAAGGTGCATCAAAGCACAAAAAATCCTCAACCTAAGTTGGGTAAATAAGACAATGTATAAAGCAAATTACGTAATGAAGTTAAAAGTTTCAAAGAATTTTAATATTATAAATGTTGAAAGTATGTGTTATTTTCATCACATTACAAAACACATCTTAATTTCTTCAGTGTAAGAAACAATAGGTATCACTGACCCCAAAACTCTCTAAGGTACATAATATAAACACTTAAGATAATGCAAAACTCCAATTCGAACGTCAATTCAATCTTTAACAACCAAAAGATGAAAACTTCTATCAGTTTTGACGTTACATCTCTAAGAATCCATTACATGTTACAAAATTAGTCATATCTGCGCATATCGCAATAGTATGTTGATGGAAATGTTTTCTATGTTATATATTTTATGTTAATTAATAATGTAACTACATCAGTGACGCCTTTGAGAAAAATATAAGGTCAACCCAACTCTTGTGGTGAAGCCTATTTTATATATATGTATGAGTGTCATGCCCATAGTGTAGAGGAAGTTTATTTGTGTAGGGTCATGCACTAAGTATTGGTCGCCCTGTGTGTTACTTGAATGTTGTGTACATATATTTATATTATGGTCATCCTCTCTGTGGAGTGATGCCTAAAGGGTGGTAATGCTAATATTGATTATGGGACACTCAGGTGACTCTCTTTTTCCTGGCCCTATTAATTATGGGAGTCGCAGGCAAGTCTCTGCTTCCTGGCCCTAATAATAATAATAATAATGGGATTCGCAGGTGAGTCTCTATTTCCTGGTCCTATTAATAAAATAATAATAATGATATTGCATTCCCCCAAAATGGTACTATCTTCTCTTCCAGCCTCCCCCATAAACATAGAAAAACAAATCACATCCTCACACATACTTTAATAGGAGCATTTACTTCCTCTTCTGTGCACATAACTTCCTCTCTTTGACATTCCATCTCTACTTCAATCAGTTCCATCCCTGATGCCTTAGAAATCCTATCTGATTCAAATTGTTGTCTGATTTCCCAAGGTAGATGGTAAATTATTATGATACAGTACACAATAGAAAAGTGAAGTGGTAGCAACACTTCATGCTCCCTTACATCATCCAAAATCAACATCTGCTGTGCAACAGCTTCAAATAAACAAATACTAAAAATCCCAAAATAAAATAGAAAAATAATAAAAATGACAGGAATTGTCTTATATATCCTCAAAAGGTAGGATAATTGTGATGGCACCTTGTGAGGTGTACTAATTTTAAGTTTAAGAACATTCCTCCTTTCTGCAAAAAGTATCTTTCTTCTGTTTGGTGGTAAGGGGTTCAACAGACTTTTCATCTTTATCCCCCTCCCAAAACAATCATAACTCAAAATAGTCTTATTTTTATTTAGTGGTGAGGGGTGGAATAGACTTTTCATTTTAGTCCCCCTCCCAACGTGTTGATAACTAGAATTGAAAATAAGTTTCATTTTAACAATCTTTTTGTGCTGGTACAGCATAGGCAAGTGAGTTTGTGAAAAAGAAACCCTGTGTTCTTTTACCATACAGAATGCAAAGGGTTTCCTGAAATTATCAGGATAAAATTTAATAAAGTACCCACTGCCTGAAAAATCTATTACATTCTGAAAAAGAATAAAATTGAAAAATTGTTTATGAAGACCACATTGTTCCCAATTAGGAATAGTAATTAGCGGCAAATCAGTAAGGGTGTTGTCAGGAAACATTTTCTGACATAATTGATTTTTCAGCTTATCCACAAATGTAGGCTTATATCGCCTTGCCAGCTGTTTGGGTTTGATAATATTATATGAGCAAACAGCCTGTGGTATGGGATCAGCTGATTGTATATTAGAACTCTGATCATCAACATGTACAGTAGTGAAATCAATTAAATCCTCACTGTCTGATAATACTACTGGTAAATCTTCATTATCACCAAAAATATCACTAAGTAACTGTGTAGGGCTAGGGCCTGAACTATTAGTAGTTGTAGTTTCGTGCAAAACATCTGTTTGAATAACAATAAGGTCAGATACAATATTATCTTTCTTAATAGGTGGTTCAATGAGATGTGAGAGATCAGCTGATGGCTGTACTAAAATTTCAGTTTTGGAAAAATCAGATGTTTCCACAGGAAAAGTGTTTAATTTGTCAATAGTTGTTAATGAATCAGCTATTAAATTATTGCTAAGTTCTGTCACCTCTGTGGGTGCAGAATAAGTTTCAGAGTTCTCAACATACTTTTTGTCTAATTTATCATTAAGAGTATGAAATTTTTCTTTAAGCTGATCAAGTTTACTATTGCATTCATCATTGTGTTTATCAAGGTTATTAATAAGTTGTTGAAAGCATGCTTTCGTTCATCAAAAAGTTGGTCTAACTTGTTCTCAATATGTTGGAAGAGTGGAACCATCCACTGAAATTCTGGTGGTACTTCTGTACATTCCCAATAGTGGTTTCAGGTGGTGATTGGTGTGCTATACTGGTAGGCAGTGTTGCAACGTATGAATCCATATTAATGCAATAATGGAAAAACAATTTGGAATGTGAGGTATAAATGCTCGAAAAAAAAGGTATGAAAGAGCATACAACAAATTAGTCTCCACACGAGCACAGCAAACAGCTGTTTTCAAATAGTATCACTCTTATTTTAAAAATTAGTAATCCCCATTCCAAAATGCACAAAACCCAATACTTAATTCTAACCTGAAATACACACATTAATCAATAGAAAAAAATTTTTGTACACTCTGGGAAGACAATAGTCATGAAATATAAAACAATGCAAAGATGAACACAGAATCAGAAAGCCAATACTTGTAAAATTTTATGAAAAACTGTCTGTGGTACGATGTATTTAGCATCAATAGACTCTTTGCACTGAATTTAAACAAGCTGACAAATGTGACGCATCTACAAGAAAGAAATTCGTTGCACACAAAGTAAACAAAAATAGAGTTCAAAAGTTTACGTTCGCGCGGAACAAATAAAAGACCATTTACTGTAATAGTCTGCCTCATTAAGTATGAAATGATTGCAACGCAATAATATAGTGGACTGTATGCAATGCTGTTGCATATGTGGAGGCAATATAATAAAAAAATTCACTTGAAGGTCTCGAAGAAATGTTGGAAAAAGTTTTTACTTAACTTGGTTGGAAATTGCGTGATGAGCTGCCGCATGTTGGTCTGCCATTGTCGGAGCCGCGGGAAACAGCTGTTGTTGTTGGTAGTCCCCCGGGCATGTCTCGTTGATCCGCTATGGGGCCGGACGGAATGTTGTGAAGTAGTGATGCCCCCCGCGATGTACCATGGCGAAGCGACGCTCATCTGGTATCGGGAGCTGCATCAGGCCTCAGTGAGCGGGCGGTGTCGTCGTCGTCGAAGTCATTGCTAGGTCGTTGACTCGTGCCGGTTATTCCCCGAAGTTCCAAAATATTCTTGTTGCACAGAGGTCGGCAATTTCTCCTCCACCGTTTGAAATCAATCAAACGCGAGCCTTACAGTCCCATGTAAGGACAAAGGTGTGCGCCGAAATGTACGGACGACACAAGATTTGTTGAACCTCCAAATTGGAGGAAAGGTTTCACTGTTTTATTATGAAAACCGAAACAAAAGTTCACTGGTGGAAAAATTTAAAGTTTATGACACGAAGTCAAATGTTCACGAAGAACATTTACAGTTGAGCAGGCATATCGAACTATCTTTACCAACGATTACAGATTGTGGAGAGAAATCTAACCGACCGAAACCCCTTTAGTAAATTTAAAAGTTCTTAGCAGTCATTGAAGTTACGAGATAACACGACACGATCTAACATGGTTGAACTAGCCCACATGGCGAGTTACAACCAGCGCGACGAAAGACAGACCGAAACCGACGCCAGGCAGGAACAGACCAGCAAAAGACCACGGACAGCCACAGACCGGCTCTTTTATCGAAACCACGAGAACCAGTGACGTCAGCAACTGTATCACATCTTTTTCCTCCGCGTAGCTCAAAGAGTACGAAATTTATTTGACGATCCCGATTATTAAAAAATGTTTAAACTTTGATAGTCTCTGGACTTATCCACTAGAAGTCCAGCGGCAGTCTCTTGAGAAATTTAGAGTAATTAATTTTGATGTTTTAGCTGTTTAAGACTCCGCGTAGTGATACATTCAAATCTGGGTAAAATCCCTAAGTGTTCTAGAACTTTTTTCGCGCGTGCACAACAATCCGTGACAATCTACTTTACAAAAACTTAATTTCCGGACAAATGCTTAAACTTTTGATGAAAACCCATATATGTATGAACTCGTCTTAATTAGGGCTATCTGCTAATGTAAAATTTAAATTGATATCTCTTTTAATAAAAAAGCTTATTATTTTCTCTTAATTAAAATCACTAATTAAACTTTGCCAAATTATTTCATTTTATTTCCAAAATATCGGGGATAGTGCTGACTACAGCTGGTGATAAAAGTTCGGTTGTAGCTTTACTGGATTTAAAGATATTGCGAATCTTAGAATTTCACTATTCTGATCGCGTGCTTCAAAACTTGAACAAACGGGAATAACTCTTAAACTAAACGTTTCCCGATATGATAATTACACTTTAAAATGATTATTATGACGAATTACAACTATGAGCAAAATTACAGGGAAATTACTTAAAGTTGAAAACTGTACTTCACAAAATTTCTAAGTCCCGCCTAAGCAAAACTAGAATTTGCCAAAATTCCAAGATCCTTACACAGGATGATGCAACAGGAAATACTGGCTTGTTCAGCCATTTTCTCAAAACTGTAAGAATCGGATTTATGACTTGAATTATGTAAACAAATTACTTTAAAACTGAGTTGCAATGTTGTTTAACTGAACTTGCTGTTCTGAGAACAGATTTTTCCACGCAGTTATAACATTTTAAGGTTTCCTTACACTCTGTCTCCAGCAAAATAAATAAATAAAGAAACCAAACAAGTATACACAAAATTTAAATAAGTGAGCTATATATCAAAATGTGAGTAGATCAGTAAATCAAAACTAAATGAGTTTGATGCATCATTATTTGAGGCTTAATTTTTTAAATGAGCTCTTCAGTTGACTTAGTCATTTATTTTTTAAACTTCACACCTCTGCAATATTACCTTTACATTTCCACCTAGTCATCAATTATCATAAGAAATATAAAATAACAAGTTATCAGATAGGACCTAAAACAAATGTTTAACTCACACAGCCATCTAATTCAGCCAACATAAAACTTTAACATGAAATACAGCTTGATAGTGTTACTGTGGCAGGAGCTTGAAGACAAAAATTTGGATGTGTAAGCTGTTATGTTTTCTGAAGTGTTCTTCGAAAGATTATGAATTGCACACAGTATTCTTACAATTTCTGATATGCATTAACTGTTCTGAAGTACGTTGGGTGAGCTGTAACATTCCTTCCTTCTGTTCTGGAGAACGAGGGTTGAAATCCCTGTCTGGCTATCCAGATTTTGGTTTTACATGGTTTCCCAAACTCATGCCAGGTAAATGCTGGCATGGTTCCTTCAAAAGGCCTTGGCCGAATTCATTCCTGTTCCATGCCCCCAGTAGTTTCCCACCTCTAATGACCTCAACAAGGGTGATGCCATAAGCAATAATAATAATCTGCTCTGTAAAATTATTGATTTTAAGCATTAGTGGCATTTTGAGTAAATGTAAGTAAAAGAATCTTTTAGCCAAATGGAATACAGTACAAAGAGGCACAATACAAATTTTCATAGATGTTGTGGCTGACTATTGCAGCTTTGATATTTGATGCCAAATGTCTCATGTTATATGTGCCATGGTGATTAGTCCAGAATCACATTGTGTGTCTCTTCCTGGCAAGTTGAAATCCACCTTAAACCAAGCCATGCCTGTGGCACTCTCATCTCAGTGAAACGTGTAGACAGTTTGGTAGCAGTGTAGTATGCTAGGATCTGACTGACCAGCAATCAGTGATGCCCACATAAATAAGAGACTGTAAGTGATAAACATAAACTTTGAAATGAGTATTGGTCAATGATGATGATAGTTGGAAAGAAAAATATATTGCTAAGTGAAGCAGAGTTGAAGCATTAAAAATTATCTTCAGTCTGAGGCTTCATAGTGTGATTAACAGACAGTGATCGGAATTCAGATTTCAATTGCCTTTCTGATTGCAGATTGCACTTACTTCCATATATATGGAGAAGATGATGTCCTTCAAGTCTGCCCTGCTCCTCAAAATCCTCCTTGCCTCTGCCAGAACATGCTTCAGTAGATCCCCTTATCTCGGCCAATTCCTAGTCTACAAAGATGGTCTTTCCCATACTGTCAGTTAGCCCGTAGCTTCTTTCCAAAGTACCAGATCCTACTGCAAGATGAGCAACATACCCTATGCCTCCATCACCTTCCCCAATCCTGTAAACGGCAAAAGCCTCCCTATTAGATGATGTATCATTAGCAAGTCCTCCTATACAGTATACCAGATAACCTGCAACTTCTGTCTACTTCCTACATAGGACTGACCATGAATCCACTGTTCATTAGAATGACAAAAGTTTTTCACTCATTTGCCCAGAATTCTGACCATCCAGGAACTGTTTGACACCTCGAATGATACCAACCTTACATGATACCAACAATTGCAATTCTTGCTTTACAGTCTACACTATCAGATTACTCCCAAACATAAACATGACCTCTCAAGTTGGAAGGTGGGAACTGGCATACGAGTGCAAGCTGTATACCAGGCAGTCACTGAGTCTCAACTTAAGATATATCCAGCCATCTTCCTTCTTTTCCACCCCTATCCCCTAGGTCTCTTCCTAAAACACTCACCTGAACTGTTGTTTAAATTATTGTGAAATATCCTTGAGTTCCTGTTCATTTATTACAAGTTCTTTTATGTTTTTTTAATCTATATATTTACACAAGATATTTTACTGTACAATATTTGCTGCCAACTCCTTCTGCCTGCCCATGACTAGTTTCTGTGCTAAAGTGTAACACAATATTTTGGAGTTGAACCTTAGTCTTTTTTTAATTGCCCTATCCTTCCTTAGTTTCATTGCCTTAAAGCATTTCCTGCTTATTATTATTTATATAATGGGCTATAGGTAGCTCAACCATCATCTATTGTAAGTGGTGGTTCATTTACCTATGCTAGTATATATATGTATATATTGCTGTTAATTTCTTTTCTAATTATTATTTTGTGCTAATTTTTATTATATACTTGTAATGAAGTATTAATTTTCTATGCTTAATTTATGAATCAAGATCTGAAGGTATATCTTACCTGAAGTTAAGAAAATAAGGTTAAAAATCAGTTCGGCAATTCTTATTATAATTTTCAGATAAAGCAACGCAAAGAGCTAATGAATAGCAATCGCATGATGGACAGTGGAAATTTCTTGAAAGTTGAAACTACAGAGTCTTATCGGTTGTCACCTATTAGCAACTCCCTATTGGCAAGAGCTGAGGATGCAGTGCAGTTAATGCAACAGGGATCCAACCCAATGAGAGCTGTGGAGGCTGTTCGAGAGAAGTTTGTTGCTGAGACTGAGGAGCAAATGGTCAGTACAATTGAGTAGGAATCAGTGTCAGCAGAGAGAGAATTTTTACATCAATCCTCATAAACTTGCCTGATAGAACAGACCAAAACCATAAATTAACTACAATATTTAATTAGCTATGTAATCTGTACAGTTATTCTTCATAACTGTTGTGGTTTGATGAAAAGTGTTTTAGAAATTATTTTAAATAACAAAGGATAGGGAAACTGACTCATCACTCACTAAAGTTGAAGGTTGCAACGAGTGAAACACATACGAGAGAAACAAAAACATGTACAATATTTTGGTTTTACACCTTATTCATGTGTTGGGGACTGAGTTGTATGGTTCTGGTGGTGCACACATGCCAAAGTTTAACACATGACTCTAGAAATTATTTTATGTTTTTAGTAAATTTTACTTATATTCCTGATAAATGGCACATCTTATAGTATCTCTCTCTTTTTTTTAACATAGCTGATGTATTTGTATGTGAAGGCCACCATCAATTTGCGTGCCAGTGTTATATGTATCTTTATGACTACTAACAATTTATTGTTTTTTAATGCCACAGAATAAAATAATTATCATTGCACTCAGAAATTGTTTTGCTGCCTGTTTTTGGCTAATGATGTACAATTGCATTGAAGATTGATCTTAGGTTTCTTTTTTGTATTTGCAGGACAAGTTTGCTGAAGGAGATTCAGTTTTTCCATCTGCAGATGGCCCTGGCGTGGTGATGGAAGGCTTACTATTATTACTCCGTGATGTTCTACTTGTTCTTCCTGATAACATGGCTCCACAAGTACTGAATCATGTCGTTTGTGCTGATACATTGCTTGTCACTGCCAACCACCCTGATGTGAGGGTTCGCACTGCTGTTGTCAAGGTGTGTGCTTTAGGCATGTAAAAAATTAATCTTATTTCATTTTTCAGAACATGACAATGTCATGAAGTTTTTTTAAATCTATTTCAGAAAGTACTCATAATACTAATTTTATAACATATTTATGTTTTAATTAAGGGCAGAGGAATAATCAGAAAATGTGTAGACAAAGAGGAGGGTGGGTAAAATTTTGATTTCCAGTATTATGTTTCTGCACAGTCTTTCTTTTGAGTATGGTAGTGAAGGTCTTGGTCTTGTTTAAAACTGACATTCATGTTTTCATTTCCAATTGCCCAATAAATTTTACCAAATGTAGCCTGTTTCACATTTTATAAAGTTGTATTTCCATAGAAAATTTATTCTTATTTCGTATTCAATATTTCTATTGCTGATCTTCATTTAAATTGAAAACTTATTTATATAAAATGTCAGGAATCATTTAAAGGAACTGACTATTACTTGAAAATCTTAAATGTTTTGGAAAGACATAGTGTACAGATTTCTTAACAATCTGTTGTACTGCATATGTCACTAATTTTCAGGTTTTGCACTGTGATACACATTTCCTTTTGTTGCCAATGTTTCAGTCCCAACTGGGAGTTGAAACATCAGTAACAAAAGGAACTGAGTACTGAGTGTGGTGGGTGAGCAGTAATGCTCTTGCCTCACATTTGGGGAGATGTGGGTTCAAATCCTCATCCGGCCACCCAGAGTTGGGTTTTCCACGGTTTTTCCAAATAACTCCAGGTGATTATCATAATGGTTCCTTCAAAAATTCCATGACTAAATTTCTTCCCATTCCTTGCCCCACTCCTCTCTCACTTTTAATAACCTTTATATCAATGAGGCATAAAGCTAGGAAATAAATAAATAAGAAAAGAGTGACACAGTCACAAGCTGCAAAGTGATTTCTCAGATTTCTGCAGCAATCTCTTTTTAACAGTAACGTAATTTATCGGAAATCTTGTGGTGTTTTTTTAATTGCTGAACTTCTGGCTAACATGCTGCAGCTTTTGAAAAAGATATTACATTTATTTACTTAGCTATGAGTGACAAGCGTCATAGAGAATTATGCCACTGCCATCGTTGAAGTTGTTGTTTTTCTCAAAATTTTCTACTACCAACTATCATTTCTCGGTGTTATTTTAACTCTCACCGACTTGCAGTTAGAGTAGCATTTACATCAGTGAGGTTGGGTCCTGTGTGCCAGAAGACTTTAATAACATATAGCATAACGAGTTTCATGGAGAAATTACAAAAGGCTTAAGGTTACTCTGGGAGAAATTAGTAGTCATGGAAACAACTGAGTAACAAACAGAGTGAGGTAATAGGTGTGTGCGTTTGAGTTGACGATAAACCGTTACTGCGAGCAAAGGACCTTATATCTTCAGATCCATATCTTTTGAAAGCTACTATAATAAATTGCAAGATGTCATATGAAAGTTTGTTGTTATTCAAATAGAATAATAAGTTAATAAGTTTGAAGATTAAAGTTCTGAACATGTTAAAACGGGACATGTATCCCTGACAACTGTGATCAAGCCTATAGAGAAATATGTGGTCCAACAATATATAAAAAAAATACAACAATATCTGCCACTATAAACACAAAATAGCGACAAATCTGCCATAGTTCGCCTTGCTGTCAACACCAGATAGGAGATTAAATTTGAGAATACAGGGCTACTATGGATAAAAGACCAGTGGCAGCCACAATCAGTGAAGCATATTGTAGTTATTTTTAAGAAAAGCTACAACAGATATGGCAGGCTAGTACTCTCTAACACTTGGCACTATACTAACAGGTATTTGGATTCCAAATCACACTATCATCTAGCATTGAAGAGGAGTGTACTGACATCATTAATCTTAACAGTGAAGACAGTAGGTGACTTGTAAAGTAGGATGGAAGAAATGTAGTCATTCACAAGAATATTACAGGCCAATGCCTATCATTAATGTGACATCGGAAGTGTTTCAAGAACTACAAAACCCATGGAAGATGTCAAAACTAATTTACTGCTTTTCTCCCGTAAGTACAATTATCTACAACCAGATTGGAAAATTGTTAAAGTGGGTTATAAGGCTCACTGTATTTTAACTCACACCAGCTTGCAGTTGTAATAGTGTTTACCTCAGTGAGATGGGGCGCATTATGCCAGTAGGCTTCAATAACATATCTGACACTATGTATGTATATATATAGTTACCAGAAAATAATAGGAGCTAATGAGCGAATGGATTTACAAAAAAAGGGATTGCGAAATGAACCACCACTTACCTTACCTTAGATGATGGCATTATGGGGTGAACATATAAATAAGCACAAAACACAGGGAAAACAATCAATATTTCAGGACTCGACCCTTCGTCAACAGGAGAAAATTAAGGAGGGAGGGTGGTGTAGGAGATGGTTTCACAGAATAACTGTTAGTCAGGAACATGGTGGGAGAGGGGGACAGTGAATTGGAGCTAGTACCTGAGCAATGCAAAATGTTGCAAAGAGTGCAGAAAAATATATATAAATGTTCATAACATAAAATTGAGAAAGTAAAAGTAAATAAGTAAACAAAATAAAATTTAAAAAATATAATGAAGATAATAAAAGAATCTATGTAGTTAAACATCACCTCTGGTATGTGGTGATTCTATGTACTGTAGACAGTGGGCATGGAGGCAAGTAGAGGATAGAGGGAAGGAAAAGTACTGACTGGGTATTATTTCAAATTGAGACCAGGAGGTTGCTTTGTGCTTAGTTTGTATTGGTAGGCAAGTTTCCACCTTCTGAGTTCAGAGGAGCTGCTGTTGTTGGGAGGACTCTGATAGCATGGACTGTGAAACAAGAATTGAAATTATTAGTGTCATGGGAGATGGCATGGATAGCTACTGGATGCTTTGGATTCCGAATGAAAACTGTCTGACGGTGGCCATTCATTCTAATGGCTAATGGATTGGTAGTCAAACCTATGTAGGAAGCCAGGCAGTGTTTGCAGGTTAGCCGGTGTATTACGTTGGAGGTTTCACAGGTGGCGTGTTCTATGTTAGGAAAGTTCTCGCCAGTGATAGGGTTGGTGAATGTGGTGGAGGCATGGTGAATGTTGCATAGCTTACAGCAGGGTCTATTGCATGGAACGGATCCTTGGGGCTGTCTGATGGGATGAGGAAGACTATGTTTGTGGACTAATAGCTGGCCGAGGTTGGGAGGCCTGCTGAAATAAGTTCTGGGAGGGCCAGGGAGGATTTTTGGAAGAATGGATCTCATTTCTGGGCAGGTTAGTAGGAAATCATAACCCTGCCGAAGGATTTTATTGATGGATTCAAGGCCAGGGAACTATTGTGTAACCAGGACTGTACTATGCTTGGTTTCAGGGGTTTGGAGCAGTCAATAGGTAGAGCAGGTTGCAATGTGGCTTGTGAAAGTTGCTTGTGAAAGAATGAAGTTTTTTAAAGGTAGAGAATAGCCTAGCTGGTAATGAAAATGTGGTCAACAATAATTATAATACGAATTTACAAAAATATGTGTAAAAAAAATTAACTGGCATCAATACTTCTAGAAATAAATTGGAAAGGGAAAAATACAAAAATTGCAACAATGCTCAGAAATTTAAACTTTAATGGCCACAGGCAAAGCAGAAATTAGTTCCAACACTAATGTAATACTGACAAATAATTCCTGGGTAAGCTGAGTGCATTAGGAGTGGAAGCCGTGAATGTAAGTAAACATGTTATATTTTTATATGGTCTTGATCACAGTCAGCAGGGATACATGTCCCATTTAAACTCGTTCAGAACTTTATTCTTCAAACTTATTAATCTAATTTCTTCTATTCAAATAACAACAAATTTTCATATGACTTCTTGCAATTTATTAAAGTAACATTAAATAGCTATGGATCCGAAGACATAAAGTCCTTTGCTCGCGGTAATGGTTTATCATTACTGAAATGCACACACCTGTTAGGTCACTCGCTCTCTGTTACTTCAGTCATTTCCGTGACTACTAATTTCTCCCAGAATAACCTTAGGCTTTTTGTAATTTCTCTATGAACACTAAAGATAACACACAAGCATAAACACATTTGGATATAAACGTTATTCATGATTAGAGGATGACATATGGCAAGGGGATCGGATGTGTATACACTGAGACTCAACACACAACTCATATGTTCGTTATGGCCCTCCTACCTTCACCTGTGGTGTGTGATGGGTTTGCTTTTCCTATCATTATATATATAAATTAAACAAATGGAAAGGAGAATAACCACCGCTTACCAAAGTTGAAGAGTGCGGCAACGTCAAAATATGGATGACACATACACTTATTGTGCAATGAAATTTCTGGGATAATATTCTTCTTCAGCAGTAGCGTAAGGAAGTCGCAGCCTCCATCATGAAGCTGCTTACTCTGTTGTTGAAGTATGGATTTAAACTCTAGAATGTAAATTTATCAGTTTGGCTCTTTCTATCAGTGCAAGCCATTTAAAATTACACTGTTTAAATCTTGTCAAATCTTGTGTACTCTAACTTCAGAAGAATGAGAGAATACTTAAGCAATAAAAATCCACACTGCCTTTTTTCAAACTATTTAAAAAATTGATTTCCATTAAACAACAAGTCCAGCATTATTTTTAAAACAGAACCATTGAACACCCTCCTCTTAACATTAATACAAAGAGATTCTGATACTCAGCATATCAGAGATAATAATGAGAACTACTCCAATGGCAACCCCGCAGGGGCCTGGTACGCAAGTGCCAGGTACGGGTTTGGCGAACCCTTGGTGCCCGAGCTGGAAACTTGTGAGCGCCGCAAGTTTCCCACACCGTAAGCTCCTACCATGCTTCAACGACCACCGTAAGGCATGGCGGTGGAACGTTGTGTGCCTAGGAGAACGGGAATCTTGGCTTCATCGCCCGGATTGCGAGGACGGAACAAACCTCTATAAAAAACCCCTCAACCTCAAGGTCAGACACGTGCCGAGGAGGCGAATGAGTGATGAGGAAAATCACCCGCTAACGTGCAACCTCAGGGGCACCTGCGCACCCCTGTTGTATTAGCATTTCCTTCTATATTGTTTTTACTCGTGGGACCAAAATTAAGACTCACAATAAAAACAAAAAACCCTGCAGTACGGGTGTGCCGCAGAATAATCAAAATACACCCAATTCTAAGAAGAGGGTGAGGGTTGATAGCCCCCCCTCTTCAGATAGTAATAGTAACAGGAAAGTTTGTTCGCTTGCGAATGCTTTTATAGTTATGCAACGAGTGGAAGGATCTTTAGAAAAAGTTTCACCTTTTTATATTTCTAAGGGTTTAGAGGGTCTGGTAGGGACCCTAAATACCATAAAAAAGCTGAGGAACGGGACGCTGCTGCTGGAAACAACTTCCAGTAGGCAAGCTACCCAACTCCTGAACTGTGAGAAGCTCGGGGAGTTCGCCGTTACCTGCGAACTCCACAAATCCCTTAACAGCAGCAAAGGCGTTGTCACCTGCCATGACTTAGTTGACATAGGGACCGAGGAACTTGTTGAGGAGTGGAAGGAACAGAAAGTGGTCGAGGTACATCAGATCACTCGAAGGGTAAATGGCAGTATTGAAAAGACTGCCACCTTCGTCCTGACGTTTGACACTCCAGTACTGCCAAAGAACATCAAAGCAGGGTACATTAATTTGAACGTCCGTCCGTATGTTCCGGACCCGATGCGCTGTTTCCAGTGTCAGCGGTTCGGACATACGACGGCGTCATGTAAAGGAAAACCAACCTGTGGTAATTGCGGGAAGGGCGCACATGAGCCGGGTGTTGGTTGCACGCTCCCACAGGTGTGCGTCAACTGCTCCGGGTCGCACCCTGCCTGGAGTAGGGAGTGTCAAGTGTATCTTGAAGAGCGCAAGATACAGGAGCTGAAGACTAAAGAGCGGATTCCCTATGGGGAAGCTAAAAAGAGGGCCAAGTCGCTCGCCGCTCCAATTTTCGGAACTACTTTTGCTAAGATGGCTTCAGCTCCCGTCAGGAAGCAGAGTGTAGCTACCCAGACGTCAGTTGCAGACATGAGCACTAGCACAGTGTGCTCATGTGAGTGCAAATGCGATGCAAAATCCGCTAAGATCACAACATCTACGACCGCGGACGTTGGTAGCAACACGTCTGCGTCCTCGACCACACCAGCAGCAGCGAAGAAGGATCCACCAGCACTGATACCGAAAACAACGCCACCTCCAATACCACCACGTGCTATCATGGTGGTAGCATTGCCAACTGCTACAAGTGAGAATGGAGGCAATCAGAAGATCCGTGGCCCAAAGTTTAGAATGACGGACCCGACTCACTTTGTGAAATCCCCCTCTTCGTCCCCTCCCAGACTACCAAGTAGTAGGGAGAAGAAGGGGAAAGGGGCGAAGAAGAAGCAGAAGAAGAAGAAGAACAGCCAGGAGTCAACTGAGTCGGAGTCGCCTGACTCTTCGGAGCCAGAAGAAATAGAAATGCTGGTGGACGAGCCTGATCCCGTTCCTCAGCAGGCAATGATCGAAGACCCTCCCGAACCGAGGCGGGTGAAACCAATTTTAGGCAGATCGGTCCAGTTTTAAGACTGATGGGCGACCTCTTTACAGTCACCCAATCCATATGCATGGTTTTTGTTTTTTGTATTGTTATTATTCATGTCTGTCTGGCCAGTATACAGCCAGCAAGATATGCAGTGTTTTTATCCTCTTTTGAACCTGTTTGGCCCCTTTACAGCCTTACAGGTGTTGTACGGTTTTAAGTCGTTGTGGTCGCTTTAAAATCACGTCAGATTTTATGACTTATTTTATTTGCTGTCTGTATGGCCGAGCCCTTTACATTCGACCATGCAGACAGTATTTTAGTACTTTTTTAATCCACAGAGGTAGCTCAGTGTTTTTTTTTTTTTAAGTATTCTGTGAACCTGTTTGGCTCCTCTACAGCCATCCAGGTGTACAACGGTCTTAGTTTCAGGCGGCCCCTTTAGGGCTACATCTTATTTTTGTGATTTGTTTTATGTGCTGTCTGTATGGTCGACCCCTTTACAGTCGACCATGCAGACAGTACTTTTATTATGAATTTTAATCACAGCCTTTGCTGGTAATCGTTAGGGCGCTAATGACCTCGTTGTCGACGCGCCCTAAAGCCACAAAAACAACAACAACAACATCCAATGGCAACATCTGTGGTAAAAGCTTGCCTCAGTCAGAGTTACAAATATGTACAAAATTACGTTTTTACATGTCTTTCAATATTTGGCATCATAAAAACAGAAAATTTCAGTGCTCAATGTGTTAATTTGTATTTCGACATAACAACAATCTTCAACTTTGGTAAGCACTGATTATTCTCATATCAGAATGTTGAATTTATCTGCTTTATAATTCCTCTGTGTCCTAACAATCTTCGTGTATATAATTTATGGGTTGAAGTCTTACATAATCTTGTTAGCTACATTTTTACCATATTGAATTATCATTGAGATATCCGCTCTTCACCTGCCGCATACCCTGCTGTATATATATATGTTTATATCCAGAATTTGTGTGTTATCTTTAGTGTGTTTGTCATGGTCCTACACCCTTCATGGACACCGACAATCAGTACACACCAAGAACCCTGACCATCCTGTATCTCATCATGCCACTATACATGGCACCAACAATTTTAACACCTGCTTCTCGGTCCGTGGCATCAGAGTCCTCTCATATAAAAGCAGTATTTCAGAACTTAGAAGGTGGGAACTGGCCTATCAGTACCAGCTGGGGACCAGACAATCTTCAGGTCTAAATTTAAGATAGCACCAATTTTCCTCCCACCCATCCCCCTCACTTCCACCTTCTCTCATAGAACCACTGCTTATTTTTAGTTTTATTTTTAACTTAAAATTTCTGTGTTTCCACATTTTGACAATTATTGAATCTCTCCTTGGTGCCTTATTATTATTTAGGTAATGTGTGATCTGACTAATTTATTCTTTTGTGTGCGGTATTGAATCAGGATGGACAGGTGTATTGTTTTTGAACATGAAACTGGATTCTGGAGCTTCACAGTTGAGGAGTAATTTGAAATAATTCACCAGGCTATGACAGTTATCTGGGTTATTGTAGGCAACTTTAGAGTCTCAAGTGTAGACTTGGAGGGTTGAATTTCATGAGATTTTGTTTGAAAGTCTTTTAGAAGTCTTTTAGAAGTCTTTGGTATTGTTCTTCTAAACCCCATCCTCAATCTGTACTAGCTGGTTGTTATTGAAAGCATGCTTAACCACGCAGATTGTTTTGGCAGCATGTTTTATTGCATCCAACAATTTCGACAGATTGACTTTGTTGTTAACGAGCGTGGTGGGTAAACCGTTAACGTTTTGGCCTCGCATTCGGGAGGAAGCCGGTTCAAATCCCTGTTCGGGCATCCAGATTTGGGTTTTCCATGGCTTCCCCAAATCACTCCAGGTGATGCTTCCTTAAAAGGCCATGGCCAAATTCCTTCCCATTCCTTGTCTCCAGTCCCATCCCCCCTCTAATGATCTCGACATCAATGATGCGTAAAGCCATAAGTAATAATAATAATAATCTAGAGTCTTTTGTGAGCTCCATTTATGCACACAATCTGCCTTGTACTGTTAGTTTATTATAATTTATTGAAAACTGCCTTCATCAAATCACAATAGTGTGAAACTAATTATGATTCACAAGTACAGTCAGATTAATCCATAAAGATATTGCGACATTTTTTCAAGAAAATTCACTTAATTTTTTGTTTAAGTATGCTGTTATTTCACTTTGTTAGTGTTATTTTCTAAGGTAACTTCTCAGCTAAAGAACTTTTGAAGATAAGGATAGGATATAATGCATTATTTCCACTGCACTTTGAAGGCAATACAAGTGGAACATGACATGAATTTGTACATAATTTGAGATATTTCAGCACATCTAATTATTAATTTGAAATAATTCCTATTCTTTATTGACATATTTGCTACTTACTTGTAATAATCTTGTGATTAAAACAGAGTAGTTCAGATTTTTCTAAAATTCTGCTGGAAAGACTGATCCCATTTAATGTGATTGCATTGGTTCTGAAAATGAAACTTCCATTACTTCATTAAAACATTAACTTTTATATTTATCAGCCCCTAATAATCTTGGCCAATTTTATTGACATATGCTTAATTCCATTAGAAAATCAAACATTTAAATTTTATATTTATTTTGTATTTCCATTATAGGAAAAACAATCTGTTTATTGATTAAAGAAAATCTAATGTCACAACATAGGCCAACAAATTTTTATGCTCATTACTTTATTTGTGGCTACAATGCTAAAAATTTAGAGATTGGCAGTTAAATCAAGACCAAATATGATCTTGCTATTATTGAAAGGAAATGCAAATTAAAGGAATGGTTAGTAATAAGAATAATATAAAACTGTCACTGAGCGTTCCAAACAAGTTTTGCCCTGATCCATTTTATATACTTCAACCACTCTATTGATATTTATAGATATATATGTATATAATAGTCAGTTTGACATTATTGAAAACTCCAGTAATCTACCTCACATCTATTCTCAACATTTACAGTACTCTAATCAGGATGTTGTGAGCAAACAAAGGAAGCAATAAAGACTCTAATTTCATTCTGATTTTACCATAATTATGTCAAAAGCATTTTCATGACCATTAACTTGGTCATTTACAATTCTTGTAAAAATAGGGCAAGTCTCCTTCTTGTTAAGTGACAAAAAGTTATAAAATCTTATCCTGAGCCATTTTTATTTGCTTCTGTTAGGCGCTAGCTGTTCATGGGGGCTTGCAACAGTTTGCCTAAACTGTGAACTGTGTAGCCTTCTGATACCTTAATAAAACGGTCACCACGGGTTTGTATTATAAACCCCAAACACAAAGGGTATGATTAAATAAGTTCTCTTGACACAGTTCTCAAATAAAAAAATACCCATATTCTTGAAAAGTTCACTCTTACATTGTTGGTACCAGAATTGTGGATAAGACATCGGACAACAGTTCCATAAAAGATTGTCAAGCTAAGTACATTCACATGAGAAGACAAAGTCCCCCTTACATTAGTGAGAATAAGACTATGGCATGTTACAATGTGCCGTAACATCTAGTGTGTGGAGCAGTTCGCTCCACGAACTGACGCGAAATTAACAGTTTGAAATCTAGTGGAAGACAAGGCAATTTCAAGATGGTTGCAGGAACTTATATCAACTTTCCCTTTCCTATGACATCAGCAAATTCTTCCAAAAATTAATATCTCCCAATATACTAAATGGTTTGACTTGCAATTACTACCAGGGCTTCCTGTTATTATATTCTATATATTTTAATTTTATTCAGCATTGGAAAGGGTTTCTATAAGCTTAACTTTGAAGTGTCTTACGTCATCAGCTTGGCACTATTTGTCACACTTCAGCAACAATTAACAAAAATCTATCTTCAAAATCTTAATTATCATACTCTTACTTAAACTTTTTTACTAAAACCATTATATATTCATAATCCTCTCAATTTAGGCTATTTACTGATCTAAATTTCTCAATTCTATTTCTTTTAGTTAAAAACTTAATTTTTTCTTAGTTAAAAGTACTAATTAAACTGTGCCAAATTAGTTAATTTTACTATCAAAATATTCTAGACAGTGCTGACTATAGCTGGTGGTAAGAGATTGGCTGTGACTTCACTCAATTCAAAGTTATTTCGAATCTTAAATTCTAGCTTTCCTAATCGTGTGTGTTAAAACATAAACAAACCAACTTATTTAAATGAAATTAAACTAACTTAAATTAAATTATTCTGGACATAATGAATACACTTAAAAATGATTCTTATAGCGTGTTTTCACTGTGGGGATGAATGCAGGAAAATCCATTCAAGTTGAAAGTTACTTTACGCAAAATTTATATGTTCTGTATAAGCGACTTCAAAATCGATCTGTAGAATATTTTACAATTGTGGATAGGTAGTGGAAATGCTTTTGGTGAGCTAAAAGGTGCCTTAAACTTCACTTCCTGAATCATAATTATATCTATCAGTGTAATTGAGCATTGATTTAACTTTTAAAAAAAATCTGCTTATTTGGCTATCATGCTGGTCATAAATTTTAATGAAATGAAAGACATATGTGTTTGGATAGGACAGTAACCACTGCTTACCGAAATAAAAGATTGCTGCAGTGTGGACAAAGCATTATTTGTAGCACAGAATCAGATATCGTTATCGGTACAGAAAGTTGGCTAAAACCGGAAATAAGTTCTGTTAAAACTTTTGAAGATAGCATGAACTTTTTTTTCTTAAAGATAGATTACATTCTCTTTGAGGTGGGGTATTTATAGATATGGGTAAATTCCTCCCATGTAATGAAATAGACATCAATACGATCTGTGAAATCATATGGATTATACTCAATGTTGCTGGGTCAAAACTCATCATAGGCGCCTTCTACCGTCCACCCGATTCCGACATAGCTATTGCCGAGGAGTTAAGAAATAATGTAAATAGTATAGCTAGTCATTTTCAGGATCATGCTATGATTCTAGGAGGCGACTACAACCTGCCTTATATCGACTGGCGTAATTACGTACACATTACTGGTAGTGGGGATAAGGCAGCTTCTGAAGTAATTCGCGAACTTTTCTCAGATAATCATCTCGAGCAGCCAGTTAATGAACCTACACAGTGTCACAATGGGAGTGAAAACATTTTAGATCTGCTGGTTACCAACACACCAGTATTATTCACTGACTTTCAACAACCACAGGAATAAGCGATCACAAAGTGGTAATTGCAACTATCAAATTAATGACCAAGCAAAAAAGGGGAAAAGGATGGATTGTATACAGATTCAGTAAGCCCTCAAAGGAGTATTTTAGAACCTACGTGAGTAATAATTACCATAACTTCAAGTTAAAAAGGGACACCGTTAAAGAGATGTGGCATCGATTTATACGTATAGTCAGGGAAGGTGTGGAAATGCATATACTGAAGCTGACAGTAAAGGTGGAGAATGATCCACCTTGGCACACATGGGAAGTCAAAAGATTACTCAAAAAACATGCACGCTCAAGGAAAAAGGGGTGTCATATTAATTTAGAAACTTTAGCTGAGTCAAGAGGATGTGTTAATAATCTGATATGTGAGATCAACGATTTTCATTCCAACTTTCTTTCCGAGTCTCACAGAAAACCCAAAAAAATTTTGGTCGTACGTACAAAAAGTTGGTTGTACCAACAACAATATTCCAGCACTAATTA
This sequence comes from Vandiemenella viatica, assembly GCA_031002005.1. NCBI lineage: Eukaryota > Metazoa > Arthropoda > Insecta > Orthoptera > Morabidae > Vandiemenella > Vandiemenella viatica. The sequence goes on along the minus strand of CM061919.1, from coordinate 199,995,387 downwards.
GTGAAGGATCTGAGGTTTATGAAAGTGGCGATATAGCTAATGTACTAAATTCATTTACTGATAAAAATATGGATAGCATTCCTGTTTTCCCACGTCATGTCAAGTTGGTGGTGGAATCATTATGAATAGATACTGCAAGTATCATAAAGCAATTAGAGCTCCTAAAGTGGGGGAAAGCACTGGGCCCAGATGGAATTCCAGTAAGAGTATTTTTAGAGTATGCGACGGAAATCGGACCATTTCTATCTGTAGTACCTTCCAACTGGAAAATCGTGCAAGTAACTCTGATTTTCAAAAAATGTGATCAAAGCGATCCTAGAAACTACTGTCCCAAGGGCGTATCCAGGATCAGAACTAGGGGGAGGCAACATCTTAATTAGGGGGGGCAACTCGTATTTTTTTCGAGGAAGTGTGGTGCGGGACTGAAACATGACGATTTCTTACAAAATAAAACTCAAACCTTTTGAGGAAACTATTTTTATTATTGATTAACATAGTAATCCAAGGACCTACTATGCAGTTAATCAAGATCGTAACTCTATTATAGTTTTTTTATGTAAACATTAATCGTCTCGGATTCTCAGAAAAATTTTCAATAACTTTGTCAATATCTCATGGTGTACTTCCACAAAATTTCGATACAAACTCATCAGATATAATCCAGTCAAGCTTTCCTCTCCCATAGTGCTCCTGAGCTGAAGGCAACTTGACTTTTCTTCAAGGGGGGGGCTGCTGCCCCTCGCTTGATATGCCCATGTACCGTCCCATATCTATAACATCTGTTTGTAGTAGAGTTATGGAGCATATTGTATGATCGAACATTATGAACGTTCTAGATCAAAATAATTTGCTTACAACAAATCAACATGAATTTTAGAAGAAAAGATCATGTTAAACAAGACGGCCGTATATACACATGACATAATGAAAGTTATTTATGCAGGTTCACAAGTAGATGCATTTTTTTTTTAGATTTTCAGAAAGCCTTTGCCACACAACTGCCTTTTAGCGAAGCGACGAGCGTACGGTATATCGGATCAACTTTGTGAGTGGATAAAGGATTTTCTAACCAGTTGGTCGCAGTTTGTAATCGTTGAAGGAGAAAGTTCTTCTAATCTAGATGTTACATTGGGTGTGCTTCAAGGAAATGTAATAGGACTTGATTTTTATAAACGATCTCGGAGACATAGTGAAAAACATTTTTAGTTTGTTTGCTGATGATGTGGTTATTTCCAGGGAAGCAAGGAATTCAGCTGACTGCTTAGAAATTCAGCACAATCTCTATGTTATTTTGGCACTGTGCGATGAATGGCAACTAACACCAAATTTTAAAAAGTGCAAGACAATGTGCATAACTAACGAAAAGAATCTGACTGTTCAGAAATATGGGTTCAGTTATTGATATGGTCAGTTCTGTGAAATATTTGGGAGTAACATTACAATGAAACATGAAATGAAACTTATACATTAATTCGTTAGTAGGTAGGGCTAATTCTAGGCTGTGATTCCTAGATTGAATCTTGAAAAATTGTAATGAACAAACAAACAAAGGAGATAGCGTACAAATCTCTTGTGTGTCCACATTTGGACTACTGTTGTGCCATTTTGGATCCATTTCGTAAGGGGTTTATTGACAGTATAGAGAAAGTACAGAGAAGAGCCACTCGATTCTAGACTGCTTGCTACATTCCTTATGAAAGCATCACAGAAATGATTAGTGGACTGGGCTAGGAGTCTCTGGTGCTGCTCCCTGATTCTGAAACTGCTTTGCTGTGTTGTGCCAACTCCGCTCGCCAATACTGCCACAGCAGCAAGCAGTTAGCTGCTTTGCCGATTCTGTAACACTGTCAAACTGAGTGGTATTTTCTGACTCACAATTCCTCTTACTTTACTTTTTCCATTAATCCCATTAATTACCAAATACTGGAGTACTGATATCCTCACATCCAAACTTTATCGTTGGCTGAAGCCACACCATGACACCATTCAAATATCCCTATAACATATATCTAGGCCTGTCTCGGCTGGATAATTATTCGTCAGAAGGCTTTTGTGTGGTTGTGAGAGGTAGACCCATTAATGATAGGCTCTCAGCAAGGTATATACACATTTACATTTGTTTATACATTTCTTTATACACAGATAATCCTCCAGAGACTCCCCCGCAGGGGCCTGGTACGCAAGTGCCAGGTACGGGTTTGGCGAACCCGCGGTGCCCGAGCTGGAAACTTGTGAGCGCCGCAAGTTTCCCACACCGTAAACTCCTACTATGCTTCAACGACCACCGCAGGGCGTGGCGGTGGGACGTTGTGTGCCTAGGAGAACGGGGATCTTGGCTTCATCGCCTGGATTGCGAGGACGGAACAAACCTCTGTAAAAAACCCCTCAACCTCAAGGTCAGACACGTGCCGAGGAGGCGAATGAGTGATGAGGGAAATCACTCGCTAGCGTGCAACCTCAGGGGCACCTGCGCACCCCTGTTGTATTAGCATTTCTGTTTAAATTGGTTATACTCGTGGGACCAAAATTAAGACTCACAAGAAAACCAAACCAACCTGCGGTACGGGTGTGCCGCAGGCTAATATAAATACACCCAGTTCAAAGAAACGGGTGAGGGTTAATAGCCCCCCCGCATCTGACAGTGATAGTAACAGAAAAGTTTGTTCAGTACAGAACGCTTTTGTAATTATGGAGAAAATTGAAGGATCGTTTGAAAAGGTGTCCCCCTTCTATATCTCAAAGGGTCTAGAGGGTCTTTTTGGTACCCTTAACACTGTTAAAAAACTGAGGAACGGGACACTGCTGCTGGAAACTGTCACCAGTAAGCAAGCTACCCTACTGCTGAATTGTAAGAGGCTCGGGGAGTTCGCCGTAAAATGCGAACTCCACAAGTCCCTAAATTCCAGTAAAGGCGTGGTCACCTGCCGTGACGTTATGGATTTAGGGACTGACGAGCTTCTTAAGGAATGGAAATCAGAGAATGTGATCGAGGTACGTCAGATCACACGAAGAGTGAATGGCAATCTTGAAAAGACTGCCACCTTCGTCCTGACGTTTGACACTCCAGTATTGCCCAAGAATATCAAGGCCGGATATTTAAACCTTAACGTCCGTCCGTATGTTCCTGACCCGATGCGCTGTTTCCAGTGTCAGCGGTTCGGACATACGACGGCGTCATGTAAGGGCAACCCCACATGTGGAAACTGCGGGAAGGGCGCACACGAGCCGGGTGTCAGTTGTACGCTTCCACAGGCTTGTGTCAACTGCTCCAGTTCGCACCCCGCCTGGAGCAGGGAGTGTCAAGTGTATCTTGAAGAACACAAGATACAGGAGCTGAAGACCAAAGAGCGGATTCCTTACGGGGAAGCTAAGAAGAAGGCCAAGTTACTTGCCGCCCCTGTATTTGCAACAAGTTATGCTAAGACGGCTTCAGCTCCCGTCAGGAAACAAAGTGTTGCTACCCAGACGTTCGTTGCAGACATCGGCACAAGCACTACGTGCTCGTGTCAGTGCAAATGCGGTGCCAAACCTGCTAAGGTCATAACGCCTAAGACCGCGGACGTCGGTAGCAACACGTCTGCGACCTCGATCACACCAGCAGCAGTGAAACAGGACCCACCAGCAGTAGCAGTGAAATTACCAGCACCTCCAATACCACCACGTGCCGTGAAAGCAGTAGCAATACCAACTGCTACCAATGTTCCTGAAGGCGACTTGAAGACACGGGGTCCGAGGTTTAGGCTGACGGACACGACTCAGTTCGTTAAATCTCCCTCTTCGTCCCCTCCCAGATCACCTGGTAAAAGGGAGAAAAAGGGAAAGAGTTCGAGGAAGAAGAAGGGCAAGGAGGTAGTCGAGGAGGACGCTGAGTCGGAGACGTCAGACTCTTCAGAACCAGAGGAAACTGCAATGCTGGTGGATGAGCCCGATCCCGTTCCTCAGCGGGCAATGACCAACGACCCACCCGAACCGAGGCGGGTGAAACCAATTTTAGGCAGATCGGTCCAATTTTAAGACTGATGGGTGGCCTCTTTACAGCCACCCAATCCTTATGCATGGTTTTTAATTTTGTATTGTTATTATTCTTGTCTGTCTGGCCAATACACAGCCAGGAAGACATGTAGTGTTTTTTATCCTCTTTTGAACCTGTTTGGCCCCTTTACAGCCTTACAGGTGTTGTACAGTTTTAAGTCATTGTGGTCGTTTTAAAGCCACGTCTGATTTTATGACTTATTTTATTTGCTGTCTGTATGGCCGACCCCTTTACAGTCGACCATGCAGACAGTATTTTAGTACTTTCATAAGCCACAGTAATTGCTGGTAATTTTTAGGGCGCTATTGGCCCTGCCGTCAACACGCCCTAAAGCAATTAAAATAACGTTTTTAGTTTTAGGGGCAGGCGTTGGCCTGGCCAATGATCTGTCTCTCATTTTTAACAACGAGATCAGTAGTGTGGCGAATGTTTTGAAATTTTGTGTATTGGCCAGTCTATGGCCTAAAATTTTAGGCAGATTGGCCTAATTTTATGATGTATAGGTGGCCTCTTTACAGCCACACATCCATTAGCATTGTTTTTATTTTTTATAATTTTAATATCTTAATAATTTTTGTCTCGCTGGCCTCCATACAGCCAGCGAGACATGTAGTGTTTTTAATTATTTTGTGAACCGGTTTGGCAACTTTTCAGCCATCCAGGTGTTTTATGGTTATCAGGTCCTAGTGGCGCGTTTAAAGCCATGTTCTTTTTTAATTATTTTATTTGCTGTCCGTATGGCCGACACATTTACAGTCGACCATGCAGATGGTATTTTAATATTCTTTTAGCAAAAGTATTAGCTGGTCACTGTTAGGGCGCTAATGACCTCGCTGTCGACGCGCCCTAAAGCCACAAAAACAACAACAACAACATCCAGAGACTCCTTTAGCCCTTCAAATGGTAAAGCCAATTACTACTTGTTGCTAATGCCTGATATCCCTATTACATGTTCCCAAATGGTTTCGTCTCACCTGTTGGGTTTAAAGATGATGGTGTATGCTTCTAGCTGCTTATGCTGTTAATGTCAACGGCTAACTGTCCACCTCAAACATGCCGCAGCCGATCGCTTCATCAACCTAGAACAAGAACCTTGAGCCTCCAGTCAACTGATCGACCAGCTTGGTTGCTCTCTCCTTTGTGCACCCCAGTTTTGATCTCGTGTCTTCCATCATCCTCCAGTGGAAGGAGGGCTTTTCAACCAATTACAGCCTCCGTGACTCTCCAATCCTGTGCCAGATGACATCATGTTTCAGAATATTTTTGCTGACTCCTGACCTGCTTTCTTGAGCATTGGCTTCTACATCGCCGCATTCCAATATCTGAATTTGTTTCTCTTGCTGTTGCAACCGACCTGCTTTAACTAGAGCTGTATGAAATCGTAGCTACTGCAATACTTTACCAAAAATCCCATGGGCCACCACACTTACGTGTTAACATGTTTTCCTGTGTGTCTACGCTGCAGTAATCTTCTGTTTTGGTTATCGATGGTTATTCTCCTATTAAAATTGTATCTGCTTTGTACCACATTTGTTTCCTAACAATTTAAATAATATTTATAATCAGTTCTCTGAAATACACAGTTTTACTATCTAGTTTACTAAATTATGCCATGCATAATGGCCAAGTCACTAAATCTTTTGTTATTTTTGTCACTAACACATGAGCCTGACAGAAATCATTCTGTTTCAGAAAATCAAGTGAATGGAACAAACTCTTATAATATTTTGTCACCAAAAAAGTATGCGCCAATTTTTGCAAGAATTGTTTTTTTGGGATACTATTTCTATTTTTAAGCTAGATGGCTTGTGATGATTGTTGCTATGGTTCTGTCCGCCCTACTTTATTGAAGGAGGTGAATGAATTTCTACTTCATCACACTCTGCTGCAGTCATCATCCAGTGACTACAAAACTTTTATAAGGACTTTGAGCGTGAAATGTCCAAAGGTACCAGACCATTAAGCAATACTGCTTTTACACAGGTTTAATCATGGTTGCTATCCCTTAAGGGAAATTATTAATAGGAATTTTTTATATAGATTTTCCCTCTAAAGAAGTATACTATTAACTGTCACCAACTTGGTCTACAGTTTCAAAAACAGTTTATTTAACACCACAAAATTTCCAGGCCTGTACCAGTCATGTATTACAGTTTGTATTTAACAGTGGACCTCGTTCCTGAAGCTTGCAGGTTTGCAACTAGGAGTATTTACTTTTTATGGCACACATTTGTTGTTCCGACATGATCATTTGCAGTCAATCAGTTTTGAAATCATTTGTTTGGATTTAACACATTGTGGATTCATTTAAGACGAACACGGCATGACTAGTACTCCCTGTGGCTTCCACACCGATTCCACCACCAACCAAAAAGTGTGTCTACACAGAACAACACCTTGAATAATAGGACCGTCTCTTTGGTTTGTTGGTCAATCATAACCTCTCCTGCTGTCACAGGGGTCTATCTAGCCAATCATGTATTTCTTCCCTACTTAGAACAACAAATATCCTTTCATGTTATGTCTTTCCACTTTCTATTTTATTTCTCAAAAAACGCTGACTTACATTGTTCCATTTTACATGCTGGCACTCTTTGCTAGAACGCCACATGTACCAAAACAGTTTGTTACACCTCTCCTAGATATTCGGAGTCTTAACACTTGCGTTATATGCTTACTCTTGAGTTGTCACTCAAATGTAATGGTTCTGTCTGAAACTCTATGTCCTATATATATGAATGTAACTGATACCAACAGTGTGCATGCTATGTGCAAACAGTGGGTGTGCGTCCTGGGTCAGCAATGCCAATTGCAATAGATTTAACTGCCACCATAATAAAATTCCAGTTAACCTCCAGACTAAGCATAAGTGCAAAATATAATTTAATCTGTCAGTTAAGCTTGCTGATATCTATGCATAACAGAAATTTAAAGCACAGAGAAACATCTAGAGCAAAGCACATGTGGGGTGTACATTGGACAAATACAGGGAAATCAACAATATTGTACTTGCAATGAACTCTTCACAGGTTTGCTGCCGGATAGCGTTTGTGAACGACGAGCTTTCGGCGACCAACTCCGTCGCCATCTTCGGGTCTGATGTCAGACCCGAAGATGGCGACGGAGTTGGTCGCCGAAAGCTCGTCGTTCACAAACGCTATCCGGCAGCAAACCTGGTAAGAGTTCATTGCATCGAAACGCCGGGAAAGTCTTCATTCGCACAATATTGTACTTTTCAGATGATTTAGGGTTGAAATCATATATGTGTATCAAATTACTTATTTTTAGAGTTATGGGAAGTGCAGTGAAATTATGATGAAATATTGTAAACAGTTAAAAATATTAGGTTTCCCTTCCAAACTAAGGAGAGGAAGGAAGCAAAATTTAATAAATTAATCACATTACAGATCTGGTCCCTTTACTATATATCTCACCTCCTATGCATGATTAAGATTTATAACAAAATATTGTAAAGTCTGTTTCTATTTATGCATTCATTGTGACCCTCTTGCCCTCATTTATTGTGATAGGTTGAATTTGCCTAGCCTTCACGTTGATCATATAAACAGCAATTTCACTGTCACTATTACCATGGTTAAAAAATGTTCCAGAACATTAACTAATTTTAACTGTTATTGAGAATGAATTGTACTAGCAGCAAGGTGAAATTCCTTTATTAAATACTTCATTTTTGAGAAAAACTTGCTTTTTTTAAATAGTAATTAGTATTGTAAGTAATAAAAATGTTATCCTTTTCACAATTTTGGAAACAGAAAATGAAGTGTCATTTGTTTGTTTATCAGTGAACGAGTAACCTATTATATGGTCTACAAACATTTATTAGGCTCTTTCATAATTACAGTATAAAAGCCGTTTGTATAATAGTGATATGAGTTTTTACTGTCACTTGAATATAGGTGATGTGGTAATCATAGCGTTCATTACAATATCTCCAGTTTTTATAAGAACATTTCTGACATTGGATTCCTGTTCTAATTATTGGATAATTGTCCATGAATCAGTAATAAGGTCTTTACAGATTGTTTAATGCATTTGTTGTGATGTTAATTCTCCTTCTGCTGATGTAGATATTGTTGTTTAATCTTTTTTTTTTTTTTTTTAGCTCCCTATATATTCTTTTTGTTTACCTTCTCCTTTTCTCATAGCATATAAATTTTCACAATTTTCATTTTGTATATGTACTATACAGTTCTGTTTCCATGAGCTAATTTCACTTTTGAGTTACTAAGTATTCATTATAAATAGAAAAGTATAGTAAAAGAAAATCTTCCATTTACCAGAGATAAAAACAGGAGGGCAACAATAAACACAAAAGCATGAACACATTTTACAATATTTTGGTATGTTATCTTATTCAAGCAAAGAAATGAGACACATGGCAATAGGATCAGATAAGAACACATCTTATCTTACCACATCATGACTATTTATTTTGTAGCACAAATTGTTATTTGGGTTCATGCCTAGTAAGTTTAGATTTTTCAGGCAATATTCTTATTAATTCACCAGATTCAACATCCAGCAGGCAGTGGATAATTGTTTGAAATTCATATTAATTTACTAACCGATTTTTGAGTGAGAAAATTGTTTGTAGTAGGCTTGTAGAAATGGAGGCAGAAATGCATTAATGACCATTAAATAAAAAAGAAAATTGTAGCAAACCAAATAGAGACAGAGAAAGGAGTCATCATTTACCACAAGTAACAGCAGGAGCTTGAAAAATCACAAAAAAATATATAAATTTTGGCGAGTGGATTCATATTTCTTGAGTCCACGCACTATAGCGGTCATTTCTGATAAGTGTAGTTTTCTCCATTATTTCTCCACTTATTTTTTGCAGTATTTGTTGTACAAGATAGAACTTTACAGTCTTAAAAACTTTAAGAACAGTCTACCCCATAAAATATTTTGAGATATTGTAACACACAGTAGCAGCATTTCATTGTTACAGTATATATGTTTGATATGAAAACTGTATTTTGCTTGCACAATGGTTTAAACTGCTAAAACAGAATTATGATAGTATGCTACTAATTGCGTTTATCATTAGTTTTGATGCCAGTGCTTTGGTTTTTGTTAATCTTTCCAAGATATTGTTGGTTGTCATTTATAAAAGTACTGAATAATTACTGATTACCCCATGAGTAGTAAAACACCTTGAATTAAATTGCAGGCACTATCAGCTTACCTGCAGAGATCAAGTGAGGAAGAGCTGTCAAGATTCACAAAGTTACGTGGTTACCAACTTCTGGCTTGCCAATTGGCTCAGTGGCCAGCTTCTCGTGAACTGGCTGAGGCAGTAGTGACTTTAGGCACACGCTGTCCTCTGCCACTGGAGGAGCAGGCTGGTGCATTAGAGGCAATTGGAGGTACTATACCACCTTCTCAAATCGCTGCTATGCCACCTCTAATGGCATTGTTACCACACTGCTGTGTATCTGACGTAACTCTTGCTCACACGCTGCTGATTTTTCTCAGACAATTTACTATAAAGGTGAGTTCTATAGGTCTGTAACTATGAGGAAAGTAATGCAAATGATATAATGTTGGACTGTGTAACATATCTGATTCCTGATTACCATTCAACTTTCTCATCTAAAATGTTTCAGTTAAGCCTGCTTGGTTAGTGAAATATGAAACAGGGTTCAGATCATTGGAATTATCAGTGGTCTGCTTTCAGTAACTTCAGTCCTAAAACTTGTGGGGTCTGAAAGTATCTCAAGCTATTTAAGTAATTGACTTGGTCAGAAATAATATCACTTATATATTTAATACATAAGTTCTTTATATTAGACTTACTATTTTTATTATTGTATGGCAAAATAGACTCACTGACCAATTACTGTAATACCTCACTCTTAGAAAATTCTACTGACCGCAGTATTTAACAGATAATAATATGTAAATATTTATTCTTATTATTTTATATTCAACATTTTTATAAAAAAATTTGAATTGTGGATTGTTCCTTGATCTCAGTGTTTCCCATATATTGTTCTGTCAAGACACCAATAACTGAATGTACAGCATTTTACAAAATCCTCTGGTAAAACTTATTGCTTGATCTTCAATTTATTTTAGAAGTAACCGATGTTTGCATTATTTAAAAGCATCTTTTTTTCTTTCACACATATTGCAGATAATGCAACAGTCAGCAACAGTGCGACCTATGCTAGATATTGGTGTGGTAGAGTGCCTTTGTCGGTGCTTGCAAGCTGTGCCACAGCTCCATTTGTTACCCTCTGAACGGAGGTCTTCCCGCTCAGGCTACGATACATCTGACCCAGAGCTGCTGGTGAGTGACATCCATCTCCTGTTGGGAACCATCATCAGCCACTCAATCCTGCTACCAGGACACCAGAACTCAACACAGGTATGCTTGTATTATCAGTTATTGATCTTTCTAATTTTCTAATGATAATTTTTTCATTGCCAGATAGAAAACTAGTGAGATCTCATTCAAAGTAAATATAATATTTTAACTGACCCTAAATCCACTGATAATACACTAACACTGATTATACACTAACACTGATAATAAACTATCATTTAGGGCCATATGATGAGAAGAGAATTAAAAGCTGTGTATGCGGGCATGATATATTTGATAATCCACATTTGTTTTAAATAAATCTTCAAACAGTTATAGTGTTCAACTGGTGTCACAGTCATACCAAAACTGAGCATGATGGATGATCAGTAACATTCTGGCTTCACATTCGAGAGGGCGTGGCTTTGAATATCCTTCTGGCCATCCAGATTTTGGTCTTCTGTAGTTTTCCCAGATCACTCCAGGTGAATGCCAGGATCATTCATTCAAAAGGTCATTGCCGAATTTCTTCCAATTCTTTGTCCCCAGTTTCCCGGCTTAATGACCTTATCGTTGACAAGGTGTAAAACCTAAAAAAGTTATGCCCAATACCACAAAAAATATAAACTGCCACCTTAACAACCATATGTTTTTTATGTTGTATGCATTTTGACTGATAGATTCATTATCTTCATAACATTTTTCAACTTTCCACAGGGTTCAATTTTACTGTAAAGAATAATAGTTTCTGTGTACCAGCCAGTTTGTTGTTGGTTGAATATGGGAACTACAGTTTTGCAATCTTGCTGAGTATTCTGTGCTCTGTTTGCTAATTTTAGAGTTTATATTTGTAAAATGTGTAAAATTCATTATATGGAATTGTGACAGTACTTCGGTTGTTATGAGTACTGTGTGACACTGTGTATTGTTTGTATATTGAAAAAAGCAAGAGGATAAAATGCAGTACTAGTCTGTTCAGGCCTGCTCTTCTGATTTCCAGTTCTAACATTTCAGTCCTACAGATTAATCACTATTAACATTGGTGTAAACCATTCCTACTCTAAACACTTTACGTGAAGCAGTTTACATTCTAACAGTTTTATTTTTTTTATGTTCTTTATACACAGCCTGCTGGGCAGGTCATGTTGTTGAAAATTCCCTACCCCACCAGGGCTGAAACCAGGTAACCCTGTAGCAGGCAAGGGATAATGACATGGTTCCACTACAGCCTGAGCCAACGGATTGGGCTAAAGAGAAAATAATTATTGTGTGCTTACTTGCATGAATAATTCTTAATTCTTCTAACAACTTCTGTTGATTTTTCTTTAATTTCATAAAAAAAAAATTAGAATTGTTAAAGTTGAACAAATTTATTTCTATCCATGAATGTTACCTTTTTACTATTGGCTATCTAATGTTCATCATTATGTCACAATTCACAAGTTTTGTCAATAAATATGCTGCATATCTCAAACTGTAATTGCATTACTTGTACAGATCTCTGATGTAGAAGCAGGAAGATATTTTGATTTAATTGAATGCATTAAGGACTTAACATACTAAACAGTTCTTATTTGTGCCTTTGTGGTCAATTATTCTTATGATTTGCTTATTAACTTAGTTAACAGGTGGTGTTAATATTTAACCGTATTAACTTCTTCATTTGATTTTTTATTTTTATTATGAGTGGCCACAGATATATTAGTTGTGTTACAGGTACTCTCAGATATGTTATATCAGCTGGGCTACATGTGGGAGCATACTGGGGGGAGACTCTGTCGTGATGCTCAATTCTCTGTGCTGGAGTCAGCTCTTGATGTCTTGGTGGAGAGACTTGGGCTTATAAGACCAAGGACTGCTATTGTTTTACTGGGAGGACATATGCTGCAATCAGGTATTTTGTTGTATCACATATATGAAGTTCATTGCTTATTACAAGTATAACTCTTTCCGAATTTTTTTTCTCCAGTTTTGCTGTTGCAAGAATTTTATTTTATAATGTGCAACAGATATACGTAATAGATTGTGGATTTTTCAATTCATATTTGGTGTCAAAAAAGCCAGTATGATGTCTTTTTGTAACAGATAGTTTGAACAGAACGATTGCAAAATAGAAGTTCAAATTATAAAAACTGCAACTAGGTATTTCATCATTCTCAGTATGTATATTGAAAATGAGGAAGAATAGGAAAAATAAACCCCATCACTTGCCACAGATGAAGGAAGGAGGGCTATGATAACACACAAACGCTAACACACTTTATAGTATTTCAATACAAAAACATAACCATATATGCATGTTAAATGCATCAGATATATTTGCACAGAGGCTCACCACATGCACCTTGTGGTGAGTTTGAATGCTTAAGGTGTTATACCAATATATTGTTAAGTGATGTGTTAGTGTTTGTGTGTTTGTTGTGGCCCTCCTGCCTTAATCTGAAGTGAGTGATAGATTTAATAGAATTTACTTTTCATATATACATTCTGGATAATGGAAACAAAGAAACTGCCGTGAGGCACTGAAAATAAGATAGGCTAGGGAAAAATAAATAGATACCTGTTACTTACCACAGATGAAGGCAGGAGGGCGAGACGAACACATAAAAACACAAAAACATAAACTAATTGCACAATATTTCGACATGAGTCTTAATCATGTGAGAAGCGAGACATATGGCAGGGGGAAAGATATGGTCACATCCCAACCCACCACATGAGTGTGGGATGTGACCACATCTTTCCCCGTGTCATATGTCTTGCCTCTCACATGATTAAGACTCATGTCAAAATATTGTGCAATTTGTTTATGTTTTTGTGTTTTTACGTGTTCGTCTCGCCCTCCTGCCTTCATCTGTGGTAAGTGACGGGTATCTCTTTATTTTTCCCTATCCTATCTTATTTTTTATATATACCTATATATTTCATTTCCTAACTGTATTTTCATATATATATTTACCTTAAGAGCATTTTATTTTATGCTCTTCCGGAAAATGACAGACTTACCTGGCTCTTTAGTGAAAAGTTTCACAACAATATGCATAAATAGAATGTGTCATTTGTTGGTGCCCCTCCCCCCCCCCCCTCCAAAAAAATTAAAGGTTTACTGTGAAAATCAATGAGTGACAGCACAGGGAAAACTGTTTTGGTGTCATTTATTAATAATTTTGTTATTTTATACATTTTTTGCTTTCTTTAATTCCTTTTATTTCAGATAAGAGGACTGAAAATTCGTTCATTTGCAGCTTGTGATTTATGTTAAGGACAATATTATATTTATGTGGATGATCATATCACTTACTGGCTGGTTACTGTGGTAATTTCTACAAACAAATCTAGCTGCATGCCCTCCAACTCCTTTTATCTGATAACTAAAATGTGGGTCCCATACTACACCACTGCATTCAAACAGTTGTCTGACCAAAGTTTTATAACCCAATCCCTCACTTCTGTTCTACATCTGCTCATAACTTTCTCTAAGAAATGAAGGATTTTGTAACCTTTTTCTAACATCTTCCCAATGTATCATATCCAGTTTATCATCAAATATTATGTTACACTTCAGCAACCAATTCTGTCCCCACCTTATAATCATAAACAACCTTTGTTTATATTTTTATTTATTTTTTATCTGTGTACCAAATAAGCTGACTCTTCTTGACATTTAACTTCAAACCTTGTTGACCTACCTGGTTACATATTCTGTCAGTCACCCTGCAACTCTTCAGTCTTGTCACATCTTGATCCTATTATATACCATAATATTGCATCTAAATTCTAATTGTTAATCAACAACACAAGCATTCATTAGATGAAGAAAAACAGTGGTTCCAATATAATATCCTGTCGCCCCCCATATTCATTTCCATCTCTTTTGATATTGCGTTTCCTATTCTAATGCTTCAGTTTCTACCTTTTAAGGATTCCTCTACCCAGAAAGCCACTCCATTCCAACAGTTTTCAACTTATTTAATACCATTATGGCTGTTAAATGCCTTATAAATATCTAGATATTTTGCATGTAGCTGACAAATTGAGATTCTAATGTATATCCTTGCCTAAAGCCATGTTGTTGATTTGCAAACCAGTTTCTTGTACGTCTTGTTAGTTCATGTGAAGCCTGCATAACACAAGAGTTAACAGACTATTTATGTCCAATGAAAGACTTATATTTTAAGGACTTAGGTTATATAAACTAATAACCTTCAAAGTTATAAATAAAATAACAACATGTAGAAAACACTCTCGGGATTCTAGCCGCGTCAAATAAAAGTCGACTGGCGACGTTTCGAGAGCCGGCACTGCTCCCATTGTCAAGCCCTGCTTACCTAACTAAAACTGCCTAGCGGTAGCCTCTATATAGGGCTGCCGGACGGGAGAGGAGGGGAACTCGCGCGGAGGGCGGGTCTGCTTGGTGACGTCATGTTCCGGTTGTTGTTATGCCCAAATATGGTCCGCTCCCTTGTGTTTCGTAATTGCCTAATAACTGGCCTCCATGTTTGACTTATGTTAAGTCCTTGATCCGATTTATCACATTGTTATTAACTCTGATTTCAATCGCCTCTTTCACGACACTATCCCAAAAGTTATTAGCATGGCAGAGGCGTGTCGTCTTGTCAAAGCACGGCTTATGACAGTTTTCAAGGGCGTGCTCTACTATAGCCGATTTTTCTTTCTGCCCCAACTTAAAGTATCTTATATGCTCTTTGCGCCTTTCATCGATCGTTCTCAAAGTCTGTCCTATATAGGAAGAGCCACACTCACAAGGAATTTTATACACTCCAGGGGCCCGGAGATTTATAGAATCTTTCGGGGTTCCTAATAACTGACTTTTATTTGACGCGGCTAGAATCCCGAGAGTGTTTTCTACAGTGCTGCCGCCGCGAAAACGTTCACAGTTATTTAAAATAACAACATGTTCCTCATTGTTATTTTATAAAACATGGAATTCCACAAGGCTCTGTCTTAGGTCCCCTCCTCTTTCTGTTATACATCAATGACCTTCCTGGAAATTTATCCGACATAGTTAAGAGTGTTTTATTTGCAGATGACACTAACCTGACTGTGCGTAAAACACCAAACAGTACTATAGAATTTAATGTAAATGAAGTACTTAGAGTAGTAGCAAATTGGTTTAAGGCAAATTCATTAAATTTAAATTTTGAAAAAACACATTATATTAGGTTTAAAACAAAAAACTATGCACAGCCAGATATATGTATAAACTATAAAAACAACACAATCTTAGAAACAGAGAGTATAAAATTTCTTGGTGTTAAAATAGATCAGAAACTCTGTTGGCATGATCATATCACTACACTACTGACAAAGTTAAGTAGTGCCACCTTCGCAATACGAACACTTTCTCTAACAGCAGATCTAGAATTAATGAAACAGGTGTACTCCTCATATTTTCATTCAGTAATGTCATATGGCATAATTTTTTGGGGAAACTCTTCACAAAGTAAAAAAGTTTTCATAGCACAGAAAAGAGCTATTAGGTTTCTGTGTAGGGTAAAACCAAGAACTTCTTGCAGACAACTCTTTAAGAAACTCAATATTCTTACAATGTATTCTCAGTATATATATTCTCTCATGAGCTTTGTCATAGAAAATTTTAACCTGTTTACACCTAATTCACAGGTACACAGTTTCAATACAAGAAACAGAAATAACTTGCATAAAACACAAACATCTCTGTCATTAGTACAAAGAGGAGTTAATTATTCTGGGATACATCTGTTTAATAAACTACCTAATCGTATAAAACAGCTTTCAGATAATAAAGATGTATTTAAACAAAAACTTAGAGATTATCTTATTGGCAACTCCTTCTACTCCATTCAAGAATTTGAAGAAAATAATTAATTGTACTCATTATGACATTTGCAAAACTCAGTTGCAAAAATGTATGTTTATTATTATTTCTTGTATTTGTAAAATATGTATATATATATATATATATACTATGATATGACTCATATTATGTGTATATGTATCAACAATGACATGTTTCACATCCCAGAGGTACTTCCTCAGCAGGGATCCATGGAACAAGATTGATAAATAAATAAATATATTCAATGTCGTGACTTTAACAAAGTCTCATGTAGAACATAGTAAAGTCATAATGTCAATAATAATATTCCATTTATGCTAATTAAGAATTTGTAGGATTGGCACAAATAAAATTAACATTCAAAAACATGAGGCTAGCAAAAATGTTGGAATGACACACTTACATAAAATTGAGTTATGGTTTGACACCAGTATAAATATTTAAAAGTTATTGAAATGTTGAAAAGCTGATACTACGTAAATTTCCATTATATATTGGCACTGATTACAGTTTGAGGAAGTAGTCAATGTTCACAGGATAATAAATGAAGGTATATATGAACATATACCAAAAAATTAATTGTAGTTTCTTTTCACTGACTGTAGTGACAGTTATTGATTTTTTTTTTCAGGTTTGTCAAACAGTTACAAAGAAATCGACACTCTGTCTTTGTCAACTAATAGCACCAGTAGCGGATTCTCACTGTCTCTTTTGAGAGACGTTGGACGCAATGACCTTGCGGACCGTTTTCGGACTGTTGTCAGTCGTGCAATAGAAATCATTTCATCTGCAGGTTAGTTACTGCTTCCATCTGGTTTTTTTCTGTTCTGTAAGGTAGGTACCTCTCTAATATTGAGTGTTATTATTTTCATCTTGAGAATTGAAGCCTCAAAATAACAAACATGTCATTTTTTTTAACTTTGTTTCATTACTGGAATAGAAGGAAATAAAAGATGTTGGATAGGAAAATAAAAGTAAATGTTACCACCTCTTACCACAGATTATTGCAGGGTGATGTCGACCAAAAAACAAAAAAAGTTTTTCATATTTTCCATGTTTTGTTATCAACCAATTGTGACAGAACATAAACATTTTATAAGAAAATTATATTTTTGTCCCTTGAGTGTAGACAAAAATCGATATATTTATTCTTAAAGAAAAGAAGTGTAGGTTGCTATGGAGATGAGAAATAAAGAAAGACTTAGAGGCTAACGACATTGGTTGCTTTTAAAACATTCATTGCTGAAGGGCTTTGCATCTTCGGATACTACAAAAGTTCAATGTAGTTCCTAAAGGAATACGAATTTTATATAATAAACTGAAAACTGTTGAAAACAAAAGTTCACAAATAATTCAAGTATAAGTTGGACCGAATCGCAATGGTCACACAATAAAATTACAAAAATGAAAATTTGACAATGTGGCAGTTTGGCAAAATGAAAGCAGGCAACCATATGGAAACTAAACCAACTACTTTCAAATGTTGCAGATAGGAGGGCAAAACAAACTTAAGAAATATAAGTACACACCGTTCGAACTTGCCTTCTGTTGTATTTCCTCTGTTGCATGTGCAAAGGATCACCTCAGATATTGTTCAGTTGTGTTCATCTTCTCTCTCTCTCCCTCCCCCCCTCCCTCTTTCTCTCTGTGTGTGTGTGTGTGGTTTTCCTCTATCTCCAACTTCACTATGTGGTGTGTATAATTTTCCTATCATTAACTACTGTCAACTTTAAGACTCCTGAGATATTTCATAAATTTCATCATCATCATCGCAGTTCAATCATTAAATGATATGGCCTGTTAGAGCTACAAGTTCAGGTAAAGCTTGAACATTCTTCTCCATGTCGAATGATCTTGGGTGATTCTCTGTGAGTTAACTAACAACCCTGCATATGTCCTTGTCCAATCTGTCTGGTGGTCTTCCTTTGGTCTCTGGTGATCTCTTGGGCTCCACTCTAACACCATTTCTGTGTTTCCTACGAGCAACATGGCCGACCCACTGCCACTTCAAGGATGCTGTTTTCTCCAAGATCTCCGAGGCCCCTATGACTGATCTGATGGAGGTTGCTCTTGTCTTGTCTTGTCTTGTAAATTTACTCTTGTAAATTTTTTTGTTAGAAAATGTACAATAATCAGCATTGACACCTGTTATCAAGATTATGGTAAGCTCTGAACAAAGCAAAATACATAATGTCATTGCTATTTCACAGATAATTTTCTTCAGTATGAGAATTTAGATTTTTTGCAGATTATAATTGTTTGATGTACATACCTTTTAAAGCAGAACCTGAAGGTAAATAGCTGTTATTAAATAAGAAGTTCTTACTAAATATGTTTGTCTGTATTGAAATATTTTTAAT
Source organism: Vandiemenella viatica (assembly GCA_031002005.1). NCBI lineage: Eukaryota > Metazoa > Arthropoda > Insecta > Orthoptera > Morabidae > Vandiemenella > Vandiemenella viatica. Next base: position 199,976,824 of record CM061919.1, on the reverse strand, counting down.
AATATTATTATGGCATTCAGTCCATGGTCAGTTACTTTCACATCATATTTATTTGTGTTAAACATTAATCTCACATTTGATACAAGTGTTTTTGTTTGTTTCATCCAACAGAGGTGTGGCATATGCCAAGTGAAACAGAACAAACATTTTGCCGGCGACTTCTGTCACTGATGTTACCACTGACAGTGGAGCGAGGTGTGCCTGCAGCAGTGCGTGATGCATCACGCTCACAGTGTTCTCAACTTATCTGCTGGCTACTGGCCCCCTGGCAGATGGGTCGTGTGAGGGCATTTGCAGTGCGTGCTCTTCTGTGTCAGGAAGCTTCTAATGCCAGAGAGGTTTGCTAACATTTACATCATTCTAGATCATTGAAATCAAAATTTTTCATATTATCTTATATTTCCATTTGTTTATGGAAGTTTAAAGCTTTGCCTAATGGGGGAAGGTCTGCAAACTAGCCTTGATTCTTCCTTTCTTGGAAAAACTTGTAATTCTACAATAATAAATACACTTACTTTAATTAACTGATACCTGAGGTAAATGATGACACAAAGTTTCAAATACATGACAAACATGAAGAATTATAAATGATTTTGTTGTTTTCGCAGCCGTAATCTTTATATATAAAGATGAATGTATGTTTGTTTGTGTGTTTGTTTGTTAGTTTGTTTGTTCTTCATACAAATCCACAGTTTTCATCCGATCTCAATGAAACTTTGCACACTTATTCTTTGAAACAAGGAGAAAAATACTGTCTACATTTGGTTGAAAAATTATCTGTATAAATAACACATGTTGTCTCATCACTTCGAAATACGGCAATAGACAGACACGTTGAATATGGACGTCTCCGTGCCGTGTTTTCGTGTAGTGGAGTGCCAGCTCAGTGGCTAAAGTGCTTGCTTACGAACGTCGTGGTCTCCGGTTCAAATCTCCGTTGAGGCTAAGATTTTTAAAAATTGTTTTTGATCGTAAGAGTCACGGTTGGGCCGTCGGTTATTTGGATTGAATTTTAAACTGTAGATTTCACAAAGGTAGGGGTGCAACCTGAGGCAATTCGTAGGTAGTCTTGCAATACAGTAGATGTACACTTTTTTACGTTATATTGATCCATCAGGGGTGATTCGTAGTCAGTGTGTGTGTAATCTGTAGTAGGAACACAGGATATTTTTTCCAGTATGATTAACAGTTTTAGTCATGAAATTTTGAGATCATATCGAATAGTGACAGAAATATGTTGGAAATTGATTCTCTTCAAGAGGCAGGTTATATGGTAGAATGATATAGTGATAGCTTTCCTGTCATATTATGCCGACTCGATATTGTTTGTGACCAATCCTTGGTTACCAACAACTTTCTATATTTAATTCTGGCAAAAAAAATTCTTAATCCACACGTACGAAGTCGCGGGTACGAGGCTAGTATTAATATAATATAATTGCTTGCTGGGATTAATGTAACGGATAGCGTTGTGGCCTTACATTCGTGAGGACGGCGGTTCGAATCCCCGTCCGGGCATCCAGATTTGGGTTTTCCATGGTTTCCCAAATCACTCCAGGCAAATGGAAAGGCCATGGCCGAATTCCTTCCCATTCCTTGCCCCCATCCTTTCCCGTCTCTAAAGCAGAGACATAAAGCAGCTAAAAAAAATGGGATTAATGCTGCATTCAAACACTCCTGCTTCTTCTTCCCGACATTTCGACCAGGGCTTAGGTCTTCATCAGGGTTCATCTGCCAAATCTGCTACAGATTGTGGTCTGTTGGAGACTGACGTTGCTGGTTGTTTATGAATTTGTAATGTCGATTGTGTAACAATATCGATTATCCAGCGATATGCTTTTTAGATTTAATATCTGTGAGTCCAGAGTTAATTATTTATCTAAAAAACATTTTCAAGCCTGGCTAAGACCATAAACACCATCCTTGTTGACGTTGTTAGACTGTTTGAATATTTCAATAGCGTCTCTTACTTTTTTTTTTTGAGAAAATCTTCGGTTTTAGCTAGCGCTCTCATGTGGTCCCACAGAATTTCATGTCCTTCTTCCATCTGGTGTTCAGCAATAGCTGATTTCGTGGTATGCCTCAGATGGGTGTGAATCATATGTTCACGTATGCTTATGGCTACGGCTCATTCGGTTTCGCCTATATATACCTTTCCGCAAGTACAGGGTACTTTATAAATTCCACTGCTTTGTATATGAGACCTTCGATCTTTGACCATTCACAATTTTTCGTTCACTTTGTTTCCACTTCTAAATATGGGTAGAATATTAGATTTCATTAAAATTCTTCCAATTTTTTCAGAGACACCTTTCACGTATGGCAGTACGGCTTTTTGTTTCTGGTCTTCACAGATTTTCTTCTGCTTAGTTATCATTGCCTTTATTATCATATTAGACCCATAGCCGTTCCTGCCATATGTGAAAGGTGTCTCCGAAAAAATTGGAAGAATTTTAATGAAATCTAATATTCTGCTCGTATTTAGAAGTGGAAATAAAGTGAAAGAAAAACTGCGAACAATCAAAGGTCTCCTTTACAAAGCAGTGGAATTTATGAAGTACCCTGTAATTGCAAATAGGTATATATAGCCGTGAGGATACGTGAACATATGAGTCACACCCGTCTGAGGCATCCCACGAAATCAGCTATTGCTGAACACCAGATGGAAGAAGAACATGAAATACTGTGGGAACATACAAGAGTACTAGCTAAAACCGAAGGTTTTCTCCAAAGAAAAGTAAGAGAGTCTATTGAAATATTCAAACAGCCTAACAACCCAACAAGGATGGTGGTTATGGTCTTAGCCAGGCTTGGAAACGTGTTTTAGATAAATAATTAACTCTGGACTCACAGATATTAAATCTTAAAAAGCATATCGCTGGATAATCGATATTGTTAAACAATCGACAGTACAAATTCGTAAACAACCAGCAACGCCAGTCTCCAACAGATCACAATCTGTAGTAGATTCGGCAGACGGCCCCTGATGAAGACCTAAGTCCTGGTTGAAATGTTGGGAAGAAGAAGCAGGAGTGTTTTAACGCAGCATTAAACCCCGTAAACAATTATATTATATTAAACATGAAGAATACCAAAAAATTTGGAAAATTTGGGATAAAAGTCTATGTTTTTGGTGGGAGGTAGAGAGTAGGGAGCAATTTATTGTTGAGTGAGTGTTATTTTATTGTAAATAATAATTAATTGATTATTATGGGGTACATCCAATTTTTCTACTTTCTTTCTTTTGCATTTCATAAATTTTCAATGTTTAAGATAACTTTTTCAGCACATGCTTTGATAATTAATACATCTCTGACATCATTAACTACACGCAAAAAAATTTTCCAATCGCCTTATGCCTGAAATTGAGTTATAGTTCTTAATTATGAATCTCTGTTCCTCTCCCCATACCTTCCATTTTTATCCAGTCATAATCACCAGCATGTGTCATATCTTTTTTAGAATGTTTCCCTAACAGTCTACTTTGTCATATCAATCAGTGATTGTTTTGTTACTCGCGAAATGTAACAGTCTTCCGTTCTACCCCCTGTATCTCCTGTATTTTATTGTCAGTCATTGTCCTGGCCAAGTTATTGAATCATAATTGCCTTATAAGTCTGATATATCCCCTCAATAACCTTTGCAGTATATGCAGGACTTTAAACCCTTTCCCTACCACTTGCCCAGTGTGCCTTGTCCAACTGATTTTGTTACAAAATGATATTCCAAGAGAATTACATTTCATGTCTTCAGTAAGCATTTGTCCTCCATATTTTAATCAGATAAAATCTTTTTTATTATTATTATTTATGTAAAATGCATTGCAGTAAGTACAGACACAAAATTTACATTAACTTTTTAAAAGTTATTGTTTTAAAATTCGAATTTTATGAGCAAAATAAACAGAAGAAGAACCAATTTATGCACTTGCCCCCACAAAATGGGGTAAGAGTGTATGTGATCTTTTTTTTAGAAATAATTTTATTCGAGAACCGCATAGGGGTAACTGTGAAAAGTCTATTTAGTCATGATTTTTTTGGTCTTTGGATAGCTTGAAATGGGGGGAAAAATCACTCAGTTACATACTTTTTCCTGTGACAGATCAAAAAATGTGAATAAAAGGGAAAAAAAACATAAACAGAAAATAATTAACAACTGAAAAACCTTCTTTACTGACAGAAACCTATACTTAAAACATTAAAAATAAGAAACAAAGTTAGAGTTTCAACAGACATCCTTGTTACATTTAAATTTATCATTTTCCGTTTTTCTAGAGTAGTTTCTCACCACTTTGTGAAGGGAATGTCAAGTGGGAAAAATGAAATAAAATTCTGACACAGTAAGCAGCCTCCATCGAACCCCCCAGATGATAGTAAAACTTCATCGCAACAGAAGCCTCAGGTTGACCGGTCTCACTATAGTGCAACTACTAAGAAATGTCTATTATTTCATGTCACGCACATCCATACCCTATCACTTCTGCCGGATAAATGGTAAAAATCGTGGCCGCCACTCGGTCTTGAATAGAATTCTCGAGTTATTATGCAATATCAACCTTTGATCGGACCTAGCTAAACCTTATTTTATTTATGATTGTCTTGAAATTGTTATATATGTTAGAAGGAAACTTGTCATAACATGAAATGACATTTAAATGATGCTCTAAGTGTAATGGTTTCTGAGAGTTATAAAAACCTTGGATTTATCTTTATTCCTAAAGTTTTTAAACCTGTGAGCTGTTCTATTCTCAGATTAATCTATAGAAAATCCTTTAGCTTTTTGACATAATACAACAGGATTCTAATAGTATTTAATAATAAAAACCCAATTTTGCTGCTATTACGTATTTTCCTCCAAACTTTTTTAGTAAGTATTTCCAAAACTATTGGTCCTATTAACCTGAAACTAGTGTTAAACTATTTCAAAATTAATTTACTATCTATTTGTGGTGTTATTCAAATGTTACTTTATCTCCTTCGTATCACTCTCATTGTGAAATTAGTATTTGTTGTTTAATAATATGCCATTACAACTGTTGGATATTGTTTTTATTTTCCGGACACGTTTCGTCTCTCGCCGATGTATCTTCAGTGTACAGTTTTGCTGTAATATGTGATTTGTTATTGACTTTTGAATATAATGATTTTTAGATTTACCAAAATTATTCTTATATAGGAAGCATAATATTACTTATACAGGGTGGTCAGAAATTCACTCATCGGCGGGTAAGGGCAGTGATCGGGACGTTGCACTAACGAAATAAATACAAAAAAAATCTAGTAAAAGTCGTACCGTTTTTGAGTTATATGCAGCTTAAGTTGGCCAATAAGAGCACTGCGCGGGCGAATTCAAACAGCCTTCCACAGGCGGTGTTGCCAAGCGTACTCGAGGCATGGGACTGCCAAAGAAAACGAAAAGAAAAACACTCATCAGAAGTGGGGATCGAACCCGCAACCTACCGATTGAGAGTTTGCCGTCTTACCGACTACGCTGCCATGGCACCAGAATTTCCTTGTTTTTAGAAGCCACTAGGGCGGACTGTTTGATCGTAATCGGAATTGATCAGTAATCCGCGACATTTTTTGGGAAGTCGGTGGTGGGGCTAAAGGATTATTTTTTTATGGGAATTGTTTTTTAATTAGTTGATCCGCTTGCTAGATTAATCTTTAATTTTTGTACAAAAATCGTTCAGTTATTGGCAAAAAAAAAAAAAAAAATCTGCAAACTTAATTTATTCGTTGCAAAGAAGCTTCTTTTATTCCGTGTAGTCGTATTTCACTAGATTTCAATCACAACATTTTTATTGATTAATGTGAATATCCTTGCTACTATTTTGCAACAATAAAACGAAAAACAATAAACTTTTGAAAAAAGAAGAATAAACCCGTTCTATCGTTTGTAACGTAACTTTCTCTGCTGCAAAAAGTCTGTTCTTATACAAACAAGTTGTAAACATTTTGGTAACGTGTATCAACTCGCTAACGCGTGGCAAGCCGCAAAAGGTAAACAAGCTGTTACTCATTGAAAGCCCTTTTGTCACTGATACAATACAAAATTACTGTACAGTAGTTTCATTTCCAACTTGACGTTATCAGTCGCAACAATGAAACCCAACACGGATTTACTTACAGTAAGCGTCAACCCGCGACACTAACCGTAAAATAAATAATCTCTGAAAAATCTTGTTTTTTAGTAAAAATGTATCCCAATAAACAACAATAACAAAAAATACAGTTCCTTACATTTTACAGCAACTGCTCAAAATGTCCTCCCTCAATTGCAATACCGGCACGACAACGCTGAGTTACTGAATTTGCGAGTCTTCCAAAATTGTAACTTTCTCTAATTTCATCAAAAGCTAGAATTATCATAGCCAAAAGTTCTTCCTCTGTTTCTACTTCAGTCTCATAAACAATGGCCTTTACAGCTCCCCAGAGATAAAAATCCAATGGGTGACCGAGCTGGCCAGTGATGTGGGCCTCCTCTACCAATCCACCTGTTAGGATACAATGCATCTAAGTTTTGACGTACCGGTACTGCAAAATGCAGCGGTGTGCCGTCACGTTGAAACCACATGTAATTACGAATTGCCAAAGGAATGTCTCCTAAGTACAACAGAAGGACGTTTTCATGAAATGCTAAATAAGAAGCACCATTTAAACGTTGCGGAAGTAGAACAGGGCCTAGTATAAACTCGCCCAAAATACCCGCCCAAATGTTAACACTAAATTTGTGTTTGTATGTCTTGACAAAAATTGCATGCGGATTTTCGACATCCCAGATGTGGCTGTTTCGGCTTTTAAAACACTTCTCCCTGGTAAAGCACGCCTCATCTGTCCACAGCACCTTCCTTTCAAAGTTTGGATAATCGTTACATTGCTGCAGGTACCACTGTGAAAACTGCACTTGAAGTGGAAAATCGTCTTCCTCCAAATCTTGGACCTTTTGAAAGTGAAAGGGATGTAATCCTTCATTGTGAAGGATGTCCAAAATCGTGGCATGTGAGGCCTGGTAATTAAAAAACAACAAAAATGACCCTATTGAAAGCCTGCATTTAAACGGAGAATTTGAGGGATCACTTAGACTGGACGTACCTGCAATGCGTGGGCAATGACCCTAGAGCTTGTCCTTGGATTATCATCAATCATTTCCAGGACATTGTCTTCAAATCCTACACTCCACCTTAACCGATTTCGTCCGGCGTCGGGCCTGTGGACAACAATACTTCCCGTCTCCCACAACCTTCTGTCAACCAACACAAAAGTGTTGGCCGATGGAATCACACGGTTAGGAAATCGAGTTGTGTAAATCTTAACTGCTTCAGCCCTGTTTTGTCTAGCAGCGCCATACGCCAAATGCATATCTGCATACTCTTCAAACGAAAATTGATGACGTTGCATAATGACAGTGTCTTTATCGGTAAGTTGCGTTCGACTGCGAGACTTCTTCTTGCATGGTCCTTTAGCCCCACCACCGACTTCAAGTAAAATGTCGTGGATTACCGATCAATTCCGATTACAAACAAACATCCGCTCTAGTGGCTTCTAAAAAGAAGGAAATTCTAGTGGCTTGGCACCGTAGTCGGTAAGACGGCAAACTCTGAATCTGAAGATTGTGGGTTCTATCCCCACTTCCGAAGAGAGTTTTTCTTTTCGTTTTCTTTGGCGGTCCCATGCCTCGAGTACGCTTGGCAACACCGCCTGGTGAAGGCTGTTTGAATTCGCCCGTGCAGCGCTCTTATTGGCCAACTTTAGCTGCGTATAACTAAAAAACGGTAAGACTTTTACTAGATTTTTTTGGTATCTATTTCGTTAGTGCAACGTTTCGAACACTGCTCTTACCCGCCGTTGAGTGAATTTCTGACCACCCTGTATTCATATATCAGTTTGATTACTAATATTTATATATCCATTTTGGATTATCATGCAAGAAGTTTTGTTTACATAAGTATACTAGGATAGGTTTTATATTGTAACTTGCATTTTACATTTGCATTTTGAGGTGTGGTCGTTGCTCGCCTGTTGTTGGATGTTTGTATGATTTGAGGTTGTAAAAAGCTAAAATAAAGAACAACATCACCACACTACACCAAGTCAGCAACCAAAGCACAAACACTTCAACAACAGTGACACCTCAAATCACACAAACATCCACCACAACAGTAATATAATACCACGTTGCGTCTCCACCATCCACCACACATGCACATTTAGCTAAAACAAAGCAAAACACACACACACAAATTCAATTACGAAATTCAAACTTGCTGCTCACTACACTACCGATAAAGCACTGTCAAGAAAACGGCAGAACAGCAAAAGCGCACACATTGAGTTTGACAATGTTGTGCATTGAAAAGTTTGCCTCAAAATTGATTGCTAGTCAAGTCACGAGAGCAAACTATACCAAGTGCAATAGTGTAAAAAACAACATGCTGGTTGAGGTTGCAGGCGAGCAATGACCACACCTCAAAATGCAAATGTAAAATGTAAGTTACAATATAAAACCTAGCCTAGTATACTTATGTAAACAAAACTTCTTGCATGATAATCCAAAACGGATATATAAATATTAGTAATCAAACTGATATATGAATATAAGTAATATTATGCTTCCTATATAAGAATAATTTTGGTAAATCTAAAAATTATTATATTCAAAAGTCAATAACAAATCGCATATAACAGCAAAACTGTACACTGAAGATACCTCGACGAGAGGTGAAACGCGTCCGAAAAATAAAAACAATATCCAACAGTTGTAATGGTGTATTATTATACAAATGTTGAGGAACTTTGGTTTAATTTAAAAGAACTAATATGGACCGGTTTAAACAAGTTTGTTCCTAAGAAGTGTATTAAGGTCAGTAATAACTTCCCTTGGTTCAATAGGGAAGTGAAACGTTTGCTCAGGAGGCAAAGGCGTTTACATGCCGCGGTGAAAAATTCAGGGGACTCATCTAATCGTGCTAAATTAGTCCAGTTGCGTGCGGAAGTGCGTAAGGCAATGCGCGATGCGTTTAAAGAATTCCAAGCCAGGAATTTATCCGAAGATCTGATTACTAATCCAAAAAAGTTCTGGTCGTATATCAAAGTAATAAGAGGCTCTCGTAAGGTTATGCCATCGCTGATTAAAGAAAATGGTGAATTATCAGAAACAAGCGTAGAGAAAGCAGAAATTTTGAATGATATATTTAAAAAGGCTTTCACGATAGAAAACTCATAGGAGATACCGATATTTAACAATCGTACCGACAAAATTATGAATGATCTCGTTCTTGATGTCGAGGGAATAACTAAACTGCTTATGAATGTAAAAACCAATAAGGCTCCCGGACCAGACGGTATTCCTACAAGATTCTACTCAAGATACGCAAAGGAAATTGCACCGTATTTGATGAAATTGTATACCGTCTCTCTGGATCAAGGAAAAATACCAGCCGAATGGAAGACCGCTATCGTAACTCCAGTGTTTAAAAATGGGAATGTTAATGATCCTCAGAATTATAGGCCGATCTCGTTAACTTCAATATTTTGCAGGATTTTAGAACATATCATCTATTCGAATGTCATGCGGTTCTTGGATGAAGGTGAGCTTTTAAATCCAAATCAACATGGATTCAGAAAAGGCCGATGCTGCGAAACACAACTTGCACTTCTAATTCACGACTTGTGCCGAATTATAGATGAGCAATCCCAGGTTGATTTGGTTCTATTAGACTTTAAAAAAGCTTTCGACACTGTGCCTCACACTAGGTTACTTAGGAAACTTTGCGGTTACGGCATATATAGACAAATATGCGACTGGGTTGCAGACTTCCTGAAGGGCAGAACACAGTGTGTAGTTCTCGACGGTGAGCGTTCATCACTTACTGAAGTGGGGTCTGGAGTTCCCCAGGGAAGCGTGTTAGGGCCTCTGTTGTTTCTCATATACATCAATGATCTATGCGACATAATAGGGGGAATGAAAAGATTATTTGCCGATGATGCTATAATTTATCGCGAAATCAAAACCCTGGACGACTGCGCTTTGTTACAAGACGATATTACGAAAATAATTGCGTGGTGTAAAGATTGGCAGTTGGAGTTAAACGCTAAAAAGTGCCAAGTCATGCGTGTAAGTAAAAAGGTGACACCATTTAACTATGAATATACGATTAATGACACTGTCCTTAGAACGGTAGATTCCGCTAAATACCTAGGGGTAACAATTCGTAATAATTTGTCGTGGAATGAGCATATTGAGAATGTAATGGGGAAAGCAAATCGTATACTCCGATTTCTAGGTCGTAATTTAAATCAATGCACTCAGGAAGTTAAATCGATTGTATACAAGTCACTAGTACGTCCTCACTTAGAGTATTGTTGTTCTGTATGGGGTCCCCATCAAAAGGGGTTAATGGAGGCTTTAGAGAAGGTCCAAAGAAGAGCCGCCCGATTCGTGACAGGTATATATAGTTGGAGGGAAAGCGTAAGTGCGATGTTGAAGGAGTTAGGTTGGGAAGACCTGGAACACCGAAGACGTTGCTCTCGACGGAAGCTAATTGAAAAATTCACGACAGATGTATTTCGGAATGACAGTCAGCAAATATTGCTACCAGCAACATTCATATCTCGAAATGACCGTGAAAATAAGATAAGAGAAATCAGGGCCAGAACCGATTCATTTCTGTACTCATTTTTCCCACGAGCGATTAGGGAATGGAATAGAAAGGATTTACCGGGCGAGTAAACTTAAAATCCAACAGGAGTAGCTTTCGATAAAGCACTCCAGCCATCCTGATCTGGGTTTTCCATGGTTTTCCCAGATCACTCCACGCGAATGCGGGGATGGTTCCTCACAATAGCCCATGGGCGCCTCCTGCCATATCCCTTATAACCCTTCCAAACCATAACCCTTCTCGATAGGTGCTATGCACCCTCCGCCACACACTTTTAGTGAATCGCGGAGTAATAATAATAATAATAAAAAATAACAAATACTAATTTACCAAGCAACTGTAGAAGAAAATGGCCTGCAATAATCAAATACTCTCATTGTGTTTCATAATTCTCTAACCGTTATTGATTTTCTTCCAACAGCTTGTTTGTGACATCAGTCTTTTGCTCACTGCCACCTTTCTCAAAACCTTAAATTTGACTTTTCATGTTTAAATTTGTCTATGACCAAAAAATAAGTTGTGTCATCGAGCTTGGCAAAAATTTATTAGTTTCAAACATATTTTCAAAGTTGTTAAATTTGTCCTAACTCTTTCCTTATATTTTCTAGACCCTAAGTGTCCAATCTCATTGTGCTTGTAATTTATTTCTCCAGCTCTGAAAATGAATACAAGAAAATATATTCCTATATTAGAAAACTCCTCTGTATTATTTAAGGTGACTTATTACATTGATTGAATTCTACGTCCTTATGTGTTTTCTATCTGTTAAAATGCTTCAAAACACTCTGAAAGTTGTTCGCTATAGGTTTTATGTGTGTTGTGACTCTTTAAATTAATTTTGATCGTAAATCGAAAAAAATGAGGTCATATTAAAACTTCTATCAACTATGTAAAATTTAAAAATTCCAGCTTAAACTCTACCCCAAATATTTGACATACCTGGTCAACAAGAACTTGTGGACAACAAAGTGTCGTGTTATGGCACAGTATTCACCACTTATACACTAAAAAAATAACAATCTTGCATAATAAATAGTTCATAATTCTCATACTATTAGATGTAAAAGTTTCAATTTTTAATCATTTAATATTCTTCATATGGGGATACTTGGGGCCAAATTTCATTAATTTATCACAACTCCATCTGGGTGTTACACATTTAATTTCTGCCAATATATATGGTCTAACACCATTTTTTCCCCTCCATAAGAGTTTGAGAAACATTTTTGAATGATTTGATATAGTAAGATTTTCCTTTGATTTTTCTGCAGGTCATTGTTTCATTAATTAACTCTCAAGCAGCAGAAAGAAAATTGACTCTGTTTCTTTGGGATTTACTACAAACTCATGCAACACCAGTGAGTGAGAAACGAGCTGTAGAAGAACTCTTAGCTCGAATGACACAATGGGGACTTACCAATGGACCTCTTAATCCAGAAAATGTGGTTGCTGAGTTGGCACAGCTACGGGATGAGGCTACAGCTGTCAGAGAGGCTTGGCTTCGTAACTCTCAGCCTGCTTTCAATAGGTAATCATTCTAACAATGTTTTCTCTGTGTACATTATCTCATTCTGGAATTACTTTAGTGCTGTAAAACACCATGTGCATCCCATATTATTCTTACGTAATTTTTAAAATTTTATTTGTATTCTACATAATGATACAGTCATCAACATTGAAATTTCTCTGGAATGTGCTAATTGCATCATTGGGATGCCTATTCTTATCATTAATTTTTGGAATTGTTTCTTCTTCCAGTCTAAATGTTCTACTTATTTCTTTTTGTATTTTATTTGTTTGTCTTCTCTCGATTCTATCTGCAGTAAAATTTGTATTTTGTCTTCCAAGCCTTTGAGCTTTTCTTTGTGTGCTAACCCATGGTTTGCTACCAGAAGAAATAAGAAAAGTTATCATGTTTCTTCAGAGCAAATGGTCAACTGATTGGCATAGAATTTACAGTACATTAATTAAATTGTTCTCCACATAATTAATTAATTATGTATTGTTTCAGGCAACCTTCCTAGATAGGTTTAAGTGTACTTTAATTAAACCATGCTATAAGAAATGGGATAAGTCATTTGAATTGAACCACCATCCTATTTTATTATTATCAGCCTTCTCCAAAATTTTGGAAAAACAATGTACAACAGCAACAACTAAGAAACAGAAATAGTCTAACTAAATCAATTCAGTTTTTAAGAAAGCATTCAACAATAAAAAGCTATGTTTGCATTCACGAAAAAACATAGGAGGAATAAATGATAAATTACTGCCAGTAGGAATATTTCGTGACATGTCTTAAGACTTTTGATTGTGTTGATCATGAAATTGTCATTCAGAAACTTAAAATATTATCTTAAGATGGTATTTTTAATTCATGGCTTAGATCTTCCCTTTGGAACAGAAACAGAAAATGTCACTGCAACATTTTGATGCTGTGTCATGAGATTCACAGTTTGTGAGTGTGGAATATCTCAGGGTTCTATATTAGGGCCACTATTGTTTTAAATATAAATAAATGATCTACCATTTCTTACTGCTGAAAATTTGTAGTTTCTGCATATGACACAGGCATAGGATTTCTCTTCTAAATATTATCAAAATTATGACTTTGATAGTATTAAAAAATGGTTCACAGTTAATTGCTTATCTTAAAGTGTTGATAAAACTCATATATGCAATTTAGTTATTCACACATATCATCTCCAGATATAAATATAAAATTTTCAGGCCAGTCAATTCAAGAGGCAAATAGTGTGAAATTTTTAGGTTTGTATATTTATTGTAATTTCAATTTCTGGGTATGTCTCTGACTTACTAAAGAAATCCATATAATATGAGCGTGGATCAAATATAAATGGGACTTTTTTTTTTAAAAAAAAAAATAAATTATTTACCAAAGCAAATGAACCAACTATATATTTTCTCAACTTAATCTGCTGCTTTAGAAATACATTTTTCCCAGCGTACCGGAAGCTTTTCAAAACTGTCATCGTAAAAGAAGGGGGGTTGCATCAGTAGTCAATTGTGCACGAAGCCCTCCACCATGTAGTTATCTTCAAATCACCGGCCTCCCAGTGCTTCTTTCAGTGGTCCAAAGAGATGAAAATTACAGGGCACAAATTGTGCAAATGTTCCGCTCTTTAATGCACATCCATGGATGACTATCGTGGCTCTAATTTTTAACATCTTCGTGGCCATTCAGGAATTCTTTATTTGAGGCAAACAAAGACGTTGACAGTTTACGATCCCCGAATTGTGTCTTTAATCTCCACAGAATTTGGGTTGCTTTCTTGCCTTCACAAGTGAGAAATTTAATAATTACACGTTGCACAATTGAGTGGTGCATGTCTTGCTCCAACATTGTTTGCTTTACTACTGATTGCACGTGATAAGGCCAACAGTCATTCTCCCCACTCCTCATATCCCCAACAAATAGTGCGTAACCATTTGGACCATTATTGCATGCTCAGTTAAAAAATTCCCGTTTATATATGATCGGCCCTCATACCAAGAATAGGTAATTTTAATATGAAGAAACTGGTTTAGTTTGCTTATTTTCACTCTTTGTTGTCAAACACAATAATCTTCTGGGGTAATTCAATTTATACAGATAATATATTCAGAGATAAGTATTAGCTAAATATATGGTTGTACTTATCGCACTTTGAAATGTGTTGCTCTTTAAATGTATTGATAAATATAGTTCATGACTGTCAGATCGGTAGGTGCACTCCAGAAGAGGATGTGGGATTACAGAAAGTTGAGCTCTCCATGGAGAAATGACTAGTCTGCCTTACAATAAACATTGTCCAGTGATAATTTATCTATTCCACATAATTTACACTTGCCAGAATAGCCACAAATCAAATTTAGTTAATGAATTGTCTCCAAAGATTGTTGGATTCATATGTGAAATGTAACTAAAGTAATAAAACAATACAATTAAGCATATACAGATACTGATACAGTCCTCTGTAACAATGTTCACTCATTGTGAATATCGTGAAATAATTCTTTGCTTGATGTCCATGCCTACCCACTAGATTTCACCAGGTGTTAATCCAAATGCATTCCCAAAAACTGAAGTAATTTCAGTAAATTGTTTGCCGATATTCTGGGATAACTGTGCACCAGACTGTAACTAAGCATGATTTGACACATTCTTTCTTGTGCACTTCCTGGACATGATTCCCTGCTTCCACCTAGACAAAAATGGAAGAGGCCCTCCCTGTCCACTACTGACTTTTGGGTCTGGGATTTCAAACTGTACCATTTGCTCCCAAAACACAATTAATTACTGAAATAGCCTGTAAAATGAAATTAATTATTAAACCAAATTAGTGTTTTTCCCCCTCATACAAACACTTTTAATGTGAGTTTAATCACTACAAGTTGCGATTGTATTGAGGCTTCATTTGAACCTCCTCCAAAATAGTCATCCAATATGTCAAATTCAATAAAATGGCTCCTGGGAACAAACTTATAATTTCCAACTTAGGGTCATACCAGTTTCCTCAAAATACTAAATTATTTTTGAAAGATATTTTCCATCACTCAGAATACACACACACACACACACACACACACACACACACACACACACACACACACACAAAGGTCCACATTGTCATTAGTACAGTAAATAAATTAATACACAATGTCCAACATATCAAATTCGACAAAACCATGAACTTGTCACAAACCAGAAAGAAATGAAAATATTTATCTTCAAAAGTACATAAATATTTGGCAGAGTAATATTTAAGAACGAAACATGATCAAATTACTCTTTTGGTGGCTAATATCCTAAGAAAAATATGCCAGTTAAGTACTAGCTCAGTTATGTTACAACTAGTTACATAAACACATAGAAATCAATTTTCTATCTTAAATGTCACTGGTCAAACACTTATGATACACATGTCATAAAGAATTGCATTTAAAACTTCAACAATTCATGTTTTTGAACCAAGTACGTCTTTGATTTCTACCAAACAATTTTAAACTGGGTATATGGACTTTTCTGTTGATTATAGTGACAGCACATTATTAAGAGGAGAGAACTGTGATATAACACATTTAATAGATGCATAAAATTGCATTGAACTGTGGATTTGTTCACAAACAGATCAGATGGGATCATAGCTTGAAGAATAATATTGCTGATCTCAGATTGCTGTTAAGTGATTTTAGATATTTAAGCACAACAGTTCATTATAGTGAAACCCACAACTGCTGATAACATGATGTTGATGATGGTCAATAAGTCTCTTATGGCATGAATTTAATCAAGTCTCAGATTGGTTACAACCATGTAACAACAATGATTCAGATTTCTTATCTACAGGTGCGATAATTTTGCATTTGATGGAACTGTCTCTGATGGCATAAACGTAGTCAGACCTCAGGTTCTTACTGTGGTGTCAGGATTTAAAAAGTGGCCGAGACAAGGGTGAAAGTTAGAAAAATCTTAAAATATTTGGAGTGGGTAGTTCTAGAGAACGGATGTTAGATCAAGTTGAGAATGTTGTGGAAATATCAGGACTTTAGGTCCCACATCTGTGTTGCTTCACCGATAGATCAGGTAAAGTGATAAAGCTAAAAGAGGATGCAGCAGGATAGCAGTGATTAATAAATAAACTTTTTATTTATAATATTTCATTGTATACACTATATGTTAAATCAGATTGGCAGTATGTTGGTAGTGCATTATGAAAAATTTCATTTCAGATGTACTATTACATGTATTACATTTTCCAGAAGTGTTTTTCGTTTGGAGGGACTGGCACGTCAGCTTTCAGAATCAGCAATGGCAATGACACGTCGTGTTGTGGAGGCTCAGAATGCTGAGCGGAAATCATTTATGGAGCACATCAAGGCACATTTCAGTGAAGATGTTCGTGTGCGTGCCCGTTGGCTTCGCCTGAGACAGGCCCTGACACATGAACGTGCTATTTGGTACTTTCCACAGTCATATCCCAGGTACACAATGAATCAAGATTTTGTAATTTGCTAAGCAAACTCTTCTTCACTCATAGCATCCAACATAAAATTCTTTTGCATACCTATAACTTATAGGTACTGGAGTTTAATCATTGATGGAGATTCTTTTTCATTCAATCTTAAAAATTCTTGGCTCCAAGTGACTAATCAAAAATTAGTGTACTGTATTTTCTTTAAGATTATAATTTATCACTACCAACATTTTGTAGTTTTGGAGCAAGCATCATTAATTATATGGTCATTATTTGTCATGTATTTGTATGTGTTATTTTATAACCAAGAGTAAAAATGCCTCCTGGCAATGAAAATTAGGGTGTAGAGGAAAATTAAACCTAGGATTTATGATAGATGAATGTAGTGTGGTAGAGATGACAATAAAAGATGAGCACACATTACAATTTTTCGGTGGTAAACCTTATTCAAGTGTGTAGAGGAGACATGTTGTGAGGTAATCACATGTGCACACATTGACACTGACCATGTGAATAGAGAGTTGCAATTGTGTGAGAGAGGAGGAAATAATGAATCGTTAATGAATAACTATGGTCCATCTGTGGCTGATGCATCTGGCTGAATCACTTTCTAGGTACTTTCGTAGCCCATCACAAACCTATATTTCCCTCTGCTACAACAAAATTTCTCACGTTACAATCCACCCTTCACACACCTACTCCCATCCCACACCTCTCAAAATTAACTATAGCCCTGTATTGATCACCCCGTTCTCTTCCAGACTCCATTGTCATCGGCATGGCTTCCCATGTTACTTCCCCAAAATGTGCAACCTTCTCCACAAAATCATGTTCTGGCTCTTTGCACATACTTCAGCAAACCATCTAATCTCAAAGCAGTTAGGGAGCCCATTTCCAGTGATGATGGGGTCAGGACTGTGCCTTTTTTAGGTTAGGGGCTGCTGGTGAAGGGATGGAAATAGATGATGAAAGTGATACTGATTGTAGATCCACGACGAGAACGATCACAGATGTTAAAGAAATAAATGAAGTTGCTGAAATAATAACTGGCTGGGGTAAATCTGGGAAAGAGGAGTTAAATGCTGAAAATATAAAGCCGGTAATAAGGGTGTTAATGGTAAACTGTAGAAGTATAATGCACAAAGTAATCGAATTTGCAAACTTAATAGAGATACACGAACCACAAATAATAATTGGGGTAGAGAGTTGGTTAAAAGAAGAAGTACTAGACCGTGAAGTTTTTCCTGATGGTTACAGAGTGTACCGCAGAGATAGAGGAGCAATTGGTGGAGGAGTCTTCATACTAGTTAGCAAAAACTACCACAGTTCACTGGCATTCATAGATCAAGACCATGAGTTACTTGGGGTAGATTTCTGGGGTAATAAAAAAGAAAAAATCAGGGTATTGGCTGCTTACCACAGTGGAAGAATGACAGATGAAGATGAGGCTCTTGGGGAGAAATTAAATTCATACTCAGATTTCAGAGCTGAGAATAGAATGGTCATTATTGGTGGGGATTTAAATTTACCAGGTGTAAACTGGGAAGGAAATAAGATTAATAACACACGGGAACAAAGATTTGCAAATACCTTAGTAAGGGAAGGAGGATTTACACAAGTGGTAGAGCAAAACACTAGGGGGCAAAATATTTTGGATATATTCCTAATAAAGCCCGATGATAACCTCGTGAGGTGTCAAGTAACGGAAGGAATAAGTGATCATGACGCAGTTCTGATGGATATTAGAGGATTCAGTGAACCAGCAGCAAAAACTGAAGGGGGAAATAGGTACAGTTATAAAAATGCACAGATTTCAAATTTGAAGAGATATTTCAGATAACGTTTCAGCAAATGGAAGGAAGGCACAAGTACAGTAGAGTCAAGGTGGGAAGAGTTCAAGGAGATAATAAGAAAGGGCGAAGAAAAATTCATTCCAAAGCAGAATATAGAGAGAAGTAGAGAACCTGTGTACTATAATAGGGAAGTGAGGAGGTTAAAGAGGTTGGTATGAAGAGAACATAACAGAGTTAAGAGACAGCAGGGTAGTAGGGAATATTTGAAACAACTAAATAAGGACTTAATAACAGCAAAGAAAGTTGCTAAAGATGGGTTTATGAAGAGTATTGTCAGTGCAGGACTGATGATGCATCTCGAAATTTCTATGGCTATATCAGGAAACTGAGGGGAAGGGAGGGTGTAGAGATGCTCATAGATAAGGATGGAGAAGTATTTACTGAGGATTTCAAAAAGGCAGAGATTTTAAATAACTGGTTTAGTGAGAGCATTAGGGACAATGAATCAGAAACGGGAAGGTCTAATTCGGAGAACGAGCTTAACAATACGATTAGAAATGAAGATACTAAAAAATTTGAAATTCATCCTGAAGAAATCATGAAGGAAATAAGAAAGCTGAAAAAACATAAGGGGGCTTGTGCAGATAATATTACTACAGATATCTTAAAGATAGTCGGATGTGACATTGTACCTTATCTTGAAATATTATTTAAATTGAGTCTGGATACTTGCTGCTTACCAAAAGACTGGAAAAGTGCGATAGTAGTACCGGTACATAAAGGAGGGGTGAGAAATAGAGTCGAAAATTACAGGCCAATCAGTTTGACTTCAGTGGTAGGTAAATTAATGGAAAGATTGATATGCAACCACATCAGAAATGTATGTGAGGAAAGTAAGTGGTTTTCAAGTAGGCAACATGGGTTCAGGCAAGGATATTCATGCGAATCTCAGTTGGTGGGATATATGCAAGATATCTCAGATGAAATGGACAAGGGAGGCCAAATTGATAGTGTAGCGCTGGATCTTTCAAAGGCGTTTGACAGAGTAAGCCACAAAATGGTAGTTAATAAGGTAAAAAGTATTGGAGTGGATGAGAAAGTGATTTGCTGGGTAGAAGAATTTGTAAAAGGTAGAAAACAGAAAGTTAGTGTGGGAAATGCGGTATCAAAGGAAGTGGAAGTAAAAATGGGAGTGCCGCAGGGTAGCGTATTGGGACCATTGCTATTCATTATTCTAATGAATAATTGTGTTGATTGTTTACTATCTGAAATTAGATTGTTTGCAGATGACATAATGCTGTATAAAAGGATCAAAACGATAGAGGACTGTAAACAGTTGCAGGCTGATCTGGACAGGATATTTAGTTGGGTTGGTAAACATGGGATGAAGATAAATGCAAAGAAGAGTCAGCTAATTAGATACACAAATAAAAAACAAAAGGTAAATTATGAATATAAGGTGGGGAAAGAATTGCTTACTGAAGACTTGAAATGTAAATATCTTGGCATTACATTTGATAACAAGCTTAACTGGGCAGGACACATTGGACAGGTGGTAGGAAAAGGTTTCAAAACTCTGCACTTGTTGGAATGAGTGATGAGAGGATGCACGAGAGAAGTAAAGGAATTGGGTTATAAAACTTTGGTAAGACCATTGCTCGAATATGGTAGTGTAGTATGGGACCCACATTTTGAGTATCAAATACAGGAGTTGGAGAAGGTGCAAAGAAGGGCTGCTAGATTAGTTTCTGGAAATTATCGCAGAATGCAATCAGTGACAGATATGATAAAGGAGCTGGAATGGGATTCATTGCAAGACAGGAGGAGGATGAGGAGGGTCATGGGAGCGTGTGCTCCATTGCAATTAAATTAAATTAAATTAAACATTCTTCCCTCAATTAGCACATTTGACGAGGATCAGGAGCTAGAATTTCGCAACGAATTTCTGAATTGACTAAGTGAATCTCAAGAACTTCTTAGTCCACAGATACTCATTTTGTGATCCTACTAGACTTCCTCATAAATCCACTGGCGGATCCAGGAATTTTCGAAGCCGGAGCAAAAACTGCTGAATTGCCACCCCGTCCCTTCTGAACATTATTTTGTGCTCCCATTGTTGCCACCCTGACCCCGAGTGTAACCACCCCGACAGTCAGCCCAATGGTTCTTTCAGTCTGTTCACTTCAAATATTATTTATCTTTGTTGTTTCCATATTATTTTGAATTGCAGTCTATACATCTTAGTTATCAGATTGTGGTCAGAGTCTATATCACCTTCTGGTCATTTAACCATGATATTTGTCTGCGTTTGCTGAACATATTCAAGCATATATTCTTCTTGCATGTGTCTTAAATAGCTTATTTGCTTTGATGTGTTTATATTTTTCACAAAATTCTAACTGCCTACTTCAACACTCATTTTCTTCTCTTAAACCAAATTCCCTACAGTATTTCCTTCCACTAATACTGCATTCCAATTATACATGATTGTTAAATTTTCCTCTCCCTTCACATATTGAATTATTTTTTCAGTTTCATATATATTACCTCACCATTGTCATATTGTGACGTTGACTTATACACTTCTGCTATTGTGGCTGACTCAAACTTAGCATCTGTATTCATTATAATAATCGTGTCACTTTCCATCACTCTTCTTCTTTACAAACCCTTTGTCTGTTGCTGCTCTCACCTAGCTGCAGAAGTATGCTTATCCTAACTATCCATGTAAATGTCTTAGAGGTGAATATGCCCAGCATAGATGGTTGAATGGAGTCATTCATCATGCATTTTTCTAAATAAATAAATAGTTCCAAAATCATGGTCAAGCTTCCATCATCTGGCAATAAATAGTAGGATTTTCAAAGCCAACTCTCTGCAGTATTCGATGAAGCAAGCATAGCCACTAAAAGGAAGAACTTATAGGAGATTATTGGCTACAACTCTGCTGCTTGGAATAATGCATTGGTGTTCCCATGACTGTTCCACTTTATTTCACACTGCAACATAGTCATGGGTGTACTACAAGCCACTGGGTAAGTTAGATCATCTCCTTAAATAGAAGAGCATCTGTCCCATATATACCCCTCTCAAGAAGGTATCCAATATCTTTACAAGTGTGAAAGATAAAAGGTAACATTTACAAATACATGGCTTCTATCAAATTCCGTGTAGTTGTGATCTAGTATTAACTGAAGAAATGGCATGCACCATGTTGAATGAACATGTCAAATATTAAACATAAGAAGTCTGTTATAGTTTAACATTAAGTTGATAGTGGCATTCAAATTTATTTGAGAAGACTAGTGTTGTGACCGAAGAGAGCATAGGGTGGCCCAGGAGAGTAAGGGAAGCACAAGAAATACAGAAGAGATCCAACAACTTGAACAGGGGTTGCAGCTTGGCCATATTTAGTGATATTTACTTAGAAAAATGACCCAATTACATATGCTGAGCTCCATGTCGTCACCATGGATGGTTAGCATGCATGCATTTCTGGAGCTATACATAGGTGAGAACAAAAACAGACGAAACAATCCTCTGATGAAAGCCATAACATGATGGCTAAAACATTAGGTTTTTAATAAATGCTTTACCTGGAGTGCCCAGAGAACACTGGAAAATACTGGAAATCTACACTGACAACATATAACCTTTAATAATTTCATATCCCTTTTCAATTTGTCTAATCTACCTGCATTATTCAGACTTCTAACATGCAATGCACCAACTCAAATGTTCCTGCCTATTCTGATGACTCCTCCTGAGCAGCTCCTACCTGGAGTTCAGATTATATCTTTGAAATATGTCAATCAGGAATAAACAGTCATTCTATATGTAGATTATAAGGGCTTGCGATATGCTTTAGGTCTTGAATGCAGTAGCTTCCTATTACCTTCTGCATCCCTACACAATTTATCATTTCTTATTCATCCTACCGAGCATGGTGGGTGAGTAGTAATGCCCCAGCCTTGCATTCTGGAGTATGTGGGTTTGAATCCCCTTGTGGCCATCGACATTTGGGGTTTTTCGTGGTTACCCAAAATCACACTTGGCAATGCTGTAATGGTTCCTTCAAAAGGTCATGGTTGATTTCCTTTCCCTCCAATAATGACCTCGACATTGATAAATCATAAAGCCATAACCAATATATCCTCCTTTAGGGGATGTTTCCAACCACAAGGTTTGGAGAGCAATTCATGACACTTAAGTAAAAGTCATAGAAATTCAATTTATTAAAAAAAAAAAAAAAACTATGTGTAGGTCCCTTCATGCTCCTACCTATGAAGATGTGACTATATGGAATTAATGTTACCTCAGTATTTTCTGATCAAATGATCCTTGTGATGACTATCTTTTACATTGGTTATAAAAATAATTATAAAATTTAATTGGCTTTTAACCATACTACTAAAGTGAGCAAATAAATGGTCACTTCAAATTTAGGATTTTTAATAAATTCTAATAATACTGAAGTAAGTTTGAAACTGGTAGTTAACACACAGTGATCAAATAACCTTAAAGAAACAAACTTAAAAACTCCTGTAAGCATTAAGACATTTTACACTTACATTGATCAGCCAAACATTACGACCACATGTTTACTAGCACAATGGTCTAGCTTTCGAATGCAGTACAGTAGTGATTCGGGGTAGAATGGACTCTACAAGTCCTAGGTAGGCTTCCAAAAGTATCTTACACCAGATTTATACGCACAGGTCACGAAATTCCCTTAAAATATGGGCCAGTGGTCTTTTAACGACGCTATCCGACTGAAATCCTGTGAAGATTTCATTTCATTTTCATCCCTTTACTGAACAGCCATCAACATACAACATTAATTTAAATCAGCTCAGAATCATTCATTATAATAATAAACAACCTTGGTCCCAGCATAATACCCTGTGATACTCCCCAATTCCATCTCTTTTTATACTTATGTTTCATGCTCCCTGCTTCCTAATGCTTAAGAATTCCTTGATCCTTCAGGTTACTTTCTAATTTAACCACTGAGCGTGGTGGTGTAACGGCTAGAGTTCTGGCCTCGCATTCGGTAGGACGGCGGTTCGAATCCCTGTCCGGGCATCCAGATTTGGGTTTTCATGGTTTCCCCAAATGACTCCAGGTGAATGCCGGGATGCTTCCTTCAAAAGGCCATGGCCGAATTCCTTCCCATTCCTTGCCCCCCATCCTTTCCCGTCTCTAAAGACCTAGTTGTTATAGGAGACGTTAAGCAGTTAAAAAAAAAAAAAAATCTAATTTAACCCATTCTGTGGCTCACACTTGGAAATGCTTTGGAGATATCCAGTTCTAGCTTTTACCTGTCAATTTGACCTTCCTTGTCCATTTCATCTGAAATATCATTAATGTAATCCACTAACTGAAATTCCCATTAATATCCACTCTCAACTATATATTGCACATAAACAAACCATTTATTTCTTCAGAGATTTTTTATCTATTTCATCCAAAGTATTGTACTTGCCCATTTAGCTTACTAAGATTCACATGAATACCCTCTTCTAAAACCACTTGCTGATTTACAAACTTCTTTCTGTCCTCACAGATTTATCTGACTTGGTTGTATATCAATCTTCCCATCAACCCATCTGCCTATAATTCTAAAAACCTACTTGTCTCACCTCATCTATGAAATGGTACTAATTTGTCACATTTATTCCTTTTAATATGCACTATGTCTCCGGAGTCAGTCTAATATTTCTAGGAATGGTACATCTATTGTTAACACATGTGTAACAGTATTTTTCATACCAGCTACTTCTATAGTTATGCAATTCACCATATGAGATCTATTTGGGAACTGTCTCAAGATTA
Organism: Vandiemenella viatica; assembly: GCA_031002005.1. Taxonomy (NCBI): domain Eukaryota; kingdom Metazoa; phylum Arthropoda; class Insecta; order Orthoptera; family Morabidae; genus Vandiemenella; species Vandiemenella viatica. The sequence goes on along the minus strand of CM061919.1, from coordinate 199,952,558 downwards.
TAATTCCTAATTTTACCTACTTTGAAGATACTGAATAAATACTGAGGAATTTATCACCAGAATGGTGTGTTCTTCAGGCAACTGCAACTCTTGTGTGTGGGTTTGTGAAATAGGAAGACTTTGATGGAGGTTAAGGTATTAAAACATATGTTTATTCTTAGTTGTCTATTTTAAAAATCAGAAAATCCTTTGTTTGTTCATTTCATCTAAAAGAACTTCAACAAATGATTAAATTATTTTAAAAGAAACACAATTTATTGTTTTAAATTTTTTTCAAAAAATAAGGTTATTCAAGAAATGTTTTGCTCTTGCACTTTTTAGCTGGAGGTGATATTTTTAATCTCTGCATGTTTTTAGATTTTGTTAAGAATTGGCACTTCAGTACTGCTGAACATTATTACAGAAAGGTTTTTTTTTTTTAAATATATTTTGGTAAAAAATCCTTTTCCGCCTTTCAGTAGTTAGTTACTAGTTGTGAATAATAAATTTTTACTAAAATGCTACACAATTTATAATTGTTTTGTTTGTAAGTTGTGTAATCTTCTTTTAAGATCATGGCAGCTTGATCCAACTGAAGGACCTGCTCGTGTCAGAAATCGCCTTCAGCGCTGTCATCTTGGGATTGATAGACGTTACCTCCTACCTTCAGTTCAGGACAAAATAGGTTAGTCACTGCAGTGTATATTCTTTTTTTCTATTTGTTTGAGAACATCAATTTATGTGTTGAATGTAAGTTCACCTGATAATAGTTTAAGAGACTACTAACTTTTATTATTATTATTATTTTATGCAAATAGACCTATAAAGATCACACAAAACTTAATCATTTTCTGTCTGAATTCCAGTATTCTCACATCCATTTACTGAAGGCAAGTTTTCTCTCTTCTTTCCAAGTTGCACCGGTATTCTTGGCTTTGATTTTTGGCATGACTACCCAGTTTTGTATTTTATGTCTGACGATTTTGCAATCTAGGATTTCTGATCTCTTGATATTTGCTTTTCAAGGTCTTGTCTTACTTGATCCAACCAACTGTTAAACATTTTCAATGGTTGCATGAGGTTGAATATCTGCTTAGTTAACCTGTGATCTGATATCTTGTAGATGTGACTAGAATTTTAGTCTATGTTTTCTGATGTCGTTAGCTGTGTTTATGTGGGTCTCTATTGTTTGGTTTGACTTAAGTCTGTAGCCTTCTTCCGTTTTGGTTGATCCAATAATTTTCCTGATGATTCATCATTCTTCTTTCTGGATGTTCTCGATGTCCCTCTAAGAGTTTAGTGTGAGTGTTTTTGTGGCATAGAGACCGTTGGGTTTAATAACTGTATTTTTGATTGGATTCCTATGTTCTTTTTGTTGTATGTTGCATGTCTGCCGAAGGCCTTTTCTCATATTGTTGAGTCTGTTTTGTTGTGCCTTCTTTTTGAGTCCTGTTGAACTGATAATAGAAGATTTGTTCTTGTACTCTTTTACGGAGACAAGCAGAGAGAATTTTGTAGGAGACTGATAGTAGATATATTCCTCTTTACTTGTTCACATTGGTGCAGTCACCTTTTTTGTGAAGGGGAAGTATGAGAGCACACTTCCCGTCTTTTGGGACTTTGTTTGTCTCCCAACAATGTCTGATGATTTTGGTTAGTTCTTGGAGTGAACTCTGGCCTAGATTTTTCAGGAATTCCACCACTATGTCATCCTTTCCTGATGCTCTCCCATTTTCTGAATATGCTGTCTGATTTCTTCTAGTGTTGGTGCTGGTGAATCCAGATTGACTTCTTGTAATTGTTCTGAGAACCCTTGAATTGGTTCTGGGCAATTTAGAAGTTGCTCAAAGTATGTAGTGAGTAGTTCACAGTTTTCTCTGTCATTTAGTGCCAATTTTCCATTTGCGTTTTTAAGGCAAACACTCTGTAAGGAGAAGCCCATAATTTTGTTTGCGAATGTTCTATAATAGTCTCTAGAATTATAATTTCTGAAGTTTTCTTCGATGAATCAAATTGTTTCTTGAGGTATTGTTCTTAGGGTTTTTATGGCTAGTCTTCTCTTTTCATCAAGTTCTGTTTAGTTTTTTAGTGATTTGTGAGCACTGTACATCTTGTATACAATTTTTCTGTACTCTATTACTCGGTTGCATCCTACGATCCACCACGCGTTTTTGTACTTCTTTTTTTTTAATGGAATTAGTTCTTTAGCTGTTGAGGCGATTTTATCTTTGAATTCTATCCAATTATTCATGGGTTTTTCATCCCACCTCTTGGTGATTTCTGATGACTGTAGCTTGGTAAGATTGAATTTGGGAAGTGTTGTTATTTTTTTGAAGCAGTTTCAAGTTGTTATCCTGATCTTAACTCTTGTGAGGTAGTGGTCAGAGTTGAAGTTTGCCCCTTTCCTGATTTCAACATTGTGGATTTCTTTCTTGAAGTATCCTTGTATGGCTACATGGTCAATTTGGAATTATCTGATTGAGTTTACTGGTGATCTCCAGGTTTTTTTCTTGCTTGGTTTCTGACAGAGAGATGTAAACATGATCCCGATGTTGTTCTGTTCGCATATTTCCACTAGACTCATTCCATTCCTGGTGGTAAATCTGGCCAGGATTTTTCTGATGGTTTCTTGATATTCTTTCTCTCTGCCTAGTTGTGCATTGAAATCTCTGAGGAGGATTGTTGCATCTTTTTGTTGGATTTTGGTGATAGTAGTACTAGTTTGTTCCAGAAGTTTTCTTCATCTTTTGGGTTCTTCCAGTTGTCTGTTTATTGGGGCATGTGTTTTTATGATGTTATAGTGCTTGTTTCTGTATTGTAGCCTTAGAATCATTAGTCTGTTGTTATTGGGCATGACTTCTTTTACTGCATTACACCTATGAGTGTAGTGAAACACTTCGTCCACCAACCTATTTGAGTCAGAATGACAGGAAAGATAAAATTAGGGAAATAAGGTGCCACACTGATTCTTATATGAATTCTTTTTTCCCTCGTACCATTAGGGATTTGAACACACAACAAAGAGATTAGCTTTGGTGCTGAGCACCCTCTGCCACCCACAATTTTGTGAACTGCAGAGTATATATGTAGATGTAGATTCAAAACAAGGTTGTGGACTGTGAAGGCCATTCCAAGTAGTGGTGCTCCTCTGCCAATCTTTCTCTCAGTTTTGCTCTTGAAAATCCTGAAGTTTCTGTAGTCCATTGTATCTTTGTCTGTGAATCTTGTTTCTTGGTGATCTTTTGTTGATCCAATTCAGTGACTAGTTGGTGTAGTTTCCATGGTTGGATTAGTGTGGTAATGTTTAGTGTTCCAAAAAATGTATGCTTTTTTTGTTCTGGGCAGTTTGACAGAAGTCTCCTGTTATGTAAGCACAAGGCCCTCAGAATCCCCATTGCCTAGAATGTCGACTTGTTGTCAGGTGGATCGTCCACCTGAGGCAAGTTTCTCTTTACTCACACAGTTCATGATGATGGTTTGTTCAGTGTGTCCCATTGCTAGGGGAATTAAAATCAGAGGTGCTAACTCTGAAGCTGGATTACAGGCCGCCCCTAACCTGGAGTATGATTGTCTTTGGCTAGCCACCCCTTTGGCCCCCACTGCTTTTCAGAGTTCACAACAATCTAGACCATCAGCCATGAAGGTGCCAAGGAAACAAGTCCCAGAAGGTATGTGCCCTGAGGTGCACTCTCCTACTTCATGACGTTGCCCACCTCCCATGATGAGGACAAGGGGCTGGACTTTTGGAGGCATTAACGTTTATAGAAAATATATATATATCAGAAAACAAATAGTCAGCAAACATTTAAAGATTGCTAAATTTGCTGCAGTATATGTTCAATCTTGTGATTTAAATATTATAAAATGAAATAATATTTTGCTTTTATTTTTGTTTGTGATTTGCTGTATTTGGTGGTGTGGAGGATAGTGTGTGAAAAACTTATATAATTATCATAATACAGTTATTTTTAAAAACATTATTTGGTTTAAAAAAAGATGAAAACATCTCGTAAAGTCTTATGTGGCATCATTCACCTAATGTCTATTTCTAGTGGTTTTTACAGTTTATATACCAAATGTTAGGATCAATTGGATAAAGGAAACAAAGAAACTGCCGCGAGGCACTGAAAATAAGATAGGATAGGGAAAGTAAACAGTTACCCGTCACTTACCACAGATGAAGGCAGGAGGGCGAGACACGTAAAAACACAAAAACAAAAGAATTACACAATATTTCGACTTTTTAGTCTTCCTCATGTAGGAGGCGAGACATATGGCAGGGGGAAAGATGTGGTCACATCCGAGCACATTCATGTGGCAGGCTCGGATGTGACCACATCTTTCCCCCTGCCATATGTCTCGCCTCCTACATGAGGAAGACTAAAAAGTCGAAATTGTGTAATTCTTTTGTTTTTGTGTTTTTACGTGTCTCGCCCTCCTGCCTTCATCTGTGGTAAGTGACGGGTAACTGTTTACTTTCCCTATCCTATCTTATTTTAAATGTTAGGATCAGGGATTTTAAGTCTGTCAAATCAGAAATAGCTACATTCCACCTTAGCAAGAAAAAAATGAAATACCAGCCAAATATATTTTTCAGAGACCAGATGCTGAAGTATAACAGTACCCCAAAATACCTGGGTGTGACATTAGACAGGTCCTTAACCTACAAAAGGCACCTTCAGAATACAGCTGCCAAGCTTAAAAGTCGGAACCATTTACTTCAGTGGCTGGCAGAAACTTCACTGGGAGGTGATGCAAATGCATTAAGAACAACAGCACTAGACTTGGTTTACTCCACAGCTGAAAACTACTCCAGTGTGTGGCTTAATAGCTCTCACACCCAGTTGTTGGATGTTCAGCTTCACCAAACATCATAACTGACTCGCTTCTATCTACATCTATTCAATGGCTGCCGGTGCTCAGCAACATACCACAACCCCACATCAGAGGGTAAAAGGTCCTAATCAATCTATTAATGAGAATTCTGAACAACAAGACTCTTCCCATCCATGGAGATATTGGGAAATACAAAACGCGGCTGAATTCATGTTGCCCTGCCTGGAAGACTGCACAACTAACTCCTTCAGCCCTACAGATAGCTGGACAGCAGAAAGGGCATCGTCGACACCACAGGGCACAGTGCAAATTACCAATCCCTGCTCAAAACTACCAGGATTCAGCTTACTGTGGTGGTCAATTTGGTGCAAATTAAATCGGATTAGATGTGGTACGGGAAGAACTGCTTCAGCTCTTCACAGCTGGGGCTGTGCAGATTCTCTGTACTGTGACTGCGGTGAAGTTTTACTAACTGTGTTGCACATTGTACAGGGCTGTCCACTACGTGCCTTTCCTGGTAGTCTGAAAGACTTAAATTTGGCTATGCCAGAGGCAGTGGACTGCTTGGAGCACCTCGACATCATTTGTTGTAGTTGTTGTGACTGGAGGTCCTCTCTCAGTGGCCGGCCATGGGACTTGTCCACTGAACTGTGTGTGTTTACTTACTGAAGATTGTTCATTGATTACAGTATAATTGTTGTTGAATGTTGTAAATGTCATATAGCATCATACGCAAAATAAATAAAATAAGTCTGTCAAATTACTCTAAACAATGTATGAGATTTTTTGTGCTTAGGGAGCATCCATAAATCACATATCTCCATTTTGGCCTCCTGGGAAACCCCCTCCCCCCACGTAGCCTGACGTGGCATTTGCCCCTGCTCTCCCCCCCCCCCCTCCCCTCCTCCCCGCATGTACAGTCTTTGACATTACTTTTGGCCGCTGCTGAAATATTCTATCACTCTTATTTTGCACAATCTGGCATCAATGTCATCCCAGGCAACAGGAACGCAATACTGGCTCCGCCTCCTCGCAATTTCATTGGTGGATATTTTATTCAGAGCCATCTATACTGCAGATTTTTCATTTCCTTAAGTCAATGCAGGAAACAATTGGCTAACAGGTAGGAATTAAGCTCCTCCCACTGACGATTCTTATTGGCAGAACAGTTCATCAACCTTACATTATATTTCTATAATACTTTACCAAAATTCAGATCTTGAAACGTATCCCACAAGTTGTAATTAAGGGGGTTGCATTAAAGTGAGGCAGGAAACAGGCTCAATGCTATATATTACTACAGTTGATTACCATAAAACTATAACGATATGATTGTTATACTCATTTTGATAATTCCTTCGGATAATATTTCACTCATATATCTGGTCAGTCCACAAACCAAGGGATAATCATGTTCCATTAGGTAGAATTTTTAGTACTACGAAACAACAGAAACAAGAAATTATTTCGGAACTGTCTCTCTCCAAGATGGATTGAATGAAACAGTCTTACTTCGCTGCGTTGTATACACCTATACGAGGAAAGTAGCACCGAGCGTCCAGTGGTCCAATGGTTAGCGTTCCGGGCTGCTGAGCGAGCGGTTCCGAGTTCAAATCCAAGTAGTTCTTATTTTTTTTTTTTTAATTTTGAAATTTATCATTACTTGTATTTTCTATTTAAGCGTATCAAAACTGCACATTGCTTCTGAGTATAAGGTATCCATGATTCTTTCCTAACTGCGTCAGGAAATACGAAAAAGATCTGCGAAACTACCCAATGTTTCGTAACTAATAGCCAACGTAAGCATGAAAGATTTGCGGCGGCAGAACTGACGAAAATCTACACAGGTTTCAAGCCACGCCGAAATCATATCATCTGTCCCTTTTCAAAAGACACACATGTGTCCAAAATAATTATTTCACAGTAGAACGATCATCGCGTTTCAGA